>VXBA01003442.1:298053-385097 GCA_013399895.1 Serilophus lunatus | reverse complement strand
GGCTGCTGCCCATGGGATGGACTCTCGCCGGAGCAGTTTGTGAGAGGAACTGTATCCTGTGAGGGATGGGACCCCATGGAATGTGGTTGGAAGGACTCTTCTCCCCAAGCAGCGGCTGAGAACAGCAGCTGACCACAGCAACACCTCCCCCCACCCCTCGCCTTTTCCCTTGACCGCTGCGGGAGAGCAGGTTGGATGTAAGAAGGAGGGGGTGGGGGGTAAAAGGTGTCTCTTATTGTCTCTCACTCTTAGCTCTGATCTTGTTAGTAATAAACCTGACTATTATTCCCACATGGAGTCTTGTTTTGCCTGTGATGGTGATTAAGAAAGAATCTGTTATAGTCCTTATCATGAATAACGAAACCTCTCGTTATATTCTCTCTCTCCTCTATAGCTGGGCAAGGGGGAGTGAGAGAGTGGCTGTAGTGGGCCCCTGGCACTCAGCCCGGGTTAAACCACTACAGTATGTCAACTAAGTATACCTGTAGAATGTTCTTTTATTTCCTTTGTAGGTAAAAGAAGAATTGACTACACTGAAGCATGTTGCTGAACTATTGTTACTTCAGAGTGTTAAAGCTGAAAGAAATGGAGTTAGAAGTCTTCAATATTATGAACTTAAATCTTCAGTGTATCAAGGGGACAGCAGCATTTATTTCAATGGCACTGAGATTTCACCTTCTGTAGTCAAACTCAGCAATTCTCTTTGCTCACAAAGTGCTTGGATCAGGCCCCTAGGACATTGCAAAGACCAAAGCATTTTCCTCTTCAGAAGTTTTTCAGAAAGCCCTGGAAATAAAAGCTACTTTTTGATTTGGATGTGTCTGTAGAGTGGATTCCACTGGGGCAGGAAGGTCACCCCTTCTTCCTTCCTGGAGCTCAGGGGAATGCATAAAACGAGGATCCCCCCAGTACCTACAAGTCTCCTTCAGTAATGAACTACATACTTGTTACTAAGAAAGCATAATAATTCCATTATATCCATATGCAGCTTTTCTAATTTGAATTAACTGAGTTATATTTACTCATTTGATTATTTTTTGCAGTGTATATATAAAATTTCTGTTTCTTTGGCCAAACTTCCTGAGTTCCAGTATTTTATGCTGAACAGTTAATTTATTGCAACACAGAAACAACATCCACACCAGTAAATTAAATTTGAGCTGTACTGTTTTCTGCCACTGAGGTCAAACAGCACAGTAACACCTGCAACTGAGAACATCTCACTCAGTGTGAATGCCCAAATGGAGGCCATTCACCCAAAGTGTCAAAAAAAGTGTCAAAGTGCCTGGTATTTGCCCTGTGACATCTTCTGAGCTAATTCTGAGGCATTTGGCATAGGGAGTTTGGCTCCAGCTAAAGAGGAGACAAAGATCTTCCTAAGAATTTAGCATCGCAGGTGATGAAATTGCAGTGTCCAGGGATGTGCAGTGGAGCTATTCAATGTACAGTAACATATGACATAGCTGAAAAGCAGCAGGATGAGAACTCAAGAGCATATCAAGTTGAAGCCATCCACAAATACCCCTGTCTAGGTTTTCTTCCATCACCTTCAGGATTTGAAGCTGCTAGTAAGAGTGGAGGAGGATAATACAGGGCATGTAATAGATGCACCACTAATGTCAGCCAAATGACTAATTTAAGTGGACCTTTGATTGAGTAAGGAGTTGACAGATGATCTCTGTCTGTAGGATGGGATGTGGTGCATTTAGTATTCAGAGCTAATTTCATAGTTGAACCAAGTAGTTTTCTCTTCTGAGCTAATTCTCTGATCCTTGATTAATAAGACTTGGTGGAAGACAAACTTAGAGCATCAACACAAACAGAAATTTTATTCTAATGTCAAATAATTTAAATCAGCATCTTATCAACATTTCTTGCCTTTTACAAATGCCACTATTTAGGTCACCACAGTGACTTCGGAGTGTCAGTGTATTTCACAATTCAATTAGTCATTCTCAAGAGAAGTATTGTAATTGATTCTTTTTTTGGTCTCCACTGGTAATAAAGGATTTTTGTCAAGCAAAAGGACTTCCTCTAAATATCTTCTCTGTGCCACTGCCTCTGAAGTAAATGGTGAGGTGTATTTCTATAAATAGACAAGTATCTGGCAAGAGAGAAAAAAAAAAAAAAACAAGAGAAGGGGAAAAAAGAGTGGAGAACTATATATTTCCTGACGTTGCAATTGTCAGGATGGTTTAGTCACCACAAACACACATTCTTGAGCCACTCTTATCTTAGGGAGCATTGCGGGAAGCAGAGAATAATTTGAATGATAACAGATATTGCTTAAAATACAAAAGGAAAATGAATCAAATGCCCCCATACAGTGTCCATGGTTTTAGTCTGGGGGAACTGATGTTTCCAGAAAAGGCTGAAGTAGCACCTCAGATTGAGAGCTGTGGTTTACAGCAAGAATTGATGTGAGATCTTCCAGCAGCTGGTCTGCACTTGAAAAACAGAGCAAGCAAAGCCTGAGGAAAGCCATCAGCTGCATTTGCCACAGCCCTCTGAGTCCTTAGTTATGGATATCATTAACTGAGCCCAGTTTCCCTGCACTCAGTGAGGGGCAGCATGCCAAGAGCAGAGGTAGTTACCTCCAAAAACACTCAGATTGCCAGGTTTTAGGGGCTTCCTCTTCATAACACTTCCTTTCACCAGATAGAAAAGACTTGCAGACCTAAGAAACATCCTGGATCACATTAAAGTCTCATCACATAGGAACTCTCTGGGAAGAATTATTTTTACTCATGGAAACCAAAACTGCTGATTCCTTGGCTCTTTGCCAGTGCTGCAATGTAACAGCACAGGAACGCATGGCATGGCGCCAAGAAAGTGCACACGATTTTGGGAGGTGCACAGTAGCCATCAGAGGTAGAAAAATGTTATTGTTTGTGTGTCAGTACTGGTCCTTTCCTTCTTGGCATTCACATGAAGATGTTCAAATATAAAATTCAGTTTTTTCTGTGATTTCTAAAAAAAAAAAATTAAAAGATAACAGGGCTACTGTGGTTCCAACTTTCCATTTAGCTGATTTTATGAAAGACGATCATGCATCACATGCTGTAGAATATGCTCCATTGTAGTGACCAAACCTGTCAGATCCAACATAAATCAAGGACTTCTAGAACTGTACCTAGAGAAGAAACACTTCAGAAAATTCTGATATTATCCCTAAATTGTGTTAAAGCACTCCATGCTGTTGTCCTGAAGTGACAGACAAATTTGCATATCATAGTGCATATTTTCTAAAGCAAAAGGATATTAATCTGCAGTCAACTTGTTTGGAGATTTCAGTTTTCTGAAATTTCCCAGCTATCTCAGTAAGTTACAGTTTTCTCTTCTGGCCTGTTTTAAAATCTAGAGTGATACTGTCATGCATTTCCAATATATTACAGAACTTTACTATAAAGATGGATAAAGAGGCATCTAATTTTTATAATAATTAAGAAAGTAATATGAACCAAAACCCCTTATATGTTAATATAAAATAGGATTTATTGTAATTAGAGATGTAAAGGATTTATTATATCCCATAAGGGTAAGATACAACTTTGAAAAAACATTAGCTGCTGCATTTCCTTTTCCTTGTAACCTATATAAAGTGCCTGAATACTTGAGGGATTTTAAGAATCTGATAGTTAAAGCAGCACATCTGATTTGCACCTAAGTATGACAGCTTAAGGGTTTTCCTTCTTCCACAGGTAAAGAACACTACAAATCAAACACAAAGGGCCAGCTAACATCTCTGTGAGCCCATGGTCATCAAGTGGAATGGTATCTTGTTCTCCATTCCTGGTACTCTTTTTTGTGCCAGTATTTTTAATCCTGCCGATAGAAATGAGTATAGAGAAAGTATGGCAACTTGTTTGGCTCTTCTCAAGACCACAGCTGCCTCCCTAGCATTTTCTATCTAACGGAAATCAACAATAGTGTTATTTTAAGTTGACATCCTTAGTTGGTGTTTTGTTAACATGATCTTACTGATTTTGATGGATGCTGATGCCAGTTTGTTTCAAATGAGGATTGGGCTGTCATCAAAAATACCACTTAAATTTCTCAATTGGATATTAAGTTCTTTATGCTATGTTCATGACAGGTTATAGTCCATATTTTTTGAGTAATATTTTGTAACACATTTTCAACCTGTTCAAGTCTAGATAACAAAACAAAGCAACTTATCAGGACATGCCCCTTTTGCATATCAGTAATATATATAGGCACTGTGAAAGAATGCCTATAAAATATCCTAAAAACAGCTGACCTGAATGCCTCTCTTTGGAGATGCTTGCTTCTCTCTGTAAAGGGTGATCCTTTAAGCAATTCACAAAGACAGGAAAATCTGGAGTTTATAGAGATGGGGAAAAGCACTTTATTGATAATAAGAGATTGTACCAAGCCTTTTCAGACAACTGGATTTAGTTTAGGGATGAAATACATATGTTCCAAAACCAACTCACTGGCTCCATTAACCAATACAGCAAAACTGGAGGTGGTCTTTTTGGAGAATGATGACAAATAAAGGAGATGCAGATACTTTTTTTCCTCTGCAAATATCAGAGTACTCTTTGTGAAACTTTCACTGATCCACAGCTGCAATGTAATGGCTCAAAGTATTCAGGGACTGGAAAGGGAGCAGATGTGGCAGAATTGCACAGCTCAGCACTGAAATGGCACAGGCCAAGTTCACCAAGCAGCAGAAAGGGACTGCATACATCTGTTCCTCAGAGCTCAGCAGGCCAACTGTGATGGAGGCAGATTAGGTCAAATGAAATGGAACATAAAAACTCTGGTGAAATTGCCACAAATAAAGTAAAAAGTGGTTCCTGGAGAGACAAGCAGTTCCATCTGCAACAGAGCTAATGAAGCTTGGGTTTTCTAACGGATTTGTGCCTTGTGGTTGGATTCTTTGGTAAGTACCAATTAAAACTCTTCCTGTGGTTGAGGCAGCCATAACAGTTGTCTTCTGTATGAATTCTCCAGTGGATGGAGATCAGTAAAGGTCTGACTCAATTAGACTACTAATGACATCTCTTGTTCCTGCTCCTACAAAACTGGATATTTAATCTAGCTTCTGCTATAATGGGTTGAAACTAGTTAAGTGATTAAGAATTACTGGGATATAGATGGACATGATGGCAGACCCATGTGCACAGATTGTGCACATGTGCTCTATATGTCCAAGTAGAGTGTAATCTCTCATTCCCACTGCAGAGACTGTCATATGGACTTATGACATTATCTCCTGGTTGATGTTGGCTTCAAATAAAAGCTGAAACATGCTTTGAGTCAAGGTGATGATGTTTGATGTGTGATGAACATGACAGATCTTGAAGACCTATGCCTTTTGGTTTAACAGGAAGATCACCGTGTGGTACAAAAGAAACATGAGATCTAACTATCCTTTATTTGGAAAAGCAACTTCAGCTACAACTTCTGTTTATAACAGAAAGCAGCAGTCCCTTCCATCTATATTGTTATTCTCTTCGTTAATTTAACATCACATTTCCATGGTTCCATTAAGGTGAGGAACGCTCACCTTAGATGATGATGATTATGTCACCATGATTGTTGATTGTTGGTTATGCCACTCAAGTGATCAAGGAGCAGATGTTGCTGGTAACTTTTTAAACATCACCTCTTAAGGGCATAGAAGCAGTCAATTCCCAAATGTTGGAAGTCAATCAGGCAAAGCAGGAGGCTGGCTTGGCTGAACTGGGAAATAAGGCAAAAAAGGAAGCCACATGCCCAGTGGAAGCAAGTCAAGTGACATGGGAAGAGTACAGATATCCTGCTTGTTGCTGCAGGGAGAAAATTCTTATGACCAAAGTTGAGCTGAAGTTGAAGCTGCCAGAAATTTGAGCAACAATAAAAAGAGTTTCTTCAAATACTTTCATGGCAATAGGCAGTACAGAAATATCATCAGCCTGTTAGAGGATGAGGATGGTCATCTCACAAACAGGGACAGAGACAAACCAGAGGTGTTCAATGCTTTGTTTGCCTCTGTCTTCAACATGGATGATGGACCAAAGGAGTCTCAGTGCCCTGACTTGGAGAACCATGACTGTGAGAATGATAACTCCCTGTTGACCCTGAAATTGTGCAGGATCTGCTGCTCTAGCTGGCTCCATACCAATCTATGAGGCCGGATGGGATTCATCCCAGCGCCCTCAGAGAACTAACTGATGTAATTGCATAACCTCTCTGGATGATTTTTGAGTGGTCTTGGGAATCTAGAGAGGTCCCATCTGACTGGAAGCTGGCAAATGTGATTTTCAAGAAGGGCAAGAAGGAGGACCCTGAAAACTATAGGGCTGTCAGTTTCAGTTCAGCACTTGGTAAAGTTATAGAGAGGATTATTCTGGGAAGTATTGAAAGACACCTGAAAGACAACACAGTCATAGATCACAGCCAGCACAGCTTCATGAGAGGAAAATCCTGCTTATCCGACCTTATTTCCTTTTATGACAAAGTAACCTACCTAGCTGATCAAGGGAAGCCAGTTGATGTAATCTTTTTGGATATCAGTAAAGCTTTTGATACTGTCTTTTACAAAGTGTCCAGCACACAGCTGGATAAACACGGCATGTGGTGGGTGAGCAATTGGTTTGTGCATGGAGCACAGAGGGTTGTGAATGGGGTGACATCAGACTGGTATCCTGTCACTAGTAGGGTTCTACAGGGCTTCATCTTAGGCCCTACGCTCTTAAAAGTCTTCATAAATGACTTGGATGCAGGACTGGAAAGGATACTGATTAAGTTTGTGGATGACATAAAAATGGGAGGAGCTGTTGACTCCCTTGAAGGCAAGGAGGCCCTGCATATAGACCTTAACGAATCAGAGGACTGAACAATCACCAACCACATGAAGTTCAACGAGGGAAAGTGCTGGATTCTTGACCTGGAATGGGCAACCCTGGATGTATGCACAGACTGAAGGATGGGATACTGGAAAGCAGTGCCATGGAAAGAGACCTAGGGTTCCTGGTCTAGGGCAGGTTGAATATGAGTCAGCAGTTCCCAGGCAGCCAGGAGGGCCAACTGTGTCATAAGGGGCATCAGACAAAGCATCACCAGCCATTTGAGGGAGGTAATCGTCCCTTTCTGCTCTGATGTGGCCTCACCTTGAATATCGTGGCAGTTTTGGGCACCACAATATAGGAAAGATATTAAGCTGTTAGAGAGTGTCCAAAGAAGGGCAATGAAGATGGTGAAGGGCCTTGAGGGAAGCCGTATTAGGAGATGCTGAGGTCATTTGGTTTATTCAGCCTGGAGAAGTGGGGTCTGAGGGAAGACCTCATTGCATTCTACAATTTCCTCATGAGAGAAAGAGGAGGGGCAAACACTGATCTCTTCTCTGTGGTAACCAGTGGCAGGACCCAAGGGAATGGCCTGACATTGCATCAGGGGAGAGTTAGGTTGGATATTAGAATGAGGTTCTTCCCTCAGAGGATGATTGGGCACTGGAACAGGCTCCTCAGGGCAGTGGTCACAGCACCAAGCCAGACAGAGATCAAGAAGCATATGGATGATGTTCTTAGGCACATGGTGTGAATCTTCTTGATGTTCCATTCTTCTTGGCAGTGGACAAGTGGATCAGTTATCTGAGCTACTTACTTAACTCTTATTTTAGTAACCATTAAAGAGTGACAAGAAAATAGGAGAGATGGTGTTATATTTGGCTCTATCTTGGCTTCATTTCCTGACTTGGTCACAGCCTTTCTTTGTCACTTGAAATCTTGCACCATTTTTCACACTGTGTGATAGGGTCACTGTAAGCTACTACTCATTTATCTTTTTAGGTATAAAGATACTAAAGCATGAAAGTCTACATACATCCATTTAAACATTGTCAAGATTAATATAATTCCAGAGCTACATAGCCACTCACAGAGACAGGATAAACAACTAAGTTCAGAAAACTATTTGCGCAATTCTTATTCTGTTCCATTATTTTAACAAAAACAAATAAACAAAAAGCAAAACCTTTTTTTTCCCCCAGATCTTCCCACAGCTATAGATTTAAATTTTAAACAGAACATTTTTTGTCAGGGCAATTATTCCACATTGTGTCCAATGATTATATTAATTATAATGCATCACTCCAGAAGTATTGTCCCAGAATCACTGTTGTGGACATTGTTGTAATAGGACTCTCAGAACAAGACCATTTCTAAGATCCATTCAAAGTGGTGATCCTATCTGGTTGCTGTCAGAGCTGGGACATAGATTAAAACCAACTTTTCCCAGATGTCAGCAGAGAATTGTCATGTATTTGTGGATCATATTCTTGAGAAATGTTATGCCAAGCACACCCCCACTTGGCCAAGGAAAGAAATGAAATCAGAGAAAGATTACCACATCTGAAATATATTGCACAAAATCTAGTATTCTGTGCTTATTTTTTGAAAATTGCTGTCCATGAATGTCAGCATGAATGAAATTCTATAGGTCATTGAGGGAGAAACTAAAGATATAAATGAGGATTTTAGTGTTTTGGTATTGTTCAATGAAAATCTCTCACAAAACCCATGTATTTCAGACTGTAGTGCAAATACTCAAGGAAGCTTGCCTGGCATAAGCAGTCAGGCTTCCACGGCATCATCCTAAGTATAAACTAGTTGCTTTTGTAATTACTGGACCAATGTTTTCTTAAATAACAACCATGGCTCTAAGTAGGAATTCTTGTGTCTATGGGAACTGTATTATACTGTACACATTTATTATTGAATTCTTTACATATGGCTCTTTATGTTGCCATTCATTAATTCACAGTCGCCTGTTAGTTTCCAGAATCTAACAAGCTGTTTCAATCCTCATTAAGATTCCCTTTGAGATTTTCAGTGTCATTTTAGTGATGCTTGGACTGTAGCTTGGTCAGATCCCATTGAGAAGTTAATGCCAATAGCCCTGAATTCAAAGAATTGAAAAAGTAGTGGAAATGCAGCATATTACCAGACTTACAATGTCATGAAGTATTTATATAATAACAGTTCTATCATTCTTTTCAAAAAAACATTTATGTTATAGCAGTGTAAAGTAATGGTGTTTCTACTCCATTCCTGAGAAATGAGCCCAGATGCAGTCTGAAAGAATGTTTTGAATTTTAGCATTTCTGTTTTGAATTTTATTACTGTTTGTTTCTTTTTTTTTTAGCAAGATGTTTTGTAGAGCGTTGAACCCTCAAAAAAAGAAGCCACCTACCTATAGCCATGCACAAAGCACAACACCAACACAAACATTTTTCCTGCAGCTGCTCTCAACTTCCCCAGGAGAGTACAAAAGAATCAAGAAGGCCTATTTTATTTCCTCTAGACAATCAACTTTGAATCATCCCTAATTAGGCTTCCAACAAGATGTCTGGTTCCAGTCCAGAAGCTCTTAATTAATCTCGACAGTTATCAATTTCAGGGGCAGTTTTACCTGAGTGAGAATTTTGAATGAGGTCATGAGGAGTGAGTGAACCTTGAGGAAGCAAATGCAGCCTCATCCTAGTGCAGGTGTGCAGGTGAAATTGCAAGGAGCTTCATCACTCTCTGTAATCTTTTTAGTCCCCCACAATAGGGAAATGGCTGTAGCTTTTGCATGGCGCTATCGGAATTTAGAAGCATCCAGACAGGGTTGAACATGCTTCAGAGGAAGAAAATATCCCAGGAAAATAAAGAAAAAAAAAACAGGGAAAAGAAATTCACAGTAAAGTTCAGGAAGAGCAAAGCTCCAGAAATGTGAAATGAGGGTTTGAACTTGACATTGTGTTTCTGTGAAAATAATCAATAATAATAATTATGATTTTTATTATTAAAAAGCAACTTGTGGCAGGAGACTGGGAGGAAACTGTGAGGAGGATATGAAGAGCAGTGCCAGTGAGGAGCTGAGGCTGGACAGAGAAACAGAGGTAAAACCAGCTGCCTGGGAGGGGGGGGGTTGTGAAGTCTCTGTTCAAACCTCCCAACTCAGGCCCAAAAAAAGCCTTGGCCTGAGAATACAAAGGTCTGTAAAGGTGAAGACAGTGAAATGAGAAAAAGAAATTACTTTACAGAGAGAATGTGGTGTCATGTTTTGCTGCTGTGGGAAGACAAGGACAAAGATGTTGCAAAAGGCGCAATCTTCCCACTTTACGAAATTTAAAGTCTCATGGCATGTGGGTCATTGGATTACTTAAAGTAAATAACCTCTGTAACATTTAACAAAATCATATACTTTTCTTAAGACTGATTTATTATATTCTGAAACAGCAGAAGAATTTTGGATAAAATGTTCTATGCATGTGCACAGATTCCACGGAAAAGAGATGCTTAGCTTAAAAAAAATGGCCTAGAAAATAGAAAAACTTCTAAACAACTGAAATCGTGTATGCAGCAATTAATAGCTAATAACCTTAATAATAACATTAATACTAATCACCCTCTAAGACTTTAAAATATGAATTCAAAGCTCTGGCAAACTGTGTGCCCATAACAGTAGTGCAGATGATGAAGAAGATGACGATGAAGGCCAGTAAATATGATTATAGCAATCAATAGGTATGTATTAGCTTTGTAATTTTTTCGTATTCAAGCTAAACGAGTTAAGGTATATTTCAGAGATCTGCAGTAGTTTAAAGGATTGACAATAATTCTTATCTTATTGAAAAAAAATTACTTCTTATTGGAAAGGCCATAAAGCAAACCTGAAAATCTTTATCTGCCGAGTTTGTCTCATAACTCATGGTATCATCAATAAAGCATCTCGTGGACTGGTCACTGCTGCGGCACAGACTGAGGACTATTAGAAGTCAGAAGCATTGATAATTTTCTTTCCTGACACACCTTAACACATGTTTTGATGGTATTGCTCTTGGATCATGTCTCTCTCACTACTTCAGGACATGTCAGTTCATCACCCAGCTGACCTATCCAGCATTCCAGGAATACCTTTAGTCAAGCCTGATGATCTGATACCCATAAAAATCCACTTTAGCTGGGTACAAGATGCTGGTTTTAATTGCCTGTTTTTAAAAATCTGCTTCATAAAACTTATTTTTGCCTGAGACCCCAGCTCAGTTTCCTTTTATGCTGCAAGGAGCAGCTTGCATCTCACCTGCTAGCTGTTACCAAACAGTCTGAGGGAGGAGAAGGCATTGGTTAAATATCTCACAACCCAAATGTTAACTCTCACAAATCATCTGTGGGGGGAAAAGTCTGCCTTCCCAAGCTCTTACATATTCTGTGCATGCTGCAGTTTCTCTACTAAGCGGCCCAGGCAGTTTTCTCAGGATTATGTGATTTACATTCTGCATAGGTCTGTGTGGATCCACACAGCTCAGTAGGAGTGATTTTTACAGATTTACTGTAGCAGCCAGAGGTCAGTGTAGAATTTTAATTTTTTTTTCTTACTTAGATGTGATTCACAGCAGAATCTCAAGGGCAAAACACACACCACCACCACCACCACCCCCCCACACACACACTCCCAGGTGCTGCAGGTTTAAGCTCCTGTGAAAATCATACCTGTCCAAGGTGAAAGATCCTTCCCAAGGCACAGTGCCTGCCTAAGTCTTTTTAAAGGAGCTAAAGAAAACTGAAGGCTCTGACACATGAGCAAGTTATTACATATTACTTAGTTACCACGCATCAACTGAACCACAGCAGCTCCTACTTTCTCAATCTCAGCCCATTACTGCCACCAAGGATAATATACAAGTACTACCTTTTTCACCGAGGTCTGGTGTGACTCATTTTGTGTACATTTTCTGCAAACTAGAGGCATACACACAAAGTGAGCTACTGCCACTCAGCTGACATACACTAAGTCATACAACTAAAGTCACAGGGGATGTAGGAAAACAAGGAGTCAGGTCACACACCTCTGAAATGCCATGCCAAATATCAGTATGGTAGGAAAAACACTAGCAAATATCTTCTGACTTAAAAAAGACATTCTTCAGCTGTCAAGAGAACAGCCTCAGTAATATGCTGAGCACTACTCTGCCTTTCTTATACAGTAGTGCTGTTTGTAAGCTCTCCCTCCACCCAAGGTGCTTGTACATCACACCGAAAGACCTTGTTTCTCACCAGAACTCCTATGCATGGCCACTGTACTCTTGACAAGAGTTCAGTGATACTCTGCAGCCCCATCTCAGTCTGCTTCTCTCCTATTCAATATATATAGCACAATGTAGCTTTTAAATAGTACCAAGTTTATGCAAAAAACCCAAGTCATGTAAGTTAATGAGAAAAATGTCTTTTCTGGATTGTGGAAATGATTTGGGTTTTTGGGGGCTTTTTTCTTGCTACTGCAGTAAATGGCACATGGAGTCTACCCACAAGAAATGTTTTGCTTTTAGGTATTAGCAGCCAGTTGTGGATAGTAAGTGGGAACACTAGTAGGCAATTGGCATTTTGGGTGATCTCACAGGGCAGAAGCCACTGAACTCTTAAAATGGTATTGCTAAAGAGAAAAATATGCTACACTACAGTGAACACCAAAAGTTTATGAACACAAACAGCAGGAGAGGTGATGTTTCAATGGGCCACCAGGTGCTGCAGTGTAACACATGCTGGATCCTTGCTTTAAAAATTCCTCTTCTGAAATACGTGTTCCAAGTGTGACACACTAACATGACTTGGACTTGTTTGTATTTGTTCCTGCTTTGGTATTGTGCAGCTGCAAGGGAATTGAGTATTATGGATCAAGAGAAATAAAATCTCACCTTGAGCTTAATTCAAGCTAGCAACATACAAATACAAGAGTGCAGTGCATGTGTTTGTGATGTTTCTGCATCTAGACTGCCTGTGCGCCAATCCCAAAAATTACCTGTGATCAGGTTAATTGCGCTGAGATAACCTGGAGTGCAGAAGTCTCTTTGCAAGTCCATTTTTCCCTACTTCCTGAAAAAAATGATTAAAAAGAACATCATATTCCCTAATTATAGATGCATTATCTGCATTCCATTAACTTTATTGACTGTTCCCCACTAAAATCTGAATTTTTGAATACCTTCAAAATGAAAATTCTAAGTTGAGATTTCAAAAAGTATGTCTTTAAGTGAATTTTGGACAAACCAAAGTCATTGGAAAAATTCTGGAAAAAAAATAAGAGTTTTGTCAAACTAGCAGATTTTTCAGGGGAAAAAAAAATCGATCTGAAGAATCACTAACTAAGAAATCCTTTACCTGTTACTGCAAAATGACTGCACAAAGAGACAGAAGCACTCTGTTTTGACCAGTGAAAAAATAATAGTGAATGGATAATGTTAGTGTGAAAAACACATTTCTTTCTTTTCATAGCATCTAAATTCCAGTTCTGTTATCATACCATATGCAGGAGTAATACCAATTGAAACTATGATTGTATTTTATTTCCAGAACTCCTAACCCTCTGAGAACTTTATGTTTTTCCACAAAAGATAGTTCAAGACCTTATATGAAGGCAGGATTTTTGCAAATAGCCTTCAATTTTTGTACATTGTTATACCAGTGGACCTTTTGCAGCCTCACCTTCTTTCCTCGCCTCATGTGCATTCCCTGGAGCCATGAATCCCTGGAACACAAAGGGGCCAAAGTCCTGTCCTTGGGCTCCCAGGTCAACCAGCATGAGCTGACCATGTCCACAGTATTATACTCTTAGAATCATAGATTATTTTGAGGCGGAAGGGACCTTTAAAGGTCCTTCAGTCAACCCCCCCCCGGCAAATGGGCAAGGATGTGGGGTATCTACCACCTCTCTGGCAACATGCTTAATTGTTTTATCATTCTCATAGTTCTAGATAGCCTGAATCTACCTTCTCTTATTTCAAAACCGTTACTCCTTGTCCTATCACTAGAGACCCTGCTGAAAAGTCTATCCCTGTCTTTCTTATAATCCCCTTTAAATATTGAAGGGCAGCAATAAGGTCTTCCCAAAGCCTTCTCTTCTCCAGGCTGAACAACCCCAACTCTCTCAGCCTGTCTTCATAGGAGACATGCTTCAGCCCTCTGATCATCTTCATGGCTTCCTCTGGACTTGCCCCAACAGGCCAATGTCCTTCCTGTGTTGGTGACCCCAGGGCTGGATGCAGAACTCCAGAGCAGAACTAGAGCAGAATAGAGGGACAGAACCAAAAAGGGCAGAATCACCTTTTTCGACCTGCTGCCCACACTGCCTTTGATGCAGCCCAAGACATGTTTGGCTTTCTGAGCTGTAAATGCACATTGCCAGCTCATATCCAGCCTTTCTCTGGGATCACTGACACAGGAAGGACATTGGCCTGTTGGAGCAAGTCCAGAGGAAGCCATGAAGAAGATCAGAAGGCTGAAGCATGTCTCCTATGAAGACAGGCTGAGAGAGTTGGGGTTGTTCAGCCTGGAGAAGAGAAGGCTTTGGGAAGACCTTATCTGCTCAGGGTGTGACACTGCTGGAGTGTGTGACACTGCTGGAGTGTGTGACACTACTGTGGGGGTGTCACCATGCTCTGTGTGGGTGGCAAGGGACCCCAAGCTTGGGGACTTTTCACTGATCGATGTTCCTGAGTCTTGACATCATCACCTCCTCGCACTGTTAATCACCTATGACACTTGACAGCCTGCTCAGTTCTCTGTCACTTTAGGTACCCTGTACTTTATGTTTGTAATTGCCATCAGATTTTACCATTGCACACGTTATGGAATATATTCCTCAAGACTCCTGGAGGGAGACATCTGGAGAGGAACAGGAGCACAAGAGGTGGATTCTTCCTGCTCCATCCTCCACTGGATACTTGAATCCAGATTTCCACAAGTCTCAGCTCAGAAGGATTTTAGCCTGTGAATATACATGGTACTTGTTGACAAAGACAGAAACTATCTAACCTTCTTGGCAGTCAAGCTAGTTGCTTTCATATGAGGAAATATCCATTACACACATCTACAGCAACTTGTTATAGCTCTCTGGTGATAGAAACGTTTAATTCTGTGATTCAATCACTTCCCTCAAAATTGTCTTAGGTCACAGAATTACAGAATGCTTAAGACTGAAAGGGCCCACTAGAGGTCATCTCCTCCAGCCTTCCTGCTCAGGCAGGGTTCCCTAGAAGATGTTGTTCAGGATTGTGTACAGGTGGTTTTGAATATCTCCAGTGAGGGAGATTCCACAACCTGTCCAGGCAACCTGTTCCAGTCCACAGGCACCTGCACAACAAAGTTCTTCATGTTGAGGTGGAATTTTCTGAGCATCAGTTTCTGCCTCTTGTCCTACAGATAGGCACCATAGAGAAGAGCTTGGCTCCATCCTCTTGGCATCTTCCCTTCAGATACTTACAGGCATTGATAAGATCCCTCTCACCTGTCTCTTCTTGAGGCTGAACAGGTCCAGCTCCCTCAGTCTTTTATCATAAGAGAGATACTCCTGTCCCCTGATCATCTTTGTAGCCCTATTGATGCTTTAAAATATCTGAAGTGCTTCAAACTCATTGCTAAGAAAAAAAAAAAGAAGCTCTAAAAATTCTGATAGCACAGCAGTAGTGCCACATTTAAACATAAAAAAAGGATCTCCTTAGAAAGCGAGAAATATGCTACAGTTTAACCTGGATTTTTTCACTCACTTTCAATTATATTTCAGATAATGAAACAAGAAGGATCATGAAGAATTAAGTACAAATATTATAAAGGAGATAATGTAATTAATTGGGATAGAGAGAGCATAGGGACTGAATGAAGAACAAGCCATCTTCAAGAAGAGTTTAATTTAACAGAGGGTTATGTGTAAAAAATTTAGAACATTTCTAGATGTCATCATTAACACAGGTATAGAAATACCACATCCATGGCCCTTTTTATGCATCAGCATAAGGGTGTGTTTTGCCTGCAAACACTTACTGAGCATAGCTAATTTGGGAGGGGTTTTTTCTGGTATAGTGATAAATCACAGAGAGGACTAAATAACTCTATAAATAACTCGCTGTCTATAACTCCCTGAAAGGGGGGTGTAGTGAGGCAGGGGTCAGTCTCTTCTCTCAGGCTCCCAGTGACAGGATGAGAGGACACAGTCTTAGGCTGCATCAGGAGAGGTTTAGGTTGGATATCAGGAGAAACTTTTTCACAGTGAGAGGGATTTCCCATTGGAATGGGCTTCCCAGGGAGGTGGTGGAGTCACCATCCCAGGATGTGTTTCAGGACNTGTGGGACCTAACACTGACCATCTCATTAGCCAAAAGCAGGCCCATAGTTCACATTGAAATAGTATTTGGTTTTGTTGATTACAATTGTTCTTCATTTTAAATATTGCATTCTTTTTCCTGTTTTTGTGCACTACTACAAATAAAATATGTGCAGTGTGCATAGGAATTCATTCATTTTTTTCCAAACTATAGTCCGGCCCCCGACAGTGTCTGAGGGACAGTGAACCGGCCCCCTGTTTAAAAAGTTTGAGGACCCCTGGTTTAGACGGTTAAGATGACTGAGATGATGGATTAATGTTTGATAAGGTTGTTAAATTAGGTAAAGGTTGGACTTGATGATCTCCATGGTCTTTTCCAACCTTGTTAATTCTGTGTAATTCTGTGTAATATGTTTGCCTTCAATGTCCACATACGGCAGAATTGTTGCACCTGCAGATGATCAATCAGAAGCATAAAAAGAAGCTTCAGGAAGCAATGAGAAACTGCCGGAGCTTGTTCCTGATAGACCTTGACTGATGTGCCCAGTATTCCCTGAATTAATATACAAAGTACAAAAATTAATATTTCAGTGTAACACAGCAAAACTGATTGTTATGGAGGCTTTCGAGTCCACAGTGTTATAAGGTTCATAGTTTATATACTCAGACTTGAGGTAGGCAATGAAGAATGCACAGTGTTACATTGAATAGTAACACTATGATGCTGAACGAGAAAGCATTAATATAAAGGACAATTACACGGACTGGAAAAGCACCAAGACAGAAAGTTGAGATGAATTGCTCCTTTCTAGAGGCAAAAGGTAAAGCTGTTTTCAGCTTTTGTGTTATTCTGTTTTGTAAGACTGCAATTTCCTGATTTAACAAAACACACAAACTTCTTCTTACTAACTTTATGAAGCACTTTGTAGTGCTGATGATCAGATTTTATTTAGATTTTGTCAGCACATAAATAGGCCACTTAATGTCAGTGCAGAAGAGTCATTTTAGGCAGATCTGGGTTTATTATAAATTTTTTAAAAATTGATTTACATACAGTATTAGATTTTTAAAAAAATTCAAACTTTCATTAGCATTCATTTCATTGGCATTGCATGCTTCTCATTGAATAATGGAGATACAAGCTGTATGGATTGATCTAAAAAACTCAACAACCAAACACCCCCAAATAAGACAAAAAACACCCCAATTCCTTAATTTGTTAACATAATAGATGATGTTACACTGCTTGTTCTCAAACCGTTGCTGGCACTTCCATGCTGTATGATGCATGCAATCATTCTCCTGTGCTTAGATTAAGGCATGCACTGGTGGTACGTACGAAAATTTTTCTGTGATACTTTGCAGATAGTGGGTGTCGTTCTAATTAATTAATAAATGGTTTAAACATTTTGTAATTTATTGTGATTTGTGAATGGAGATAGGTTTGAGACCCAGGCAAAGTTCTCTAACTGCTGCCTTACAAGTTCCTTCCTGCAACCCCTTTAACTTGCTTACTGTCTGGTGCTGTGATTTCTGCATTCCTGAGATGAGCTTTAATAAGGCTGTCGGGGTCATGGAGCACATAAGTTTTGCTGTGAAATCACAGGTGATCTTGAAATTTCTAGCAGGCAGAACTTCCACTTGTGTAAAGTTGCTGAATTCAGTCCAAAGAATTTGACTTGGTTGAGTGAGTACAGCCGAACAGAAATCTTGGGAATGTCTCTTAACTATGACTCAGAGAGTCACAGTCAAGGTATTAAAATAAAAAACAGTTGCTTTGTCATCCATGTGTTTCTGATGATTTTAATGAAAGTAGAGGAATTGCACAACATTTATCCCATTTTCCAAGGAACACTACTGTATTATATAACATCATGCCATTAATATTTGGCTATCTGCACTGATAAAAGTTACAGTCACAGTATTTATTTTTAATTGCCCTGATAATATGTTCCCATAAATTACAGTATCTGATCTTTTTATATACAGTCTCTGTCCATGTGTTGAAACTCCAGCTTGTTCCTTACTGTTCTTACAGTAAAAACCATTTTCTTACAGAAAAACATTGCTCTGAGCAATTTTCTATGCACATATATTAATTTTGGATTACTGATACTGCCTAATGAGATTATAATTATCTGTTAAATATTTATAACAGGGAATATGCAGTACAGAATTTGGGAAACATCTTTATTTCATGGTGAAACCAACTTCTAGAAGATTTTGTTAGAAATATTCCCTAGAAAGTCTTCACAGACTGTGATAATTTCTGTGAGAAATTATCCTGTGTAGTGCTAATAAAGCAGAGTTAGTTCAGGTTGCTGCTGACAGCAAAAAGTTCTCAATTGTTTCGGCTTGTCAGGCTTCCACACTTGGAAACTATTATAAGCAACTGTTAGGAATAAGGAAATGAACATGGGAAAAGGGCGAGTGAGAATTTTGGTTGTGGCCTCTTGGGATGACCAGCCTAAACTAGATCCCAGCTCAGCTCAAGTCATTTGTGTGAAATGGCCTCCAACGGAGCACATCTACAGGCATGAGCAAAAATTCAGATTGATTTTCTAGGAATTCTAATTTTTACAGGACTTTGGGACTATGTTTTAATATGCAACCCTGAAGCAGTAGTTTTAAAGGGAAGATTATTTTTCTCAAATTACTTTTGAAGTAAGCTGCTGTACAGCAGTGTGCTTTATTCACTGATGTTCACAGGCAGGAAGTCATCTGGTTGTAAGGAAGGTAGGGTTTGCTAGTTTTTGGTATAGTTTTCTGTGAGGATTTTTGTTAGGGTTTTTTGATACAATTTTTTTCTCTAGGTGAATATCGACGCAAGTTACATCATCCTGTGATTGCTAGGAGATCAGGGAACAGGCTGATTGCATAATGTCCTGTTGATTGTGGTAAACAGCATGTCAATAAAGAAGAGTACACTAAAACTGACTCGTGTTAAATGACAACAAATTTGACCCAATTTATTTTTGGTGGCCAAAAAGGAGTACATCTGTAGAGCAAAAGTCATGGTGCTGACATTATGTCCCCTCTATATGCATTTTGGAGATTTTATTTAAGGCCAGATCTATTCTGGTGGTATGTCTTGAATGTTCATTAGAAGCCAGAGGTGTGAAGTGAACTTTGGACCACATCACTTGGTTTATTATCAGGGCAAAGTAGTTGTTTTGTGTGTCCAAGAGATCTCCACTACATGGGTCAGAGACCTGCTTCAAAAACTTCCTTACTGTGACCTAAATTAAAAATATTGAAGTAGATATACCCAAATATGTTGCTTAACTATTATACGGGTCCTGCAGTATAGGGATGCAAACTGCCATGTTACTCGCCCTCATCTCATTGCATTTGCTTGACGGTCCTGCCCTCAGCACACACACATTTCATTTACAAGAGAAGAGGGTGTAAATGCAACTCACATTTCCTCGACTTAATCTGCATATTGGATATTAAGGAAGAGGAAAATATATGTCTGATGATATCAGGCTATGTCTGTGATTAAAAATAAACCATGCCAAAGATCATAGCTTGGCTGACACTCATACATGTAGGCCCTCTTCCCTCCAAAACCAGGGGTTCATCAGGTAAAAGCTTTGATTTTTTTGTAGTGAAGTTGCTCATATGTCTCATCCACTTCCTGATTTTTTTTTGTTTAATATTCTCGAGAATTGAAAAAAATGATCCATTAGACCCAGGTAAATCTCTCTCTTCAAAAATGTGTCACTACAGCTGTTTTTCATGGGAATGACAAAACTTTCTGAACTTGTTGCACAGTCTGGCAAAGACTGGTGATAGAGGGTGCAACGATGAAATTATATTTCTGTTTGGGAACTTAGTATGGTGTACCCATCCCTTGTTTTATTATCTGAGGACCACAATGCAGAGCATATGAGCCACCTTAAGTCTGCAGCACCTACAACCTGACCTCAGAGACCAAACTTTTGCACAAAACCAATGCAGACAAAACCCCTTCTGCAGATTCTGTATAAGCTTTCCTGGCACTGATAAAGATGCCGCTTATGCCCAGGGATTCCAGACACCCCTACCTCTAGTGTTGGTAGTTCTGTAAGTGCTGAGGCTTGCCAGGTAAAACCTGCATGTTATCCTGAACTCACACTGAAATCTTTGCTGTCTTCCACTATTTTTTTAAGTACTATAACTGAACACCAAAAATAGAAGCCTGTAATTCAACACACTGTAGTTACACAGGGTTCAAGTGTAAACTGCCTTTATTTTGCCTCAGAAAGCAGTGCTTGGTAAGGTCAAATCCTTTACTTGAATAAATTAGAGATAATTATTAAATAGAACTATTCTGATTTGTGGCAATTCAGGAGATGGTTTGACAAGAACAAAAAGTTCCTAAAAGTTAGACATAGCACCCTTGAAGACTAATGAGGGAATATAATCCCCATAGTTGTCAGGGACACTTTTTTAATATCTCTGCATCTATATAACCCCTGTCCATGGATAGCCTAAAATTGCACATCCAACACTTGTTCAACTATCAGTTTAGAAACTACCAACTTACTTAACATACTTAAGAGTAATCAATAGCTCATTGCCAGAAGAAAAGTTTGTACTAAAAGATTTGTGAGTGTCAACCTCTTCTCCTAAGTAAAAAGCAATAGAGCAAGAACAAATGACCTCAAGTTGCACCAGTGGAGGTTTAGATTGAATATTGGGAAAAATTTCTTCTCTGAAAGGGTTATCAAGCATTGAAACAGGCTGCCCAGGGAAGTGGATGAATCACCATCCCTGGAGGTTTTCAAAAGATGTGTAGATGTGGTTCTTAGGGATGTCATTTAGTAGTGGACTTGGCAGTGCTTTACAGCAGGATTAACAGGTTAACAGCAGAATTCAATGATCTTAAAGGTCTTTTCTAAGATTTGCAAAGGCCTGTGTTAATGCCCAGTGTTGTTCAATATATGTATAAAACTCATGGACAACGGGCTACAGAATACTTTCAATATATTTGTAGGTAATATCAATGTGAGAAGGACTGAGAATCAAACAAAAAGACTCAATTGCTTCTTGCTACTGAAAAATGGTCCCATTTTCCTCGGGCCATGCTTTTTCTCAGACACATTCCTATAGGAGTTGAAATTGCAATTGTAGATGGGAAAGTGACCTGACATCTAGTCCAGAACAAGGAATACTGGGCCATTTCAGCCACAGACATTGTAAAGGAACCTTGCAATTGCACCCCACTAATACACTGAAAGCCAGAAATAGAGTTCAAAATCTTGACAAATGGGAAATTCACTGAAAATAGGATTAAATAGGATAGGTACAAAGTACTGTACTTAAATATAAATGCTCATTGTGGGTGGATTAAAAGATTGCAGTTCTCCCTTTAAAGGGTTGTTGTTTTTTTTATTCATCCTGACTTCTGATTGCACCATCTCGATCTTGTGCCTGTGTGATACCTATGTGGTTTTTGTGTTGTCTCTCCAGTTGGGTTACGAATAAGTATTAGGGCAAAACAGATAGAAGGCTGCTCTACAAGTCAGTGAGCCGATACTCAACCTGTTGCCAATGCTTACTGCAGGTAACACCTGTAGTAACCCTTGTGCTCCATAATTGCTTCATCTACAACTTTCAGGTTTTGCCTTTTCAAACAAGGCAGGAGACAAAACAGATGAAAAATCTGCTCTCACAAATGAAAATCACAACCTAAATAACATGGTTAGAAAGCTTCATGTCTCTCCTGTTGTGCATCTACAATTAAACACAACACTGGGGTCTTTCTTCAGTCTTGAAGTAGACCTTACCCAGGTGTAAACCTTATGGAAGGTTTCAGTTCACCAGACATCTCAGCTGCCTTCTCTAGAAATCCTTCTGCCTTTATATTAATTTCCTTTCATAGACAGATACTCCAAAACTGTACCTCTGCACTTCTACACTTCAGGGTACAAGGCTCATTTAGTGTCCTATACTGCCCTTGTTATCTTCTCACTATGAATGGAGCAATACTATATGTATCCAGCATGTGAGATTTTTCTTCCTAGGCTTTTGCCAGAGGGATAATAATTTATTTTCCTAACGCTTAAATATTTGGGTTTGAGGATTTTTTTTTTGAGAATTGCCTTCTGATGTGATTTAAACTAACGAAATTACATTAGAATATAAACAATATGCAAAAGAAGAGACTTGGGCTCCTAAATTATGTTTACATAGACATCTGAGCGAGGAAACCTTTGCTCTGAGCAGCACACTTATCATTCTCCATGGAGCATGGTTTGTATAAAGCTGCATTGTTCCCTCTTCCAACTCACTCAGAGGCCTTTTTGTATATTTTGCTGCTTTCCTCCCCCGCAGTCCTATACACAACCCATTTTTCTCCTTTGATTTTTACTGCTGCTGTGTCCTGCTTGCTTCTCTGGCCTCTTTGCAGGAGCTTAGAATCCTGCCTTTTAGCATGCACAGTATCTCTCCCTAAGCCATCCTGCAGACCACTGAAAACACACTGATGCATCAGGCCTGGCCAGGAATGGGCAGTTCCTCTGGACAGTTCCCAAGACCCTTGGCTTCTGGCAGCAAGGTGAGCTGCAGGGTGGGGAAGTCAAATGGCTCAGCATTTAGCCTATATCAGCCATAACTCACATGCCCCTGGTTTTATTCTACAGGCATATTAAAAGGAAAAAACAAACCAAAACCCCAAACCATAAAACGTGCTTCAAAAACATTGTTCTCAACAGTTTATGCTGAAAGAAAGAAGGGTCTTTTCTTCCCCAGGTAAGGAGTGATGGAAATGAGTTAAAGAAAAGTTCACAAAATGTTGCGGTTGTTTGGCACCCATGTTTATTAAGTCCACGATTATAACTATTAGATTTTCAGTTGTTTTTGTCTTACTTATTTTGACTGTCTGCTGAAAATGATTATATAGCAGGAATAAAAGACCGAGAGGAACATTTTACCCACATTCAATTATGCTATACTTCACCTTTCTTGGATTATATTAATTATAATTCATGGCTTTTGCAAACCACTCATAGTTAAAGGGCACTCAAATAAGGAAGAAAAATAAGTGTAATCTCAGACTCCAGGGTACTCATGCAAACTCTGTTAACCCCCTGATTAAATGTTCTAGTCTTGCATAATTATCCCTGTTCTATGAACTGATAAACAAATGCAAAAAGATGGCTTTCCTAGTGAGAACCAGTGCAAGAATATCTTATCCATTAATTTCCATTGAAGCTTTAAAAATATTGTTGTAGAATGTTAGTATTTTGCCTTAATGTTCACAAACTTCAGTCAGATTAAATTCTTACCATTTAAAGTAATTGTGGTGTTTCAGCAGACGATGAGAGAGACATCGTATTTTAGACTGCATGACAGAATTCCTGTTTCATCAGCTGGCCACAGTTTTATATAATACCACTTAATAATGAATCACTTAAATGAACATTTTCCTTAACACAAATTAACATATTTTTGTGTTTCTTTAAAGGAATAACCACACAAAAGTTACAATGTAATGCAAAACATGTCTGGTGAACCATTTTTCCCCCCCCCGCCCAACATCTCTGTCATCTTGAACCACAGTTACCTGGAGGAAGATCCAGAGCGTCTGCACAAAAGAGCTTCATCACTAATAAATTGAACATGTCTAGTCTCTGGCCAGTGGGCTGACTGGCATGATATGGCTACAATCACACCCTTATTCTGTCTCTGCCTCCAAAACAGTACTATCACAGAGCAAAGGCTTAAGCTGTAAGAGGACCTTCTTGAGTTCTTGGGGCATAGGGTGGGACTGAAGTGTGCCAGGCATCAAGAGGCTCTCAGCTCTCACACCTGTGCCCTGCCCCCTGTATAGCTGGAGTGGCTGCATTCCAGGGTTTATCCTGTAACAGATTTATCTAGACAGCATTTCTTTAGCTGTCTGTGTTGAGGTAGTATCAAAAGCCTCATGGAGGAAAATGACTTGATATTGCTGCTTCTTCTCTGCTACTTCTTTCTGTTCTTTTCTGTTTCTACACTGCTTTGACATGGTATGACATAGACCAAGTAGGCTCTTATTTTCACACCCTTACCTGATTTCACGACTCACCTCTCTTTAGAAGCAATGATATGTAACCACATTCTGTGCAAAGCCAGTTCATCAAATTCTTTATGATGAAGTTCATCAGGCACAACTTAGTCCAAAATATTGCAATTAGATAAGATGGGACACTGAAGCATGAACTTGGTATTTAAGGATATTACTTGCAGCATATATATCTCCTACTTGCTATGGGTTAATGATGAAAAACCACTAGCTAATGGACTAAGCAGCAAGTAACACTGCAAAGCTCTTCTGTTAATAGGGTTCTGTTTCCTCATATCGATACTGTACCACTGGAAGTGTAATTCCTTTCTTTTCTCAGTCCATTTTAATGTTTCCAGATCTTTAATATTTTAAGAAAGTTAAAAATATCTCCACTACTATCAGCCTAGAGTAACTGCACCAAGTAGGTGCAGCAGTGCTTACAGGAGACAATTTCTGTTTTAAGGTATTCCAAAGAGCTGAACTACTTTGAATTACCCCAGGTTAATTGCCTAGTTCTAGAGGTTTTTTGTGGATCCTAAATATTTCCAGGTCTCCCTGTCTCTGGTTGTTTGTGTTTGACTCTCATGTTCTGATTTCACTCTTTAAAGGGCAAGGGAAGTTTACTGAATGGAAAGACCTTGGAGTCTACAATATCAAAGTGACCTCAAAGGAAAACATATTTCATTAAAAAGAAAAAAAAAAAAACCAGTTTCCTTACAAATCCAGCTTGTTTTACCCACCCAGATCTGCCTTTTTGCTGCCTCTGTGGTGACACATGTTTTATATGAATCTATATTAAGATGAATTTTAACCTACAAATAACGAGATACAGCTATGAAGTAGGAGGGAATTCCTACAAGATGATGTAAAGTTTTTTAAGCAGTAAAATTAAAAATAGCACATAAAACCTGACCAGTAGATTTGGATTTGAACCAAGGAAACACATTTGGGAAACATTATCAAGTTTATCAGGGGTAACATATCACACAAAATCTGCTTCTGTTTATATGCCATTTATTATTAATTTTTGACATTTCCCTTTTTTCCTCAGCCTTTTTTACCCCTAAGCAAATGTATGTTAGACTTAACTGAAATGTGAGCTAATGGACCAGCTTTTTAATTTTCTTTCCTTATAAGACAAAAGTAGATCTAACTAGAAGTAAAAATAATAAAGAAAAATAAATAAGTACAGGGAAAAAAAAGTTGCCAGAGTAGGAACTGTTATAATGGAGAAATCTGTCTCACAATGGAAATAAAGCAAAAAACCCCCAACCAACCAACCTCAAAAAACCCACAAAAAAATCCATCACAAAAAAGCCCTAAAAACCAAAAAAAACCAAACAAGAAAACCAAACACCACAACCACCCACCTACCCAACCAACCGACCAAAAAGCCTAATAAAATTAAACTAAGGGCCAAATTCCATCCTTCCCTATGTTGTCTTGCACCTCATAATGTATAAATAGCACATTAGAGCCTTTGCCTCATGCAACATATCATATTTGTGATAAAGGCTGGGTTTTATGTCTAGTCACATATTAATAGGATTATGCCAGCAGAGAGTTTTTGCCATGGCTGGCAGAATGTTTACACTTTATAGTAATCAAGTCTAACCCAGGGAAAAATACAATGAAAGCAAATTCAGTCTTAGTAAATCACCCAGTCCCTCAACTTTACTCAGAAAAATTCTCACTCATATCATCACAATAAACTTAAATTGGGAATGAGCTGTATCTGTAGTTGTGCCTGATCTGTTTTCAAAATAAAGATAACCATTAAAAGTCAGCTTAAACCTGGTCTAAATTCAGCCAAGATTAATGCAGTCTTTCTACTGAATGCAGCTCAAGCTGAAGATCAACATAAATTTGAATTCTTTTGTTACCTGTTTGCCAGTAGTAGTTTTTAGTTTTCTTCAATGGATTTAAATACAAAATATCAACATGTCTTTAAAAGTTGTTATTGAGCCGTGGTTTGTTCTGATTGTGAGCTCCTCAGCTGAGATGAATGTTTACTATTCTCTGTTTGGATAAACAAAAGTTTTGGAGCAGTTTCAGGAGCAAATCTTTCCTGTGAATGCTCTAGAATCCACACTTAGACCCTGTTGTAACAGTGAACACCCCTTCTATGTCGTGGAAAGCAAACACAGTAATGGGCATAAAATATAGAATATATTTATTTTACAATGTAAGTAAACATCCAGAATAATATAAATAGATATTATTAGTATTTAGTCTTTAGTCTTATTTCAGTAAATGCTGCAGTTTTATAAGTAGACACTTTTTCTAGAATCTGTATGATAAAACATCTCTGCGATTTTGAGTTACTGCATACTGTTGCTCAAGTAAATGCTTTGAGTATCTATTGAATAGTTCCAAAAGTTCCAACTGAAAAATTATTTGTAATTAGAACTAAAAATTATTTGAAATTAAAATTAAGGTTCTTGTAATTACAACATACAACGAGTGCAGAATTGCAACCAGACATGACTACAGAAATTTTGGGTAACTCTCCACTACCACGGCAGAGCATGAAATGCATGTCTTGGCAAATGTAAGGTAACGTGTCTTAAAACAGGGCATTTAGAGGACACTTATTCTAAGTGGATACAGATGGAAGAGACCACAGAGAGTAAGTCAAAGGAGATCCTAGTAACCCAGTATGGTTGAACTGCTGAACCCTGTTGAGGAAATTAGCATTGCTGGTGATGCTGTCAGGTAGCTGAGTGCTACTAGACAGAAAAGATGATTTATTAGCACACATGAAGAAAAAGTTACAACTTGTAAGAATGAAGAGGTTTTTCTTGACCTTTTCTTGCTTTATTTTCAGTTTGGCAATTGAAGGCTAATGACTCAAACAGGCTTTTATTGAGATCCTCAAAAGTAAACTAAATGAGAATGAAAAATCACTTAATTTATTTTATATTGCTGATTGTCTTGTCTCTTGCTGTTGCAGAAATCCCAGCAAGGACTAGCAACAGACACTGCCCAAATCAGAAACTCTCAGATACTGGGAACAATTGGACGCTCTGTCACCTTTCCTGAAGATCATTTTAAGAGCTGGCATTTCATCCAAGGTAATAAAGTGAGACACCCTCTGAAGGGCATCTAAAAGAAAGATGGAGAAGAGCTTTTTACAAGGGCCTGTACTGACAGCACAAGGGGGAATAGCTTCAAACTGAAAGAGAGTAGGTTTAGATTAGATATTGGGAATAAATTCTTTACTGTGGTGGCGGTTGTGAGGCACTAGAACAGGTTGCCCAGAGAAGCTGTTAATGCCCCATCCCTGAGATTGTCAAAGGACAGGCTGGATGGGGCTCTGAGCAACCTGGTCTAGAGAAAGGTGTCTCTGGCCATGTCAGGGGAGTTGGAACTAGATGATCTTTAAGGTTCCTTCCAAGGTCCCAAGTGACCTCAATACCAAACCATTCTATGATTTTATGATTTTTGGGGACAATTTAGTCTACTCTAACACAAAGAATGAGGGTCTTTAGTGGTCTGTCTCTCCAAACTCTTTGGAGGACTGCACATTGGACATAATTTGCGACCTCAAGCATATCCTATGGCTGTTCCAAGTGCTTTCCCTTGAAAACTAAGGTTGTAACATCTGTCACATGTATTTTCAAGATGTTCGTGGCAGATAGGATGCAAAATTCTATGCTTCAAAAAGCTATGAACAAAGCTATGGAAGAAGCAATGTACTTCAAATGGAGGCAAAAATATATTCTCCAATTTTGAAAAGAGACAATAAAAAGAAATTACAAAAATAATGCCATTAAAAAGAAAGTGAGAGGATAATATTTTAGGAGCTCTGATACCAGTACTGTGACCATGAATTATTTTCATTTTGCTCTCAAGATCAGAGAGGTAAATGACCCACCACTGCCAAGTCTAGAATGCTGTCTTTCATTTTTATGCTTCTTGACCCATGAAGTCAATAGATGTTCCACAGAATTCTTCCAGTAGAAGTTTCTAATTTAATTGTGATACAATTTAATGAACACCCCAGGAGAATTGAACCTTCTGCAAACACAACAAATCTCAGACTGACTTAGTGCATGAGGCCAAATCTCTGCTATTTCCCAGGCCTTTTGTCTTACACAGAAAAACAGCCCCACTACTACCTGGCACCAAAATAATCTGAATTACATTGAAGCCTGTACCTTTCAAAGCTAAACCCTACAATGTTTGCTTCTTAGACTATATTGGCTGATTTTTATTAAGTATGACATTTCAAGTTGTTTTTGGGATCAGAGGGGAATGACTTTTTTTTCTCCTTAATTTCTGAGGAATCGCTAACATTCCAACATGAAGTGATCAGTGTCTCCAGCACCTGTATCAAACTCTAACAAAATTGTTCTGTCTTTTCTCAGCTCAGTTACACTGCTCTTCTTGATTCCAACCACTTGTATACTCAGATAGTATCTGCAACAGTAAACCCTCAGTTTCTATTTGAAAAAATACATATAAGGACTACTGATGCTTTCTTGAAAAGTAATCTAGTCTCAGAAGTAATATTTTTCAACAAAATAATTTAAAGTAATTTTCTGGTAGCACACATTTGAGTACTTTTGCCAACTTTATTTAATCTATGCTGGATTGCATTATTTTAACATCTGGCCAAATATATAGCAAATGACAAAAAAAAAATAAATTTGGCCTTATTTGTGTATCTCAAAGTAATTACAGTTCTACAATATATAATCAGATTAGTATGTTTCAATGTGATTGCGAAACCACTAACAAAATGAATCTTAAACTTCCAAATTTAATAAAACAAATGTCAATTTGACAAGCCATGTGAAACAAATGTGGCATTCACTCTGTAGTTTTAAAACACAGCTGCAAAGAACTGGCTAAATCAGTGGTTACAAATAATTTCTCATTGTATAAGCATCATAGATATTACTATGAAAGTATACCTAAGTATGGGTAATCCAAAATTAACCAGAAGAACATTTCATCTGATAAATAGAACAAAAATCTCAAAAAAATCCTTTACTAGGTTGGCTAGATACCATGTATTTTTTCTCCAAATTAAAGATTTCCATAGAGACACAACAGCTGCTTCAGTCTTATATTTATCTATTCAGTACCACATATACCTCTTCAGTAAATTCCTCTAAGAAACGTAATTCAAGTCTCCTGTAAGGAATCTTGTTTGGGAAGGTTTCTATTAATGAGTTTTTGAGCTTTGATGCTGCATGTTATTTAAGCCTGAGTTTAATAGTTAAAGTACCTATAATTAACCATAGCTTTTTATGCAATTAAAAAAAAAAAGTACATTAAGTGTACAAAAGTACATTAGCTACCCTAAGCTAAATCAAACACAAAACATCATAGAAAGTACTGTATTTCACTATCAGACATTTCTTTATTACGAGTTTATAAAGACACAACTAGAAACTACATAGCATTTGATTTAGAAATGTATCTGAAATTATCAAATCTTAATACTGTCTGAAAACTGTGTAAGCTCACTTTTCCAATAACCTTCTCATAAATGTTCCCAAAATAAGGTTCAATTCCCTTCTCTCTAAAGTCACTCTGGTTACAGGAACAGAAGGCAGATGGAGATTGCACACAGCTGCTAGGGCGAGACACCTCATGTTTTGCTTTATATCACTCAATAAAGCCAAGCATCAAAGAGCAGAAGTTACAGCCTGAGGTGGGCCCTCAGGCAGCAAATGGAGGGGAAACCGAGGCTCTGCGCAGTGCTGTTCAGCTGCCACAGAGAGGGAAGTAAGGTTGGTGAGAGCCCTTAAACTTCCTCCTACCACAGCAACCTAAAATTGGGTCTGCAAAGCAACAAGTTTCCTCATTTTGTGTAGAGTCTTTTCATGGTAAAAGCTCTTCAGAAGTTCCTGGTTCATCTAAAAGGAACTTGGATGAGATTGTCATGTCACATCACCTACAGGGCAGGGGAGTTTCTGATCTGCACAGTGACTGCATCCATGTTGAGCCCTGTGCTTTGTTCTCTTTTCATCTTATGGAAGACCAGTTGAGGCTGATCATCCTCCACTGTCCTCTTCCAACTTCTTTTGTGTGTCTAGAGAAGACAAACTCTTACAGCATTTTTCAATGCAGTAAGAGAGTGGCTGTTTGACACATCACTACAATGCATGGAAAATTTCTTTAAACCATAGGATTTCACTGAAGTGGATGCAGATCAGAATGAGAACTATCACAAGCTGTAACAGCAATTTCGATCCAAGCCACATAAAAATATTCTAACCTTTAAGTTCTGTTAGCAATTTTAAAATGTCAAGTGGTATGTCCAGTTCTCATTACCAAACACTACATATTTAACTTTCAACCGCCCAAATACTCAAGACAAGGGAGTTATAATAATTCCAGATGAACTCCAAATTAAGATCTGTTAAAAAATCATATCTTCCTTTTAAAGTAGGGAATAGTGTTTAGCTGGGCAAGATTTTAACTATGTGCCCATTTTCTAGAACATCTACTGCATTGTTCATTTTAGTTATATTTTCAAAGCAGTCAAGCACAGGAGATCTCTGCAAGAATATCATGTTGCATCATTGATCCTCACTAGAAGACTCAATTTGTTCAGCAGTAAGAAATTTGGGTCAAAGGCCATGACTGAGAAAAGACAAAGGGTATCATTTACACCTGTGTCAATCAGAAACCACTCTACTGAAATCAATTGAGTTACATTTGTCCCAAATCAGTGTGAAAGAGATTTCTGTGTTTGCAGAATCTGGATTAGGTAGCAGTCAGGAATTCACATTTATTAGCCTGTAGCAGGAAGCATTACAGACTGTTAAAATATTTGTTCATTATACTGTCTTTTTAACCAAAATGGGTTTTATTCGCTTACTGGCAAGTCAAATTCACGTCACTGCTTCAACCTGCTCACCTGCACTGTGATATCTAATGTGCTCAATGGTATGAAGTAATAGACTCTGTAATTTTGCATTAGAGAATTCATCTGAGGAAAGGGAACAGAAGTTAGTGTCCTACTTTTTAAAGCAAAAAACCCCCAAAACTTCACCTCTTCCAACTCTTTGACACTACTAGCAAGCTTTTAGATATGCAAGATTTTTTTGTATTTTCTGTATTTCTTGACTTTTGATGTTCACAGAAACACACACTTCTAGTAGTCCTGGAAAACATGCAATTTTAAAAGCATATTTCTGACTATACAGCCACAAAATGATTTACGAAAAACATTTTGCTTGGGAATTTCAATTTGGCTTGTTCAGGGACCTGGTTGAAAGCATTGCATGGGATACGGCCCTGGAGAGATTTGCCCAGCAGAGCGGACTTATTTCCAAGAATCACCTCCTCCAAATTAAAATATAGTCCTTCCCGATAAGCATGGAACCAAGTACAGGTGGCAGGAGGCCTGGACAGATGAACACAAAGCTGCTGGATAAACTCAAACATAAAGAGGCAGCATGCAGGAACAAGAGACTCAGGAAGAACATAAAGATACTGTTCGCATAGTTAGACTTTGGAGAGGCAAATTTAAATTTTGTGAAGGTCATGAAGGTCTATAAAAACGGGCTTCTACAGGTTTATCCGCAGCAACAAGGAAGCTATGGAAAATGTGTGCTTATTGCTAAACGGGGTATGGGACCTGGTAACAAAGAATGCAGAAAAGATCAAGGAATTCAGTGCTACCTTTGCATCAGTTTTTTAATGGTAGGATTTGCCTTCAGGAATCCCAAGCCCCTCAGTCCAGAGACGAAGTCTGGAGCAAGGAAGACTTAACTCTTGGCAGAAGAGGATCACATTTAAACAAACTGGACCTACAGAAGTCTATGGGACCTGATGGGATGCACCACAAATGTGGAGTGAGCTGGCTGATATCACTGAAGGCTTATTTATCTCGACTTTAGCAAAGCTTCTGACAATGACTCCCATACCTTCCTCACAGATGAACTGATGAATTACAGATGAGACAAACAGGCAATAATGTATATTGAGAACTGGCTGAACTCCAGGCTCAAAGGGGATGTCATCAGCAGCACAAAAGGCATCTTGAGGCCAGTCACTAGTGGTGTACCCCAGTGGTTAATACTGGGACCAATAATGTTTAGTATCTTCATTAGCAAACTAGAGGGTGGGTCCATTAGGAATGAACCTTCAGGAATTTTGCAGATGATACAAAACTGGGAGTTGCTGATCAACCAGACGGTTGTGCACCCATTCAGAGGGACCTTGACAGACTGAGAATTGGACACCAGTACTGCATTGGTTCAGATGTGGCATGAAAAAATGATTCAGTGTTTTCCCAAAGCTTAGAAGTCATAAATTATGGTTCAAACACATTCGCTTGTTTAAAGTGACAAACTATAGTCTTTCAAATTCATACCACCCTAAAATAGTATTCCAAAAGCAATTCATTTGCACTTTTTCTATGATTAAATGAATCAGAGGACACGGTTTTAGGCTGCGTCAGGAGAGGTTTAGGTTGGACATTAGGAGAAACTTTTTCACAGAGAGAGTGATTTCCCATTGGGCTGCCCAGGGAGGTGGTGGAGTCATCGTCTCTGGATGCGTTTAAAGATAGGTTGGATGATGAACTTAGTGACATGATTTAGATGGTCTAGATGGTTGAGATGATGGATTGGTGTTGGATAGGTTGTTAAGTTAGATAAAAGGTTGGACTTGATGATCTCTATGGTCTTTTCCAACCTTGTTAATCCTGTGTGTAATTCTGTGTGCAATTCTCTGGTGACCTCATTGATTGTAAACACAATCAGAGATAGCCACCATATGCTAGGATGGCTAACGTGAAGATGTAAGTCATGGAAGAGATTCGTGCCCTCAGCAATATCAACAATTTCCCCTGATCAAGATGACAGACAAGTGCCAAGAAATGTCAGAAAAAGACAGGAATTGTGTAAGTGATGTGACGTTATACTATTGTGGTGTACAAGTGAAAGACCTTAAATGCTTTTAAAATAAACTATAAGGTGGATGCATAAAAGTGAAACTACTATATCACTGATGCAAAATTATAAATTAGGAATTTCTCAACCTGTTTATGTCATCTCTAAATACAGAGAGTCCCAATGCTTAACGTACCAAACTTTTTATTTTTTTCAAACAAACTTCTGTACAAAAACATCAAAGCAGACAAAGAAATTCTGTGACTTCAGCAAACAGCATATGACAACTCACAGAGTGATTTAAGGTTTACTCTTTTATTATACAAGTGACAATATCTTTTCTCTGGGCTACTTAAAGACTTCATTGTTTGACAAATAATTCCAGGTAAGCATGTATTAACTTCAGTTACCAAAGCTCAACAGAATGACCTGTCATCCACTTAAATTTGCCTAACTGGAAGTCACTATGAACAAAGCAGGATTTTCTCTAATATACATTTTTAAACGTCCTCCCATTTAAAACGGAGCTTGTAAACAGTGGATTTACTACTGCGAAAAAACAGTGTGATCATTGCTTCCAGGAAAAAACACCAACCACCTAATGTGAGTCCTCACTCTGTTCCCAACAACAACATAGTGACTGTCTGCTGAAACTGCAGACGTGTGACATGAACGCTGGAGTTGTGGTGCTGTCCAGGATCACGACACATATGACATTGTCACCTCATAGAGAAACCTCATAGTGGTTGTTCTGCTTAGAAATATGCTCTTAAGCCAATCCCTACTCCAGAGAACCTGTGATATTAATACTGTTTAAGGACTGAGTTCAACAACACAACTTGTCACAGAGCAGCTGAGTCCCAGCAGACTACAAGAGTCTTCAAAGTCTTAAGGTAATGTTTTTAGAAGTGATATGCATGAAAATTCCAGTGAAAGCACACAGAAACTGATTTATGTACACAGGAATAAGGAAATACAAATCTGAATCTGTGCACAAGCGCTGGAGTTTTCACACATATATGCAAGCAAAGTACACAATCAAACACATTTTCAGAACGTGACCTCAGCAAGAATATGTACAGCAACTGCAGACCGCCCAGAAGACACAATTTAACAGAGCATGAGCACTTTGCTGCTTTTGGCAAAGTATTTCTATTCCATTTACCAGAAAATTTACTAGAAAGTAAGAACAAACAACTCAGCAAGGAACTCCACTCCTTGAAGTATCAATCACATCTCAAAAAACCAATGAAGAGCAGTCAGCTGATAAATATTTCTGTGTTGACTCTGAATCATTTAATGAATAACACTATAAGGAAATTAATGGAGCTCCTAAGAACAGCTCAGTTCTTAAACTTATATCATCCCTAGTTTGATGAGACCAATTTGACACTAGAAGAGTTTGCTGCTAACAGAAGAGTGTATCACTTTAGATGAGCATAAAAATTACTTACCAGCTAGAGTTGTCTGAGAGTTAATGTTCATTGTGATATATTTACACTGACAACCCCTTTTCAGTTAAGTCAAGGCATTAGTATTTTCCCTTTCCTTTATAAATCTCATAAAATTATACAGAATTTTCAAAATCTATCAGTGGTCTTTAAACACTTTTTCTGTATATTTATACTGAATCTTCAAAAGGATATTCGTTTCCTCAATTGTGGAAAGGTATAGGTTATACTTCATTAAAAAGGTAAAATTAGCTCTTTACAATATGTTTTTGGATGATAGCCAGCACACAATTCTTAAAATTAGGTGTATCTCCACTTATTACAGAAAAGACAACGTATTTTATAAGAGTGAACATTCAGGTATTCTCCTATTCATTTTAGTCTGACGAGATCCCAGAACTGACCAAAAAAACTGTGCGCATGTTCTTAAAATATATCCAATGAATTTTACTTGCTCCTTTGTTAACTTTCTCCTTCTTTAAAACTCACTTTCTGTGGTACCTTTGACATTTCAGTTTATTTGATTTCCATTTAATCTTCACTACTTACTTCTCTGATAGAGAAGGTGTTTAAAGATTAAAATGCACAGATAGCCTGCCATAACTGAAGTATCTAAGTAAAAAAAGTATTTTAAAAGTCAGAAGATAAAGGCTAGCATAAAAACTTAGGCTGCACTATATAAAGTCAGTCAGGTTATGAACATCAGGTTATGAACATATTCATATATTTTAGCAATGTGAGGAAAATGGTTATGTAAATAGACACAAGTATTAACATCAAACTGTATTAAATTATGTAAACATACACATCTTCTGTGATCAATACAAACATCTACTTTTCTCAGGATACTACTGCAGCATAGCTCGAATTTGTTTTGAAGTAGATTCATCATTCAGGTGTTTTGTAGTGAACCTAGAAATTACAAGTTAAAACAGTATTTTATAAAATGCACAAGGATTAGAAAAGTCTGAAAACTTAGAGCCCCTTTTTGAAACCAGCAAAGTTCAATTACACATAGGAGGAATCACTGGAATTTAACTAGTTACAGTCTGGTGCTCTTCACCTTCTAAATATCCTCTGCAACAAATTATTCTCTGCTAAAGGTGGAGAATTGTGGCTAAATCTTGTTTGCTATCTGTCTATGACATTGTCAAAATTTTGGGTCAAAATTATCTCCCTTTTTTTTTCTCCAGCTAAAAGCCTCAAAAAAAGCAAAATCATAAAAAGATGTAAGAAATATGGCATATATTAAAAGCAATTAGGAATCTAGACTGACTTTAGCCATAATCTATAACTCTAAGCAGCTTTTTAAAATGTCCTGGGATGACTGAAGAGCATAATCATGTTTATTTTCTATTTAAGCCCAAACATTCTCCACTGCTTATGCTCATAGGAAGATCAATTATCAAATAAGCTCAAAACACACCTGGTATCTGTAGGATTTAAATCCACATCAACTTTAATTCAAACAACATGATAAGCAAACATGGAGGTGTATTTCTCACTCTATCAAAGTATTCAACAGCTAAAGAACTCAATACAGCTCTGAAAAACTTGGTACTAAAACTCCTTTCTCAGCTTCATAAGTCCCAGACACTTGGGTTTTGCTTCCCAAGACAGCACTTTAAACACCTAGCTACAGGATTGGGATTTAGGATTATTTTTTCCTGAAATTGTGTCATTTAGCAGTACTAAAGAAAAAGTCTTATTAAGAGGGAAAGAGAGAAGGGAAGTGCCCAGTTCGAGAAGCAGGAATCCTACATTTTGCTTCTAAAATCTACTTGCTGGGGTATTTTATATAACAAATATTATCTTAGATATACCTTTTACAATATTAACAATCCTTGCCTATCTAATTGAAATGAAAAGAAATTAATGTAACTTAAGAAAACCCCAGGTGATAAAGGCAAACCTGAAAGAACAATTTTAATAAATCAATCTTCTAAGGTGAACAGTCTTTATAATTAAGAGATTGGGAGAAAAGCAAAGAGGAATGTTCTAATTATTCCATACATACCTGAGAGCATTCAGAAGTCCTTCCACAGTGTCAGGTGGTTGCTCCTTTAAAACTTTTATGCATCCCTTCATCTGGGAACAGAAGCATGCCACTATTGAACAATAATATATGAATTGCACTAGCTGAAAACAAGGAAAAATGTCACCATAGATTGGCAGGGTTTTTTCCTATTGAATGTTAATGCTGCTTTATATAACACATCTAACTTTGGGAAAAATGTCTACTTTAATAAGCATTTGTAGAGAATAAATTATATAGGAAATGTATATATTTTAACTTGAATATGATTTCTCCAATTCCAAGTTGAAAAAAAAATCAAGAACAGCTGATATAAGCTAAAAAATAAGAGACTTTGGAAGTTCCATGACATTGCTGTTGGCACCTATGAGAAGAAACATTTCAACATTTATTTTTGTGTTTGCACACAAGGAAGTAATTTTCAGTTTTGAGTTTTTAGTTGTAAATCCAACTGGTGACAACGTATGATTCGTTTCATAACTAGTGGTTACAAGTTTAATCTGAGATAAGAAGTCCATTATATTGATTTTAAACACTACACTGAATAAATATCTTTTTGGAGACTGTAAAAAATGGGCTGAAACTCTGTCCAAATTTACAAAAGGGGAAATGAAGCAGAGAAAGCAGGGGCAGAATTCATTTAACCCACTGTGCAAACTCCTTACCTAATCAATATAGAGAAACAAAAAATCCCTCTAACCTATTCAGAATATACTTTCATATGTAATGAATTAAGCTCAAGAAGTACCTATTTCTTCCAACTGCTATGAAAACATTTAACATAGCTAAGCAGAAACGAGTCTAGATTAATTCCATCTTATTCAAAATGACAGATAAAGACATGACTGAGTCAAGATTTGAATCTTCTACTTTTCCAAGTCACATTATAGTGCTAAATATACATGACAGTATTTTCTTTGCAGCTAAAGAGCACCTCTGCCTTACTAAAGAATTGGCCAATGAAAAACTTAACTAAAGTCAGGGTCCATTTATTTGCCAACAATTATTACTCAGAAAATGTAGCTCCTCAACAGTGACCAGCCTAAGAATCACTGACCACTGCTCAGTTGGCTCATTTCTACCTGGCAAGTATAATAACTAGCTTTGCAAACAGCAGACCAGATGGAATTCTCAGGGTAGCACCATGTGTGTTTTGAAGTGACACAGTTACTTTTCAAAACCAGAGAAACTCAAGGCTATATGCACATCACTCAGTATAGGTTTACATGCCCTATCAGATCAGGCAAGATCAACTCAAAGGGGATAAAAATTCAAACAATTCTTCTTCATTTCTGTTAGAATCAGAATCCTCAGACCAGTCAAAAAGAGAAGCTATTAGGATGTTTTAGCTAAGAGCCTCTAATTAACAACTTGAAATACAGCCTCCAGTGTTGAAACAGAAAGGGTAATATACTTCACTGTCCCTGAAATCCTCTTGAAATGGCTCCCGAGAAGTGGGAGAAAAGAATTGTTTTCCTCAGTAAAACACAGACATCATCTGAGATATCAGAAGATGTTTTAATTAGAGAAGAATCACTAAACTACTTAGGTGAATCAAGATTTGGGAACATGCAGTCATTTCAAAAAACTGAATCACACATCTCCTGTCTCCCATTTATCTCTAGATAACTTTCCTGTAAGATTACAGGGCTTTAGGATAAATGTGAGAAACAAAGTAAACACACTACATATTTGGTCCTATGAAAATTTCACTTGTGTTCTTTCTGTAGGCAGGAGACTGAATTAGCAATAAGGAAATCTGCATTCAAGTCCTAGGCTCCATCTGCTTCATGACCTTGAGCAAATCAATTCACCTCTTTGTGACATATCTTTCCCTCTGTACAGAGTCAAAGAGGAGATGTGGCAAAACACTGTTATCTGCAAATGCAAAATGCTAATGAAGACCCAGTGTCTTGGAGGGCAATAATACCTATTTTTTTTCTTTTCTTTTGGAGGAGGATCTCTTGTAAAAAAGACTGGGCATCTTTTTTCATAAATAATAGCTTATTTCTGCTGAAAGAAGTAGTCCATAAGATTTAGGTTTGTAAAAACATGTAGAAAAAAATAAGAGTACTTCTTTCACATGTATTTGCAATTTCTCAAATGGAAAAATAAGGTTCATTTCCCTGTGACTGGACACGCCAAAGTTAAAACTGAAGGGTCACTATCAACATTACAAGAGTAACATTTCAGTTCTGCTACTTCAGAACTCAGACAAAGCAGAGACAATGTTGGTTATTTACATATTTACAACAGAACTACTGCCAAAAATGAGCATTTCGGCATCAATAAAATACATGCTAAAACCCAGTTATGACCATAGAACGTATTCCAGAGTAGGTGTATAAAATTATTTTAGTGTAACTACATAGTTGACAAGAAAGCAGAGCTAACAAAGAAAAATTATTATCTGTGTCTGGAAGAAAATACAGAGAAAAAAAAAGCTGATCCTTATTTTACGTTCAAACAAGCTAATATATTACAGTACACAGGTGAATACAAATTCTAAATTTTTACATTTGAAAGTAATTATTTATACCAAGTCATAAGCTTGTGCTGCAAAAGAGCTGCAGACTAGTATTCTGAAATCTACAGAGTATTAAAGGAAAGCCCCTCTTACATCAATCTTTGATGTCTTTGAGAAAGCTCCCACAGGATGAACGTGATCGTACAAAATAATAACTCCCACCATTACTCGCATGCAGAACATGAGGGTCTCTTCACTGGTGAATCTACTCCTGTACTCCCTGGAAAACAGAACAAAAGAAAAAAAGTCTCAATTTTTACTAGACAATTAAAAACTAGAATGTGAATGCATGAAATCTGAACCAAAAGTGTATTTTAAAGTCAAAGATGTACCTTAGCAAGACTTTAAAGATCTTTGAATTGCATAAGCCCTCACCAATTTAGATGAATGGTTAGAAAGCAAACAGAGAGATGCAAAGCTCTTCTAATATCCATGCACATTTGAAATCCTCACTTCATCAAAATGTATGTGGTGATGGCTTCACAGAAAACTTTATGAAATATAATGGAGACTGATCATATTTCTGCTTAATCTCAGAAATACAACATACTGGGATGTCAAAGGAAAGCTACTGTTTTTGTTTAAATTCCTACTTTGAAACACTTAAGTATGATCTAAATTCAGCAGGTAGGAAGATCAGGGCTTCACTGAGGTGGATCACATTAGTCTTTGCTCTCTCTTCTAAGTTCATAGGCAACTTCAACAACCCAGATTCACTGTACATCTGAAATGCAGAGGCCCACTAGATAGGACTGTTCTGAATTAATTCCAAAGAATTTTTCTCTGACTTTTTAATTCCAAAATAAGAGTATGGATGGCACTATCGATTTTAATCCCTGAAACCATTGTCAGAAAATGCAGAGAATGAACTACAGAAGAGAAAAACAGAAAGTGGGAAAAAAGAAATTACCATATTTATTCTAATAAATATTATCTAGGGTATATAATACATAGATCTGTGTAGTGCCATTAATTTCAATATCAATAATTTATAAATAAAAGTATTTCAATATAAATGTCAATTAATTTTCAACATAAAACTTGATTTTTTTCAATTAAACAACACTAAAAATACTAATACCTGTACTATAGTACCTCTCAGTTTACAGTTACTTCAACTCTTATTCTTACAGAGCATCATAACATGAAGAGATTTAAAGGCTACAGACATTTTTATGTGATAATGCAAGATCATCCCACAATAGGAATTAAAGATCAGATAATCTTCATGACTCACAACATTTTTTCTCTTCTTTTGCAAAAAAAGAGCTGACACATAAGGCTACTTTTCAATTACTACTTCTATGATGTCCCAAGATTGTGAGATAAGTACCACCCCTACATACACTTCTGAGGTATATGTTTGTTTATGAAGGTTCTGGAGAAATTCTATCCTTTACATGGTAACAAATGATTCAAAGGCAGAAAGACTCTACTTTGGCTCTTGTATGTGCTTTCCACTCAAAGAGACATCTAACTCCACTAAATTGCACAGCAAAACAATAATGAACAACTCCACTGGCTATTACCTACACTACTAGTACAAACATACTGTACTGCTGAATACATTCATGTGAATGAAAAGTCGTACAGCTGAATTTTTTCATATCTGGAATAAGATGGCTGCATCTAAAAAGAGATCTATTTTAATGCTCCTTGAAACAGTTCTTGCGTATCATTTGCTAAAGCTCTGCTTGGAAGAGCCAAAACCTGCCCCTCTGTGCTAATAATTGAGCAGCATGGGCAAACAGGAGGCAATAGTTGGACTATGGCCCTGGTTAGACAAGACACAGACACTGAAGCCTATGAATGTATGAGATTACATTTGTATTTTAACCTTTTACTGAAGTGCAGGCTGAGCACGTAAGCTCTCCTGAATCAAACTCAAAAATATCATAAGGTGGTTAAAATAGGAGCCAAGCCTTTCTAGTATCAGGCCATGCTTTGTATACAAAAGTGCTAACAACTCAAGGCAAAGATACAGGAATTCACTTGGAATAAACTGAGTTGTCCCAGGTGACTATTTAGAATACAATATAAGTTCTCTCATACAAACCCCCCAAGTTTTAAGGTAAAACTTACGGTGTTTCCAACATGACTTTACATACACTAGCCATAGTACTTAGACAGTCTGTGGTATTTTCAATTGGTAATGTTTTGTTCTGGAAGGGTAAAAAAAAGTCAGTGTTCAGTAAACCATCTTGTAAAATTAAAATCAAGAATGTGTTAGACCTTTCTCCCCCATTACCTACTTCTGATACAAAATGTGTCGTTGCATTACTGAGAGTTTTCAGCATTGGTGTGGCTTCTGCATAAAACAGGGACATCCTATTGGCCATTTCATTGTTCACTTCATTCTCAATGTCTAGCTGATGTAAATAGGAAAAAAAATAGTCAGTAAATCTCTTTAAAATCTTGCCAGCAGCAAGAAAAAGATACAGTATATGTTCATGTCAGCAAGCAGATTGTTGCCTGAATAGTTCCACTCTAATCACTTCATCCGGACTGCTGATTAACTCTGAGTGTGAAGAAGAGAACATGACAGCGACCAAATCAAAAGGAAAAACTTCACTACAAATGGCATAAATACATCCTGATAAATACCTCAGTGTGAGCAGCAGATCAGAGTTTATTTACTTACATGCATGTTGTTTATTCTGTTGCGACTTATTGTTCGCCTGTAATAACTGAAGTCATTCTGAATCGCTGGGTTTCTCATCTTTCAAGAAGACGAATAGGAAATAATCAGTTGTGTTTCAAAATGCATGGCAAAAATCAACATGTATTAAAAGATTTTATTAACCTTAAGTTCATCAAAACGAAGAGTAAAATGTAAGATTTCTGCAAACTCTTTTGCTAGAGCCTGTTCCCGTTCCAGGTGCTGAGTTGGAGTGTAAGGAGGGCATGTCAATGATTCCAGTAAGCTCTGCAGGGCTTTCTCTGAATGTAAAATCAGAAGCACAAATTCTAGTCAGTCCACATTATGACAAAGTTTTAAATGTGTACCTAAATACACTGTGTTTGAAGGGAAGGAACCCTTCGAATATGCAGAACCCTAACAGAAATGCTTTTTCTTTCTATTCTGAAGTGAGAAACATTAGTCAAAGACACCTGCCTCTCCAGGCTCTGCCATTTTCTCTGAGCATTTTTCCCTTTTTGTCACCCTTTATCTGAGATACTTCTTAAAAATTCTAGAGGAAGCATTTTTCATGCATTTAGATATTCAACTCTTTCCCTTTTATCTTCCCCAATTAGTCATCAGCTCAGTATAAAGATTATTCTGGCATCTCTGTTACTAAAAGTGTACTCTTAGGCACTGATAGCAATATAAATCAGCTCCTGTGGCTATAATTACTAGCATAACTCAAAAAATGAAAGACTTAGTAGGATGTTGTAGAAGAATTCCCTCACACTGGGAGCTTTCCCACTTCACGCATACATTTTTGCACACTTGTTCTCTTCCAGAGTCCTAATTCAAAGAACAATTACATCATTTTCTGTGTTTATGGGCATGACAAAGTTAGTGTACAACACACCCAACTTTGGATTTTCATCCTGTCAGAGAGTTTATTGATACTATTTCCTAATTATCCCTATTTTTAAAAAGTCTCAAAATATTGCTGGTTTACATTTCTTCTAAAATTCCAAAGGATCCAAGTTACAAAAAATAAATTGCATTAGCTCAATATGGAGCAGTGAAGCGCAGAAGAGTGGCAGGCACCAGTGAAAAACTTCATAGTTTCATCGCATTTTTCACTCGTGCTCAATTTAGATAACATAAAAAAACTAACCAACTATGTTAATTTTGAAGTTAAATTAAAACTAAAAATATGCCTTAAGAGATGTAATTGCAGTTAAATGTCTGCTGATACTAAACAGAAAGAATATTAACTCTTTAAAAGTCTGCATAAAAAGGAAGTTTCTATTTTGTTATATATAAATAACCTACTGAACAGACATACCAAAACAGGGCTCACCTAATCTGAGGGAAAACTCATAGAAGCGCTTCAGCCTCACAACCAGAGGGCAGACAGAATTCCATGCTTTTTCTTGCAACTGGATATCATTGGGATTTTGTATTGCCTGAAACAAATAACAAGCAAAACGTGGTTTGGAATTTTGCTATGTTACTTTAAAAAACACACATTGTACAACACAGGTATTGTAAAACCTAGAGCAAGTCTGAGAAATTACATTGCATAGAAACAGAAAATTAGTAAGTCAAAAAAATACATTTTCCACCTTCCCTCTCCCCCTGTAACATACTGATTTAAAATCATTCATTACAGTGCACCACTGACATACAGAAATGCTCTAGTGCATTCTCTCAGGAGCAAAACTATTGTAAAAGCACCAGGTTAAAAACCTTTTGTACGACTACTGGTTGCGGAAGTAGCCTATTTTTTTAAGGTTTGATGCTTTTGAAATCTTCAATATGTTGAAATTCTTAACCAACAGCTCAAGCTAACAGTAACTGCAAAGCCAATGCAAGAAAAGGTTTGGTCACCTGAGAAAAACTGAAAGTTACAATTCAAAATTGTACTTTCAGAACCAGTTTCATAGAATAAGAAGCCTCTGAAGTGGATGTAAAGTTAAAATTTACTGTGGTTCATTATTTCACTTACACAGAATTGCAACTATTTTTATCATGTATTTCTGACATCTAAATATTATTTCTTCCATGTCCTCAACTTTGACTTCTACCATGAGATACATCAGACAAGATATATGAAATGCTTTTTCTTAAAGTGAAAAATAATTACTAATTATTAAAAGAAAGCCTAAAAGACATTCCAACAGCCATCATTTAATGACTTTACATTAGGACTTTATACTGAGTGTTATGCATAATCTGTAAAGAGTTTTATAAATACAATTTTAATGAGACTTTCATATAAATTCATAGAATGTGCTTGGATAGAAAAAAAAAAAAAAGAGGAAGGAATAGTTTTGAGTTTTACTTGATTTTGCTTCCAAAGAACTGTCATTAACAAACATACATCTCTAATTTCTTGTCCAGCTCCTTTGTAAGCCTGAAGGTCTGCAAGCATACTTTCCGAGTCCTGTAAAACTGCACTGATCTGATTCCATACCTCCCTTTCTCCATCTGTGGGCTGTGCATCTAAGAAACAGAAAAGCAAAATGCACAATGTCAAAAGGAAGCCTCAATACAAATGTCAAGATTACTCAGTTCTTCTTAACAACATTATATCCCAGTCTGACTATGTGTAACTGCATTCTGATGCAGGTTTTTATAACATACAATTACACTGCACTGGTATTCTACTAACATCCAAGTTTCTGCTTTTATAGCAAGGAAGGAAAAACAGTACAGTTTTTGTATGCTCTGGCTTATAATGCCTCTTCTCAAAATGCAGCATTTTAAAAAGCAGCAGTATCATAAAGCAATGTTACTAGAAAATAGGATAAAGCATCAGTCCCTCTCTTTCATGAGCTCCACAGCTTGATTACAAAGAATTGCTCATTTTTCTTGCAGCTTGGGGATAAAATCAGGCCTTTTAGCAGATGAAGCAGCAGGATATTACTCCACTTTGACTTTCCTCCAGGCTTCCTTAACCAGGGTAAATAATTTCCCATTTTGTAAAACACAGATCCAGTACTGTTAAAAATACATTTTTTCTCATGTATGTCAGAGATCATTTCTGTCACTAAAATAAATCCAGCTCTGTCAATAATCAGTTTTCAGGGTGGGAGTGGCCTGTAGACCTTTACTGTTCAGAGAAATGACATTTGAAAGTAGATCAATTTTCCCATTCAAATCTAATCCTATGGGATTTACACAGCAGTGTGACACCAAGGAGTGATGTTATCCCCAGAGCACTGACATGCTAGAAGACCTTCAGTCTTCTTTTGCTTTAAAACACAAAGATGACAGGCACTGTCCAAAGACTGGATGACCTATACATGGGACTGCAATCAGTATGTGCAGGAACAATGGCATTGTCCAAGCAGATTTCTTAGTTTTGTATTAGCTTGTAAAGATAGAATTTTAATTTTTATGGAAGAAAAAAAATACTTTGAAGGTGAATCTTACAACTTAATGACTACTTGTTTGAATTAAAAGCAATGAGAACTTCAGTTCAAAACTCGTCAGTTAAGGTGAGTTACATTAATAGACAAGAAATCTTAAAAATATTTTTTCTATTTAGTCTTTCCACCCTCCTTAAGAAAACAGACAAAGTTTTATATTCATGTATCAGTACAGGACTCATTTACTGAGCCCCCCTTAGAAACAAATGAATGGGTTCACACTGGAGTGTATGGAAAGAACAGACATTCTTTCCATGATGTTTCAGGTTAGGGTAATTTCTTTAAGTATTTCAAGTTATCTGTGGACCTTGCATGAACAGGACACAAATGACTGAGATTTATATGTCTGCAGCACTGAAGCAACAAGTACTTAAAATCTTTCCTACATCCCTATGGTATCATGACTCCCATGAGACTGGGCACAGAAAACAACGAGGATTTGACTTTCCTTTTATTCTGGAAGTTTTCCTTATTTAAAAAGTGAAAATAAACATAAGATGAGCTTATTTAGCCGAATTTTATAGCTAAAATACTTCATATAAGTAAAAATTTCCATTATCCTTCAAAAAGTGAGGGAAAGTAACATGAAAGGGAAAAACTATCCCTATGGCAAAATCACAGCTGGGACACTGATGTTGAACCCATCTATCAGTCACATAAGGTTTACAGTATCCTGGACTGATTCTTTCCTCAAGCTGCAAGAAATCTCAGGTATACACCATAGGGGGTCTGTCACCTTGTGATAAAGAAGCAAAACAGAAAACCCTTCTGAATTTAATGAGGAAAGCCTGATCTTGCTAAACAGTTACAAACCACACAGCAGCAGAGCGGGGGCATGTGAGAGTTGCATATAAATCAGTGTATTTTAAAAGCTAAATAAAAGTTAATTGAAATAATATTTTCAGTGAATACTAACACGAAAGACAATAAGTAATTTGTTAGTGCAGTTTATGAGTGTAAAATTTGCACGTGTAGGTCACCTGAAGCATGTTTTTACCCTTGTTTGTCAACAAGGTACTTCTATGTTAATTTTTACAATTTCTTTGCTTCAAAATATATTAGTGCCTAAGAGGGATGTAAATGCTATAGACTGCTTAGATCATCTGGACACAAATCGGCCTTCAGTATCACCATTTATTGTAAGTCTTATTCAAAATTCCCCAATTTATCTTTTGGAAGTTGAGGAAAGGAGGAACATTTGAAACTCCTGGAGCTTTCTGTAGTATCCCAGTACCTGGGGAAGTAGGAGCAAGAGAAAGGTAGGTATGTGGAAAAGGGAAACAAAAGCAAGGGAGAGGAAGAGGGCTGTAAAGGCTACAGAGCAACAGGCTTAGCTTGCATTTGCAGAAGCAGTTTGTATTCATGCCGGAAATATTTAGCTTAAAAATAAAGGCAGGGAGGATGACTCGGGCTTTTTTAAAAAAGCATGCATCTTATTTATGAAATATGTTTTATGCAAACAGATGTTCTGAAAAGAGCACAGCCATGTTTCAAAAGGGATTTTACAGCAAGATCCTACCAAAAATGGTCAGCTAAATTAACTGTAATGGATCTCTGAAAGAAACAATAATAGTAGCAACAAAAACTAAAGGAATAGAGACTTTTTCATGACAGATTTGGGCTTTTAAGACTGGCTTTCTGTTCCAACGATACCAAAACTTGTTTCTCTGAATTAAAAAATGCCAAGCCTGAATCAGTGTGGAACAACTGCCTGGCAGTGCTCACCACTGCCACTACCAATCCTATGGTGAATACAAGCGGTGCATAACTTATCAGTAATAAGTTACCACAATGGCCAGACTCACTTTATTTCAAGTCTGAGTTTTTAAAGTACCCATGATCAGAATTCAGAGCAATAAGACAACCCTTTTACCTCCCTTTGGCCAAATGTTTCTAATGCGAACCCTAAACCAAACAACTACAAGAATCCTGTATCAAAGTAATACAAGAGTCAGTTAAGGCTTGAATCTTTCATATACAGATTCTACCAGCAAAATTTCAAAATTTTAGCTCTGGCAAGAAATGCAGTTCCATTGGTTCCATCAGAAAAAAACAGGATATGATAATTCATCCTCTACACATGGTCTTTGCCATGTTTTGGATGGGACTTCAGACTTCTCAAAAAAAAAAAAGGAGAAAAGCTGGACCAGATACAATCCATTTGTGGATGCATTAAGCATTTCAGGTGAATGGTGAGATGTGAAAGTGAGATCAGCATAATTTTCTTAGAAAAATCCTCCTAACAGTGCAAGGTATCTACCTCATCCTTCACAAAATTTGCATCAGAAAATAACACAGAAACTACTAGGTAGGTAAGACATTACTACTCATTGGACAAGATTAAATATAGAAAGGATATGAAGCCCTTACCAATACAAAATGAAATTCAATAATATCTCAGTGATAAATTTTAATGAAGAAACAACAAAACTATACTAGAAGAAGCACACAGCCTTTCTGAATCTGAAATGCAAAGCAAAAGCTCAGAACTTTACTCCACCCTCAGGTGGCTAACAAGATTCCCATTGAGGCTGATGAGTTCCTGCATTTCAGTGAATGGGGAATCATAACTGTAGTAAAAATATCATATTCATAGCAAAAGAAAGTGAGTTAAACAAGAGCTCTCACAAGCTTTTCTTTCAGCTTCTCTTCTCACATCCACGGAGAAGGTGGCCAGTAATCCCATCAACCAGGAAGTCAGAGAGCAGTACAGACATTTAACTGCATAATGCTAAAATCAGGTTTGTCCCCTTGACAATAACTTATTTTGTCCCAGATTGACATGGAAAAAGATGAACAACTCTTAGAAAACAGCAAAGGCATTACAACTACAGCGAGAGGTGCACTTTGAAGGGTACCAAAACTTGCTATATTCCATTTATTAAAACCTCCCAGTATTGGATAGAAACAGTACCCTGTCCAGACTACAATGGATTCTTGAATTTCATCCTTTCTAAACTAGCTAGAACAAAGTGAAGCTTACTAAATTGTTAATACTTGGTACAGGCAGGGTGCTGTGCCAAAGATGTCAGTTCTGGACTCAGCTCTGCGGTGGACACGGAATGGACAGCCAGCCTCTCTCTGACTGTAGCTCCTGGATTAGGGTATTCTGCACAGGAATTGAGTGTAACCTCCTCCAGGCTGAGTCCAGATCACAGCCCCAGCCTTGCTGCCTGTGCAGCACAGGTATTAATTAACATCCTATCATGTTAAAAGTGGGCAGTTGCTCTGCTGCCAGACATGTTCTAATAATAGACCCTTTTAATTATACATGAATAATAACTGAACATTTCATTAATCTTTCTGAGGATGTGGGGCAATCCCAGAAAATAAGGTTCTTGGGGGCAATGAGAGGAATTAAATTAGGAACAGGTAACAAGCCCACCTAGCTAACATTTAAGAAGAAAGGAACCTACTCACATTATGATCAGAGAGTTTGGTCTTATAAAAGGTGTTTGAGGAGAAGATGGGACTGAAGATGTCACTTAAGGACACTTCCTCTCAATAATTTATAAACGTTAGTCTTTTAGATTCAAAATAAATTATTGTTGCCTCAACCTTCAAATTAGTTTGAAGAATTCATGTGGAATTATTTGTTTACTCTGCCTGAAAAAGGCAGCAGTAACTCGACAGTAGATTTGCTGCAAAAAAAGAGCAACTGTAAGCTGCTATGTAAAGAGCTCAAATACTCAGAATTCATTTATCTGTGACTAATTTAAATAAGATCAACATGTAAAGAACAAAACAGTTCTTGAACTGAAAAAATTCATTTCAATAGAATTTGCCTGATGGGCTTGTAAAATCCTGAAATCCACAGACTCTGATGACTTGCCAGGCACTCACTCTTCCTAACATTATTTTTAATTTGAGAGCTAAGAAGGAATTAAGGTAAAGTAAGTGGTACATAATCAAATCCAATAGGTAGCAGTTTGATTAAAAATACCCACACCAAGATCCAAGTATAAACAAGCAATATGGTGCATTTTCTGGGAAGGGTGAAATTCTTTTTCCTTTATATAAACCTTTTAGTAGACCTTAAATAAGAGTAATTTGGCTGAATGGATACAGTTTGCAATTCACCCCAGAGAAAAGGCTTCTCCATCTGCATAGGAGAACACTAGTCCCCATATGACCAGAATTCCCATTTCTCCATTTGCTTTCAAGGCTGGACTGAATATTTCTCCAAGCTGCTTCTCCCACAGATTCGGAGTAACTGCCTAACTCCAAAATGATCACTGAGGAGCAAAGAGAACTGCTTTTGTCATGCAACATTAACCAAAATTAATGCTGGACTCCAGTTTTTTTCAAGTATGACCATGGAGTTAGAAAATTTGGTTCCCAGTTTGGACTGAAGAATAATGTGTCAAAACAGATGTCAAAAAAATTGCAACTGATGATGTGGACAGCTGAAGGAAAGCAGGGGAAAAGAGAGTTATCTAAATCCATAAAACTGCTTGCCATTCTTTTCTGCATTTCTATTTTCATTCATGCGCCACTGCTGGGGTTCTTCCAACCATACTTCATCTTCCAATCATCCTGAACAACCTGACCTGACTGGACAAGTACTTAGTATGTGAGGGAGAGCGGCAAGGTGGTAATTTGGTGTGGTCTTTTTAACAGCTAGTCCTTAATAAGTTAATGTTCCCACATAGCTATCATTCCTGATGGTTGCAATCATGTGTTTGTACCCCTTAAATCCAGCATGAGGATGTGAGACTATGTGTCAAAGCACCACCCATGGGATGATCCCTTTATGGTCAGCACAGTTTCAATCAACTGTCAAATGAAGTTGACAGCTTAATGTTATTTTCCCATTTCTTTACACAAACTCTTATTACTCTTGACCAGTATCATCAGCCCATAAAGTCTCTGCTTTTATGAGGCATGGAAACAATTGTATCTGTTCTTCTCCTGCAGAGAAGGAAAAAGGCTGTTTCTGGCTTTTTAAGCAGTATTCGTGTAGCACATTGTATAGGTATAAGGGAGAAGTATGTCACAAACCCTCCTTTCAGATACAGTACAAATGAAGAGCAGCTAAAAAAAACCAGAGCAGGAGTATCCAAAACCTCTCTAAACACTTCAGTAGTGTAGACAGATTTGAGGTTTAAGCTCCTGGCTAAAGAAAAAGTGCACAAAAACTACAAAGCAATATGCTGATGCAAATAATAAATATTGTAAACACATCAGCTCAGCATACTCCTCATCCTCCAAATGGCCAACTGTAGTAACCATTTTCATCCATGAGCTCAAACTGTCAGCTCAGGCCGCAGCAAGTCACACACCCAGCAAGCACACACCAGACTCTGACCTATGTCCACTGAGAGTGACCTTTTTTACTAAGTGATGGCCAATTAAAGGAGGCCAATGCCCAAAACCACTGCCATCTTCATCACATCCCTGACACGTACATAGATTTTTGTATCAATAAAAATCTCTGACACTGTATTTCACAAGAAAAACATTTTAAACTTCCATTCATGAGCATCAAACTCACTGAAATTTGGAGGTGACAGTTTTATTCCTCTCCAGGTAGTTGTGCTGGCCACTGGCACCAATCCTGGGAGAGGGCACTTCACTCCGTCCACTTCTTGGACAAATGCTTTTGGAATAGAAACCAACCTTAGCTGCCAGGGCAACAAACCCAGTATTTTCCCCTCTCACCACCACATTTACAAAGGCTTCCTACTGCCAGACCACCTGTTTCCTGCCAAATCTGCAGCCCGGGTCAGAATAATTTCTTATCATCAAGAACACAATGAGGCTGATTAAACCCAGCTCTGATCAGCTGAAAACTTTTGCAATAGCTTGGTAAGGCCAAGAGCACAAGGCCTTCAGAAGTTTGATGGAAAAAAATTAAGTGGTGGTTTGGATAAAGGTTTGACATCCTGGAATGACAATAAAATTTTTAAGTGATATAGACTTGGGAAGAAAAAGGGATACATGGCTCACAGTACCGTCTCCTAAACCAAAACCAACCAACTTTTTCTCAATCAACTGATTCGTTCTAATGAGGTAATTATGATCTAGATGAAAATATTAAGATATGTGCACATTTACAGTCATGCACTCGACATCTCACCTAAGACAGCAAGTTTGAACAATTTCATCAGATATAGTATGTGTTTAAATGACTTTTTGAAGCAGTGCTTCAGAGAGCGCACACATACAAGTTACTTATTTCAGAAAAATAATTCAGGAATAAATAATTCAAGAACAAAACTAATTCAAGATAATAAAATATGTGGTTAATCACCTGAAATGCTCTCTTAAACCCATGTTACAAAAGAATTATTTTAAATACACTGGCTTTTCTCTATTTTTTTTTTTATTTAGAAGAGAGGTATTAAGAGACAAAGCATCACATATTGTTAGTGTTTTAAACAAAAAGCATTTCATATATATATATAGTGAAGAAAGATTAAAAAGATTTGATGGCTAGAATTACATGGAGGGAAAACATAACCAGCAAAAGTGAAATAGCTTTGAATCAAATATAGATGAGACAAAGAAATTAGAATGTGAAACACTGTTCTGCAAACTGCAAACCATGCAATTAAGAGAGATGCAATCAAGCACATACACTTTGACCCTTTCACTACTTTTTAGAAACTATAATCCCAGTTAAATCACTACTGAACCAAACAAAAATAGTGTCACCCTGCTGCTTCAAGTTTTTCACCTTTTTATTTCAAATATATATTTCCATTCAAGGAAGAATTACAGATTTTTTTTATCCCTGATTTGTGAAAGAAAGCCAAGTTCATATGTTCATATGTAAATTTAACAATGTATCATAAATGAATTTAATTCAAGGTAAGGTTTTATTTGCATATCTACCTTTCTGCCCTTTTCTCTGCTCAAAATGAATTGAAGCAATTTTGTATGGTTCAATAAATATCAAAAAGCAATATTCTACTGAAGTGTAATTTGATTTGTTTGCAAATCCCTTTTGAATTGCTTTATGATGCGTAAGCACATGCGGTTTATGAGGAAATTATAAGCAAAGAAGGCAAGCCAGGCAAGAAGCTTTGCTCACTTTCAAAGTCAAGGAAAAAATTTGGCCCCTGATCAAGCTCTGTGCAAGTGAGAACTTTTAAAAGATTTCCCATTTGGTTCCTGAAAAATAGAAAAGGAAGAGAAAAGGAGTCCTGAGTGAACAAATGATTTTAGAGAAAGGACTTGGACAGATTCGTTGTGCTGGAAAATACACACTGTAAGCAATCAGATTTTACAAGTTTTTCCTAAGTTTGCTGTTAAGTCAGGGAAAAGAATCTCTCATTGTCTTGTAATTGAACTTACTTTCAAAATCCAGGAAAAAATGTGGATAGTTTTCAATTTCCCTGGTAAGGACTTTAAGAAGATTACCCATCCCAGCAAACCTAGTAAATGCAACAAAATCATAAACAGTTATACACATAAACTCAGAATACTACAGCTAAGGGCTTGACATAGTCTGCATCATATATTCTACATTTTGGCAAGTTCTGGACCATGAGAAACATATTCATAGTCAATTCTGTGGTTTTTAAGCATAGGGGCAGAAAGAGGAAGACCTCGGATAAACACAAATACTTCTATTCAACAAACTGGAATTTAAACATTAGTATAAAATCCCAGAGTATAAACAGATATTTATGAGTTAATTACTTAGCAAGAGGAACAAACTCTGAGCTACATTTCTCTTTGTGAATCTCTTAAATTGCTGGACTCCAGATTACTGAATACTATTTCAAAGTAAAAACTGATGTCTTAATATTTGTCTTAGATTGTTCAGCATAAATCCATGTTATTTTAAGAAAATAACTGAAAGGAAAAAAAAATATAATTGTTTCCAATCAGTACAATTTTCATAAAATATTACTATAATAAACTATCACAATGGACAGCTAAAAACCTTGTTCTTTCTAACTTTCAAAGAAAAAATAAAGGAAGTTCTAACTCTTTTTATCTGTTATTCCAATCTTTTATTATCTTGGAAGTCTTTGAACTTCAAGTTATGAAAAACTCCCAAAAGGAAAAGTGACCGATTCTCAAAAAAGCAAGTCTCTATAAAATATAAGAAGGAAGTAGGATTGAAGAAAAGGTTTTTAGCAGTATAGTCCTTACGAAGATAAATTATTCTAAAACTACATAAAAGTAGAGTTTTCTTGGTCAAACTTTAACTTCTTCTCAGAAGAAAGAAAAATTAAACCTTGAAAAGCACATGTAAGGATAAAGAGGTCCGCCTGGAGGGATGTAGAAAAGTGTAATTTTAGATTTAAAACTCAGGTTGAAAACTGTTTTTTGCCTCAAAGAAAAATATTCTCAGTAGTCTAAATCATGGCTTTTGGGGCTCACATCTGATGTTCATCTGTGATTCTGTTTAACTCTTTTCCCACTTAAGAAATCAGACTACTATTACCTTAAGAAATCAGACTTACTATTCTAAGCATGTGCAAGGCTGATACTCTACAAGAGGAGACAAAGCATTTTTCAAATTCTCCCACAAGCATTTCAGTAGGAAAAGAATCATCAATGCTTATTTCTTTGAGCATATAAGGGACATATTTCTATAGCAAGAAAACCTAGGAAGGTAACGCGAGGCTTGGAGATTTCAAAGCAACCATCGTCATACTGTAAAATAATATAATCAATAATCTCTTCAGAGTATGCAGCTTCATGTAAACAGGTTTTTATTAGACAAATGGCTTTCTTTTTCATTAAATATTTCTTCAACATTTTCTCTCCAGAACGAATTAAGTGAGCAGACTGTCAAGCCCTTTGCAATAGCACTATCTTGCATATACAAAATTGAAACATAAGGATACACTTGCCATTATTTGAAGTTATATCATTTATATGTAGGAAAAAAGTTTACACTTTTACTTTCAGAACAAGATCAGCACCCTATAAACTGAGTTTGATGTTCCAATAAGCCTAGAATGGGGAAAAAGTCATGCAAACAGAGCAAAACAGGTTTTATGCAGTGTTAAAACTTGTATCTTCAATATTTTAACATTTTCATCACACTAGTATATTTTATCAAACATCAGTTAGGAGGAACAAGACAATGTTCATACACTTATTTTCCTATTCATAACCTTGAAAGAAAACAATTACATTATGCAATACTATCACAATCTAAATAACTGACTCATCTTGGATCCTTCACTTTCAACTCATTTTAAGCCACATCTTACCTCATCGCCTTCAATCTTCAGAGAGCATCCAACCATTTCTTCTACTGCCAAAGTTTGCACTGAATCCAGAACTGGTTTAGCTGATAGCAAGCTTTGAACAGTGAGGAACCCTTTGTGCCAAAAACCTGAGGATATGCTCCCTCATTTGCATTGAGTAGCTTGAGGTCATGTGCCCAAGCTCTGCTTTCTGATCCTTCTTACAGAAGTACAGCACATCTCGGCTTGGGAGATTTCTGAGTATTTTTCCGGAGCTTTTCTTGTTTTTCTTAGTCCCCTTTCCTTCAATCCTTGTGTAGAAACTGATTCAGCTATCTAGGTCACAAGTATGAAACAGAACAAACTGCCTGGCTCTGGTTTGACACCATCTATTTTCAAAGTACATCAACCCCAAAAATAGTCATATTCCACAACAACATCTAGAAAACGCTGTTCAGTCTGCTGCTAAACATGCTTTAATTCTTTATGATTTGAAATTATTTATGGTTTCCTAAAAAATAAAAGCAACATCTGGCTCCAAGAAACTTTCAACTCTAATTCATCTTTCAACACAGCTTTTTCTCTGAATTAAAAGGCCAACCTTCACCTTAATAGAAGTGCTAATAAACACAACTCCTTGCGTCAAATTGAAGTATTTTATTCTGTACAGCTTGCTGCACTTGGGTCTCCAAAACTATCTTTCCTTAGAAACTAATAACATATTCCAAACCTCAGGAACTGCAAGTCACCTCCAGGAAAATTTTTAATGAGATTTCAAAGTAACTGATGGAATGCATTCTGAGCAGATCAGTATATATACTGTGGTTGCAAGAGAAATGCAAATAACAGCTGATGCATAGAAGCAAATCAGAAAGGTTTAACTTAAGAGCATAAAATTCCATTTCATTAAACTGGAAAGTATTTTATTTCGCTTACTGTAAAATGAGTTTAAATGTTGAAATGAGACTCAATGCATATATGAAAATATTGTTAATGCTGCACTACTAAATGATAGCAGCTTCTCTTTAGTGTCTAAATCCCTTAAAATTCCAACTTTTGACTATGCTTTAAAAATTGACATTTTGCTAATGACTTCTTTTTGTCTGCTGTTTTCCAAGCCACTTTTTAAGATACAGTTGATAATTTAAAGCTCATTGCTTGATTTTTGATGCTCAATATTTAATTATGCACGCACAGACATAAACCATAAAACCAGTAATGGACAAAAAAAGTACATTTAGCACTTTATTTACCATTATCCAGTAGCATATTTAAAAATTTGAGCTTTGAACAAAATAGCACAGATTGGTTTTCCAACACATAACTTTGTTTCTAAAATTTCACTGATTTAGTTTCAGCATGCTAAAGGCACTATTATCTATGATGGGAAAATAAATTCCTTCTCCTCCACTAAACCAATCAGTTTGGTTTTGAATTGTAAAATACAAAATATTATCCCCTCTCAAATAAATCTGAATTTAACCTTACAAATTTGCAATGGATTTTATACACTGAAAATATACTGAAATATATATTTCTTATATAAGCAAATACAGTTTTGAAAATTTAGTATGTCGTCACAAACTGGGTATTATTAACATTGAATGTCCAAAGCTAAGTGCCATGTTATTTAACTCTTCTTTAAAATCTTTGTTTACATATCATTTAAAGAACCTGCATATTTGTCAAGTGTGGAATTTTGCACTATGTTCAAATGACAGCTATGGTACTATATAAATTTCTAGAGAAGTACTAATTGATCTATTCTTCGCTTACAGGACTAATTTAATAAGTACCTACTCAAAACCATCAGCAGCACTGCAGCTACACTGAAGATATGACAGACAGACAAAGCACTTAAACCCTGTGTTAGTGAAAAGGACACATTCACCAGCTCAAGCCTTTGCTGCTCATCAGTGCTCCTTTGCCAGATACTATTTCCTAAATCTGCCTGCTTACATAAACATGGTCTAAAAGGCTTTTGTCAAAATGAGCTGGATCAGCAAATACCTACTGTTTAAACTCATTGAGATCATTCTAATGAAGCAGGGCTGTGAGTGTTCTCATAAGCAGCTCCATTGGGAGTTTCAGAAGAAACAGAGGCTCCCAAGCTCAGCACTGGTAATGAAAGATTCAGAAAAACTTCTAGTGGCACACCTACAAGGGTAGAGACAGCAGGCATCCAGTCCACAGTCTGAGGGAACTGCACTGTACTAAGCACATCAACATCATTAAAGCACTGGAACTGACCTTACAGAATGAGATGTGGTTGGTTTCAAAAATACACCAGCATCTGAATAAGGTCAAGAACTCTCAGATTAAAAGCATAATTCCAAATAATTGTGATATTAACTTGTACATTTATACAAACTTATACAAGCTGTTGAGGTGCTTGTAAGGAAACAACAGAAGTGCAAGATTCAAAGAATTTACTTGGAGAACTGGCTTCTCATGGTTTGGATGGGTGCAGTGGACACTGGATGAAAAACAGGCCAGATGGTTGGGCCCAGAGAGTGGTGGTTAATGGAGTTACATCCAGCTGACAGGCTGATACTAGGGGGCCTCCCCAGGGCTCATCCTGGGATCAGTTCTGTTTAATGTATTTATCAGTGATAAATCAGAAGAGGATTTGCACTGGTGAGGCTGCACCTTGAGTAACGTATCCAGCTCTGGGCTCCTCACTTCAAGAATGACATTGAGGTGCTGGAACATGTCCAGAGAAGCACAGGGAAGCTGCTGAAGGGTCTGGAGAGTATGTTCTATGACGAATGGCTGAGGGAGTGGGGAGTGTTTAGCCTGGTGAAAAGGACGTTCAGGAGAGGTCTTATCATTCTCTACAACTCCCTGAAAGGAGGCTGTAGGCCGAGTGGAAGTCCGTCTCTTCTCCCAGGCAACTATTGACAGGATGAGAGGACATGGCCTCAAGCTGAGCCAAGGAAGATTCAGTTTGGACACCAAGAATTTCCTCATAGAAATTGTTGTTAAATATAGAATAGAGTGTCCAGGGAGGTGGTGGAGTCACCATCCCTGGAAGTGCTCAAGAAATGACTGGACAAGGCACTTAGTGCCACTGTCTAGTTGATAGAGTGGTGATTGGTCAAAGGTTGGACTTGATCTTGCAGGCCGTTTCCAACCTAAATGATTCTGTAATTCTCTGATCCAGTGCACCCTCAGTCAGGTGGTAGGTGACACCAAGTTAGACATGAATGTTGATCTGCTGAAGAGCAGGAAGGCTCTTTAGAGGCATCTGGACCAGCTGGATCAATGTGCTGAGGCCAATGGTATGAGGTTCAACAAGTCCAAGTCCTGCCCAACCTATAGGCTGGAAAGCTGCTCAAAGGAAAAGAACCTGGGTGTGCTGGTCAACAGCAGCTGAACATGAGCCAGCAGTGTGCCCAGGTGACCAAGAAGACCAATGGCCTCCTGGCCTGTATCAGCAATGGTGTGGTGAACAGGATCAGGAAAGTGATAACAGGAAGTAGGACAAGAGGAAATGGCCTCAAGTTGCATCAAGGAGGTTTAGATTGAATACTAACAAAAATTTCTTCTCTGAAAGGGTTGTCGAGTACTGGAACAGGCTGCCCAAAGAAGTGTGTGAGTCACCATTCCTGGAGGTATTTAAAAGACATGTAGAGATGGGGCTCAGGGATGTGGTGGATTTGGCAGGATCAGGTTAGCCGTTGGACTCAATGAACCTGGAAGTCTTTTCCAACCAAAATGATTCTATGATGCTTTGATTTCTTCCCATCAAACTCCATAGTAGGTCTCTTTTTAATCATCTTTCCAATTTTCTTAACAGATAAGAGTATTTGCATGGATTTGGTATTATCATTATCTTCAGTAGTTTTACTGGTAAAAGTTTAAATCTTATAAACTCTATTTGTATTGATGAAGAATAACATAATTGGTATTTAATAGTCTCAGTTGTGCAAACACCGCTCATTTTCAAAAGTGGTATTATTCCTCTATGGACTTTATTTTAGAAATAAATGTAAGACTTTATTGTTATACTAACAAAAGAAAAAAAGTAAAAATAGTCATACATTTGTGTTTGAGATGCTAATGGTATAAAACCCCCAAAGACATTTGATAATGAAGTACATACAGTATTATCTAGCAATGCACAGATAGACAAACACACGTGAATTCTATAGCTATATTCATTTTCCAGGAAAAAAACCTATCCCCAACCCTGGCCCCTAAATAGCATATTTATAAGAGTTTCATAATTTAAATAAAATAGAGTGCACCAGAAGGAAACCTATACCAAGCAAAGAAATATCAGTGCCACACATTCCTTAGGCAGATGAAGTATAAACAGACAAAAAGAAACCCTGACAAAACTCAAAGCCAAAAAATAGATATAAAGAAGTGAAAAGTGGAGTAAGAGAAGAAAGTTGCTCAAGGTGAAAGTAATTCAAGATAAAAGAATAATTCTTGCTTTGAAGAATAATTTTATTAAAATTTCTAGATAACCAACACTTCCAGCCAAGAGCTTTTGCTATTAACTGATATGCAGATTGCAGGACACAATTAAAACTTAAAAAAACATGAGGCAAGTAAAGGGAATTAATAAATGGTTTCTAAAGACAAATTCATTTTTCAGTAATGAAATGTTTAAAGAGTTGGCGAACAACATTAGTACCTGTAGCCTCAAGGAATAGAAAGCTTGGCATGTGATTTCCTTAAAATTAAACAGTAAAAATAGAAAAAATTACCTTAGATGAACTTAAAACTTATCCAAAAGGGGAATATTTCTGTATCCAACCTTCACACCTAAATACACTTTGAACAGAACTCCTATCTATTTTCAAAGTACATAGTGTCAGAGCAGCCATCATGAAAGAATGAAAACAAGGCAACCAAAATATCTGGATTTTGATTCGTATGTCGTAAGAAGAAACCACAACACAAACCAACCAACCAAAAAAAAAAAACAAAACCAAAAAACTAACAAAAATGGAGGATTGAAGCAAATTAAGTAATTAGAACTACAAATTAATTAAAACTACTTGAAATTAAGAAGACACTGTTGCACTTTGATCCTTCTGATTGAGCACAGAGTAACCTAGTAAGAATATGACACTACCTCCACAGATACTTTACAGAAAACAGGGACACAATTCCTCTGTACCTGATAAATGGAACCTCTATTAACTGATGCTGTTACGTGAGCGAAGCAGGATACCAAGACTTACAAAACTTATACACAGCAGGAAGATACCTCTGAAAGAAACAGGACAGGTTTGGCTCGTTTAAGTGTCTCTTCATTCAAAACAAAATCACTATATTTTTTCCCAAGTGGAGTTTGACTTAGTTCTTCCAAACTCTTGTAAGAGAAGTGAAGCCACACCATCAACTTCTTCATAAAAGTTTCCTTGTTATTTTTTCACCAGAATCATAGTGAAAAAGGAAATAAGTCATCTTAAACTACACTAAGTTTTGGAAATTTAATGATTTGAACATTTGAGAAGGTATCTGGTCTCAACATCTGTGAATAAAATGAGTGAAAAATCTATTCTAGATCAGGTAAGTGTTTTTAGATAACAGGACTCTTGGATGAAAAATCAGAAACACAAGAAAAATGTTGTTGATCTTTTCTGTCTATAAATGATGGCTGATTATGCAGTCTTATGACTATGCCATATAGCATATTTTTATCATGCAGAAAATCCAATGCAAGTGTCTGAAAAAACAAGATGCAAACAATTATATTCTAGTTGTTTGGGCAACTACAGTAAAGTCTTTCCTCAGTTTGAATTTATTTTCATGTTATTTCTTGTGCCAACTGATAAAAGAAGTCTTTGCATGTTAATTTTCTCATTCACCTATTTTATTTCTCATTTTAATACATAAATGCCAAAACAGTACATATAATCTCAGTCAAGTCCTGAGATATGAAACCATAAATCCTACAGTGACCAAATTTCTATTTGCGTATTTGCTAGTGACCTGCTCTGAACGTGTCAATATGTAGGACATAATGTATTTTACCATTTTGTATTTCTGGTTTGCAGGTTAATAAATCTGTAAGATACAGATCTGAAGCAGTCTTTACATGTATGTTTTCCTGGAAAAGGGAAGAAAAATTAAACAATACCTTAAAACACTAAGCAAACAATACACTCAGATCAAAGATACCTTAGTGGAATTAAGACAGCTATGGCAACTATATGTACCAATAGTTCATGATTTGAGGATTTAAAGATGAAATGTGGATCTTTGTAGGGATTACTTGTTAGTAGGGATTACATGCTATTAGTTTAACATACTTCTACTTGTGTAATATTGGTCTTATTTAACACTTCATTACACAAAATAAAGAAAACTTGCTGATCCATTTCAGTTACAAAATCATTGATAGAAATAGCAAGAGTTCCACTAGGAAAAACAAACCAAACAACAAACCACTGTAAATAAACTGGAGGATAATACAGACTTTAAAAAATGTATTTAGAATTTCAGAAAAAGGTAAAAGAAAAACTTCTTATGTATCCCTGGGTGAACGTAAAGAAAGAACAGGTGTCATCCCCAAAACAACAACTTGAGAGACCATCTAAACCAAGGCAGTGGCAAAGCAGGTTCTGTTGAAGTCTAGAGGTGTACGAGTAACAGAATGGGGCAAGAAGCTTCAGGAAGATTAATTAATCATATATCTGTGCAGGTTTCTGGAGTAATAGAAGTTCTTTCTAGAGGAGTTTGCCAGAGGAATGGCTATTTTTGACTTTTATGATAGTTATGGGGAGAATTAACTGAATATAAAGATGGAAATACAGGAGAAATGAATCAACAACAGCAGAGGTTACAAAGCAAGAAGGAAACAAGCAAATTAAAGATCATGATTTCACAAAAGTAGTTTCAGTAATCTCAGGTACCTGGAAAGATAGGACTATTCGAAAGTTGATTTAAGGGATAAGGGAGTGCAGGAAACTCAGCAGTTAAGACTAATACACAGTTAATATACAACAGGTCATTCTGACGGACAAAAGAGACAAAACGGAGGCTCAGGAATCAGTGCCCTCAGGATAGGGCAGAATCGAAGGAATATATAGAGGGAGCTTTGACAAAGGACTGAAGATGAGAAAAATGTTATTTACTACCATAAATTTGCTACAACACTGAAAACCTGAAAAGCAGCTGATAGCAGTTTACTGGCAAAAAAAGAGAATGGTATTTTTAAACTGTATCTGTTATTTGCTGTATAGATCTGGTCTTGTTCAGTTCCCTAATTAATGAAAAATAGAGAAGAAAATATCCTTTTAAAATATGCACTAAACTAGAAGGGAATTAAAATCTTCTGGAAAAAATCTTCAGGATCATAATTCAAAATCACTTTGATAAACAGGAGATACTATCCAGAAGATATTCTGTAAATACATATGTAAATTATTCCACTTGAGATAAAAACAAATCAATCCCACAAATGCAGATGGACTGGCAAGCAGAAAGACTGAGGAAAAAATATTTAATCGTTATACTAGACTAAAAATTAAACATAAAGCAGGTTAGAAGTTGCTAAATTCTGGAATTTTTCAATGGCTGCTCTCACAGTCAAGTCAAGGGATGTGGGGACTGAATATCGAGCAAGAACAGGTTTTCTTCAATACACTAGTCTAATCTGTAAGTATGCAGGAGTTACAGAAATGTATAAATTTCAATAAAACTCTCATTTTTTCTTAATTAACTTTGCCTCATTTTTTAAAACCTTCTGATAATATTCTGTTAATTCTTTTTTCTTTCACTTTAAAGACTCAATTCATTAAGACATACAGGACAGAATGGTTCCATGGCATCTTTCTGAAGAACAGCCTGCCTTGAAAATTGCATTAAGTTAATAGACAAGCACATTAGCCCTCTTAATGATGCAAACACGAAGAGATTCTTAATTTTGCATTGCACCTAATACTTTAAGAAGTGCATTCCCCAGTAAATCTATTTTCATAAAAAAGTGTTTTACTTACACCGACTGCCAAACAAGCCCTCTGCTCTAACACGAGCTTGCTAAACACCATTGCAACTTTTTTGGGTACATTAACAAGTCTTTTTGCTAACGACAACAAACAGGGAAGGACTACAGTGGATGGTGCTGAATTAAAACCATCCTTTTATTTAAAAATCAGATTTCATGTAAGTGTAAATGAAAACTGAAACCACGTACTGACCCCTGACATGCTCAGCGGTAATTACTTCCAATCACTACTGGAAGCTATTCCGACCTCGGCAACGAAATGCGCACAATAACTTTTTATGGATTCATGAAAATGGATGCTCAGTAGTGCCTTTATACCCAACTCCAGCTTCGCTACGGATGTTTTTAGCGGCCTGGCCGGTGCAGATGCGGCCGCTCCCCAGCCCACTCCTTATCCATGGAAAGCGCCGGGAGCGGGACACGGCGGCGCGGGGGCGCCCCCTGCCGGTCCCTATCGCCACGGCAGGAACAGCCCCCAGGCTCGGGAGCATCTCCAGCGAGGGAGAACCCACAGAATCCTCCCCGGGCGCCCGCACGGGAAAGCTCTTCCTCAAGTTCCGGTGGAACTCCCCACGCATCAGTTTCTGCCCGTTGTCCCTTGTCCTGGGCACTGCCAAGAAGATCCCGGCTCCATCACTTGACGCCGCGCCTTCTGATGCTCCCAGGCATTGATGAGGTCTCCTCTTCGTTTTCTCCTCTCCAGGCTAAACCGACCCAGCTCTCTCAGCCTTTCCTCACAAGCGAGGTGCTCTAGACCCCTGACCATCAGCTGAGAGCAGCCCAGCAGTGGCAGCATCCCTCTGCAGGACACCCGCACGTCCACCGGGATTCCCGCAGGGACTCCAGCTCCTCTTATCAGTGGATGATCTCTACTCCTACAGAAAATACTTCAATAACTACATTTCAGAATACTACCAGCATTCAAAATTAAATATTGCTTTCCCTTTCTAGCTTCTGAAACTCAGAATTTAGTTTAAAAGTAACTGTGACTGCATCAATATTATGAGAACTGTCATTTTCACCCAAAGGTAGAACAGCACATGGGGGCTGTTCAGGCTTAGCAGAGTGAAATACTGAGGGTGGTGTGTGTTCTCAGTAGGGCATTTAACACATGTCACATCAACCCTGGCACCAGTCCTGGTTTCTCCATTTGAACAGAAGAAACATTTTTATTTACACTTATTCAAGCACTTTGGATTAGCACTGTTTCTTTTCAAGTAAAGAAGAAGCCTAAAAGTTGACAACAAAGTAGTTTTCTAGTATGACTAAAACCCAGATACACGGGATGAGATACACACATTTTAAAATGCCAGTTATCTGCTATCAGAAATGGAAGGAAGCAGTAACATCCAACATTTTCTTACTGTCATCATTGAATCCTGTTTGAAAGGCAAATCATGACTTCTACAACTAGCAACAGTAGAAAATACGCTAGATTTAAGTTTAGAGCAAAATTTAAAATTTTACTTTTGCATAACCTTGTTTATTTTCAGTTGTAACTAGCTTGCCATGTAACATAAGTCACATCTCAGACAAATAAATCCTTTTAAAGGTAACATTCATTAGTTTCTAGGAAATTTTCAAATATTTTAAAAACTTACATTGTGTAAAAACAACACATGCAGACACAAAAACATATACCCATGCAAATGCATACACATATGTACACTAGGACTTGCAAATGAGCTTATTTAACCAGGAATTGAGAACTTGCTGCTTACTACAGGAAAAAAATTAGATACATCAAGATTAAAATTGTAACAAAATTAAGATTAAACTCATTTTCTTAACCAAACCTTTCTGTTAGGTGACTGAAAGCCATTTATTCTAGCAGTGCAGAGACATGAGCAGTTGTATGACAGCACAGTGCACAGAGGTCAGAGGAGGAACCTCTGTGTAATTTCAGCTGTACTACCCAGAGTCATACAGCTCTGGTTCCTCTTAGCTGATAACTTAAGATGGTGTGAGTTCTCTGGAGGAAAAAGGCAGAAAAAAAGTCCTTAATTATTCCCAATTTCCATAAACAAATGGAAGGTAAGATGTTTTCTGAAAAATATTGTTACTTAGGCCAACAAAAGTCTGCATATTGTCTTTTAATCGTCATCATTATTACAACCAGGCTGTAATACAGCACTGGAAGCATCTCTGGAAACTGTGATTTGTTTTATTCTCCTCTGAGCCAATTAGTATTTTAGTTGCAAATTTAGTCAACAGACTTAGTAATAAAAACAGCACAAATACAAACGTCAGAAAAGCCTGAGAAATTAAGGGATTGAAGACTATCAGGGTTGATGGGAAGTAATGGAAATTTACTTAGGTCAAAAAAACCCATTCAAAGAACAGAGTTTACAGAATGAAAAGAAAGTGAAATACTAATATGCATTTCTAAAGTGCAAAAAATCTTTTCCTCAAAAAAGCCTTTAAATTGCAAAAGGAATAATATTCTTCTCTACAATACATTTTTTTTAAACACTAAGATCAGAGAAAAGAACATACACACATTATAAACTACATGCATGCATATATATATTGGTATTGGACAAAAGTTGGATTTTTTATATATTTAAATTTTACACCAAATATACAAAATTATTAATACTACCCTCTAAACTACTTGGCAAAAAAGAGTCTTTATGAAAAGAACATATTCAAGAAATTACAATTGTAAATGAATGTGGTGGAACAGACATTTGGTGTCTATCTCACCTTTCTGATTTTCCAAAGGAGAATTATTTGAAGTCTGAAAAAAGTCTAAGTACAGCAGGGCCCACTCCCATTCTGAGTACAGCCTCCACAGTCACTCAACAAGAGGCAATAATTACTTCCCATGAGGGTCTCTTCACTTCTGAACTATGGGCTTGTTTTAGTTCAGTGTTTGACCAGCCACAAGTGCTAAAATGAAGCACTGCCTAAATCACCAAAATTATCACTCTGCTACCAATTAATACTTTCTTAACCTAAAGACTCAGTGTAAAGTGGCCAAGATTGTTGTTTACTGTTTCAAATCTGATTAAATGTGCAAATAAGATCCTAATTTTCCTATATTTAAAATACCATAATAAATAATTCTGTCATTTTAATGCACTCCATTTAGAATCTGAACTGGCGATAATAACATTCCTAACATCGGGCTGATAATTAAAGGTTCATTGAAAACACGCTATGGTCAGCATATTGCAAGCAGGAGGAAAACTCCAGTACAAATCCAAACAGCTGCCTGACACCTGATTTGGCTCTGGAAGCAGGCTGCAGTTAAGGCAGTTATCCACTAAGTGGCATTATCAACCCAAAGACCCGATTTTGACAAAAAAATAACCACCATAAAGACCATTTTGCCCTCTACAAACAAACTAATGGAAAATATTTTCTTTGAACGATTTGTTTTATTCAAGTTTCTCATCAACTTTGGCACTCTTCCAGACAGCATTACCAATCTACTTTTCACATCAAGACAGTGGCAAATATTTAGCAGGATGGTGAGGTTAGAAACAAAATCATCAAGCTATTAAACAAAGCAACCAAAGTATGGGAGCAATATGAGTTCAAATTAGACACATAAAAGTACAACAAGGTAGTTTAGAAGTAGCTGAGGTTTCAGTAGTGCTGTAAATCAACAATTTTAGTACTTCCTGTTGTGAAGTGTGGGTTTTGACAACTGTTTACTGGAAAAACACCTTTCATAACAGCATAAATACCAGAAAAAAAGTATTAAAACAGAACTCTCATTTAAAAACAGTTTTCTCCCATTCCTATTGTTTGTCCCTGGTCTTTTATCGCTATCAATTTGTTCACACATAAACAGCTACTGATAATACAGGAAGAAAAAATCAGCATTACTGTGTAAAAGACGACAGAAGATTTAAATAAGCAACTTCTCTCTGCCTCATCAAAGCATGTATTTTAAGCTTGTGAAAAGTCCTATACATGCACTCAAAATTCTCAGCATACTTCAATGCTACAAGGAGCAAGACATTCCTTTTTTTTTTTTTTTTTTTTTAAGTAATTTTTTTCCTTCACTGGTCACAGAGGAATTACATTAGGACATAGTCCTTTTTCCCTACATCCGCCTACTACAAACATTTGCTGCAAGTCAGGACTCCAAAACCAAATTGTTTACAATTAACTCAAAAAAGCCATTAAAAAATTGTTTCTTTGTTCCAGTTGGAAAGAGAGACAGCCAGATGTGTGGCTTGTTGATCTTGCTCTTTTCTGACCTCTGAGTGTAGGAAGAACTGCAGCTGAGGAAGGAAGTCAGCAAATTGTGTTAATGAAGGTGAACGTTGCAAAAAAAGAGCTTGCAAATGTTTTTCATGAAAGAAAAATCTCTTTGAGAGTTTTTTACTAAGAAAAGAGATAATACAAAGCTTTACTTTTTGCTATTGATGAAAAATCAGCCCCTTTGTTCCAGAAGAAATCAATAGTTTGTATCTTTTGCTACTTTAGAAAAATTTCAAAAGCTTCATGAAGTTTCACTGCTGTAAATTAGCAAAACATCCCATCATTAACACCTTCTGGGAAACCATCCTTCTTTGAGGATGCAAAACTCAGGAAAAGCATTTTAATTTTAGTTTCTGACTGAGTCAGAGTCTAGCACTACAGACCAAAATCTGGCCTAAAGCCGAATTCCAGATTGAGAGTGTACCCAGTTCTTGGGAAAACACATCTGGCCAACAGTGCAAGGCAGCACCCTACAGTTACCACAGCACTTTTCTTCACAGTTCTCCCTGAAACAGGAATATGCATTATATCTGTAAAATACTTGGCAATGAATTCACTGGTGATCCGTGCTGAAAACCTCATCACGTGGTAATCCTCAAAATGGTACAAAACATGCCTGTTCAAGATACTCTGTGAGCATAACGACAATCTCTTGTGGACTGCACAGCAACAAGTGTGAGACCTTATCTTGTTTATAAACTTTTAATTACTTTCAGAAAAAAATATCTAAAAATGTATTCTGGAGTTCTGCAACCACAGTGCTCTTCATTTTGTCAACGTAGTTGAGATGTTAGAAAGTTATCATGGCCTGAGGTGGTACCTGAGGTCACATTTGTGTGTGAGGTACAAATACACTCCAGAGATTCAGCTTTAGATATTAATTCTGGCACCTCAAGCAGTTAAGTGAAGTGCACTTCAGGCATCCAACTTAATTGTCAAAATTAGGTTAAATGTTTGATGTTGCTCTCCCTGCATTGCTACCTTCATCTTAACAGTTCACAGTGCTTTTGGTGGAAAATGTTGCCTAATTCTTGTCAACCAGTTATTATTTTAAGAATATATTTACCATGTGAAGACCTGAATCATCATGGTTCATCTTCCAATTTATTACTACTATGGTATTATTTAATTAAGAAACTTTCTTATGTATTCTTAGAAAACAGGAAATGGAAAATGAAAACTAGTTTACTCTCTTCCCACTCCATGCTCTCCTGTCCCCTAAATCATTTAAAAACCAACATTAATAGAGCACCATATACACATAAAACACTTCTGCAAACAGTCATACAGTTATTTAATCTGAAAAGAAAATTCAAATTCTGGAGAACTAAAGCAGTTTTTCATGTCATACTTTTCCAAACAGTTGTAAGCAACACTGGTCATTTTAGAAAAGGTCTACAAGTTTCAATCTTCCTCTTTGCACTGAGAGAAATCCAAACCTTATCATATAAAGCTCCCAGCACAACTCAACTCAATACAAGCTCAACCTCACAACTACGAGAAGAAAGAACTATTTCTGCCACATTAGTATCTAGAATTTATTATTGCCTTGTCACTGTCATATTGATTTTCAGAACTATTCTTTAAAAAAAAAATCTTCAGATGTTTCTACAGTTTGTATATTGACAGTCTTCTGGAAAAAAAATCAATCTTTAAGGTCATTAAAGGCATATTTAAGTCTAAATAACTGTAAAAGGCCTCTAATAGCAAACAGTTAGGACTTGAAAAATATATCAGGTAAAAAAAATACTAACAACCAGTTTACTATTTTGTACCAATGAACTTAATAAAAGCAGTGAACCACACTAGAGTCAATATTAACTTTCTACCAAATAAATTTGTAATAATCCATAATTTAACAAGTCTCTCTTTCCTTATTTCATCCTCCTTTTTTCTCCTCATGTCCTGGCTCTTCTGAGATGTCAAGAGTATTTATCTCCACTCTGATTTTCCTTTTATTCTTCCTTTTCATTCTACTTGTCCTGTCTCTAAGATATCCCTCCAGCTCATCTCAGTGCCCCCTGACTGGGGTGGATAAGCCCATGCAGAACATTAATTTTTTTGATTCTCTCCTCTCTGGCTCAGAAGGATCATCCTTCGTTTAAAAAGTAGAACGGGCCATTAATTTTAGTCGAAATGCTATTATAAAATTTAATGGGTATGTCACATACACAATTCCTATTTCAAATTCCATATGACTGTAACAAAATAGAAGGCTGGAAGGTCTTTTAAAGGAGAAAATAAAACTTAAAATATGCAAAGTAGCTTTACTGTTTGAGTATAGTCTTTACAAGTTCACATCATTAGCTTAAAACATAGAGAAGAATATTTTCCTACACTGCAGAAATTATCAAAGCTCTGATTGCAGCCTTTCATCTTAACAAGTCTCTCCTGCCACCCCTCACATCCAGCTCCTGCCTTGGACCTGGGTTTATTCACCCATACAGTGAAAAGAAACAAGAATATTGTTGTCTTTCAAATACACCAGTTTCACATCCACATCCTTTGTGGCCCTAAATTAATGAATCTCTACACCCTCCAAACACCTCCCCAAGTGGCTTTATTTCTTTTAAACAAACTTCTGTGTGATTAGCAAATACCTTTACTTTTTGACAGACTGCCCTGGCTTCTGTGAACCCGCTTTCATAGAAACCCAGCCGGTCTGCTGCCAACTTGGGCTTGTTTTTACCTGTATTCTGCCCACAGCACAACTTGTTGGATGCCTCTCATAGCAGCTGAATTAATGACAGCATTCACTGTTACTAAATCAGGGTTAGCTTAAAGAGTCCTTTCCATACTCAATGGCTTCCATCTCTCTGAGAAATCACTGGATGAAAGCTACCATCCTGCACAGCCTTACTTCCCACAGTAAAGTTAAGCTCTTATTGTCTTTCAGATTTTAAGTATGCTGCAAGTGCCCAGGTCTAATGTCCTGTCTGCTTCACATTTCCCAGCAGTACAGAAAGGCCCAGCAAACAGCAGTGTTTGGGTCAGAGCCACCAGAACTGGTGTCTATGACTCTCCGCCCTGAAGTCCTGAAGCCCCAGTGCAGTGCTGAACTCAACCTGGCCATGTGCGAAGTGTGACACTGAGATTTCCCTTCAGTTCCCTATAATCTACATAGAAAACATGTGAAGCCAAATTGTCATGACCTCCAGTATTTCACTAAGAAGAAGGTGGTCATCTTCAGTGACAACTTCTCTTTTAAGTACATCTCCAGGTCAAACCCTTCTCACTCCTCTCTATCATCCTCTGCTCCCTCCTCAGTTATTGAAGTCTGCAGCTTTTCATAACCCCTTCATAGTCTTCCTCATGTATCAAACTTTTTCTTGGAGCAAAGAGAAACAAAACTTTAAAGCGAATAAAAGAATTTGTTGCTGCAGCTACTGGCACTGATTTGCTTGTGTTGACACCAGTACTTGTTTGAGTTTGCAGTGAGCTGATGCAGAGGTCTAAACTGACAAAAGCAATCCTTCTGGAAGCCTTTGCAATCCCACAAATTTTCAGCAGCAAATTCCCTAAACCAGCATACCTTGCTGAGTGAAGGTGTTGATGCAAGAAAAGGAGCAGACAGAACTCACCACTTTGGATGACAACAAGCTACATACACACATGATCATAAAGATAATCCTGTATGCAGATTGACCATACAGTTGTTGGTGTGGTTTCTCTCAGGGAATATAAAAATTTAAGACAAATGAACTATTATTATTTAAAATCTTGAATAACACTAGACTCATTCAATAAAGACATAAACACACTGCACAGAGTAAGTCCATCATATTGCACTCTTTGGCTTTCTTGCATTTCCTGTATAAAAGAAAGGAGGTACTTACACAAACACTTACTTATGTCTTACCTAGAAATACAGTGGCTCCAATTCACATTCAAAAATCCAAAGAGGTGATGCTAAACAGTCAACATCCGTCTGTCATGACAAACATTCAAAATTAGTCTTGGAATCATTGCACTTTTCCCTATCTCAATTTTCAGATTAAACTTTCTAGTTTAAAAAAAGGAAATTTCCACAACAAATAGAAATCATTCTATTTGAAGTAATATTTGTAATATCCAATAATTTTTGGATCAATACTATTCAAAACTGCAGCTGCAGTACTTAATTTTATCCCATACAATTCTGCACAGTAGATTCAATTTAAGTTGGATTTTATAATGAGCTGCCACAAAGGCTGGTACAGCCAAAGGAAAATAACGTTCACTGGTACTGGTATGCATTATATTAAGAATTAAAAGATATAATAACAAAATCATGAAAATGGGAATCCATTTCCTAAACATTTAGTAATTGAGTATAAAGGCTATATTTATATAAAATAATATTTGTATTGAAAAAGTCCTGTTAAAGCAATTCTAAGTTTAAACAATTAATTTTCCAATTATTTGAAACTACTGAAATATAGAAAGTAATTTAAATGTTGAATAGTGATCATTTCATTCTGCAAGTGGAGGTGGAAAGGCTATATAAAAACCAAGGGGACCAGCTCCTTCATAAGGATCTATAGGGATACCTATCTAAAATAACTTAGACGAAGGTTTGCTTCCAGAATAAAGGTGAAGGTAACAAGAAAAAGGAATCCACTACAGCAAAGCTTGGAAGTGAACTTGCATTTCAACCATAACCCCAATAATGATACTATAACTCCACAAACACTCTTCCCAAATGTTCAGACAACCTCAGAGGCCAAGTCACAAGGTCCATAAATCATCTTAATCAAGTTTTGGCTTTGAAAGACACGTGGTTGTGTTTCTGCAGCTATATTTATATATATTACTAAAAACTGGTTCAAATCTAATTACAGATTTTCATAATTTAAATTCAAAAGAGTAAGAGTACTTGATCACCACCTAAAGAGGAATTATCTTTTGAAACTCATGGGAGAAGTGGTGTGGTGCAGATTGAGGTTTTTTTTCCTAAAAACATGTTACTTATTGGAAATTATATCAATTCATTATAAAAGCAGGTTAAATTAAATCAAAATGTAACACTAATTTCCCAAGTAGAACACCCACACAGGGAACTAATTAGCAATAGCTCCTCTGTGTAAACAAGTCTTTGTACCAATTAGTAGCTGGTCAAGTCAGGAAACTCCCTTTCTCTAGGGGAAAAACGTCTATTTTCAGCATTGCTTTATTTTGCTGCTGGCTGCAAAATCTCTCCAGTTCCATAGCAATGGAGGGTATTTAGACCTTATGTTTCAGAGAGTTTGATGGGANCAGTAGAAGACCTATAAAAATCACAGAATTGGGACTTCAAAAGGGATGAGAAAAATCCCACTCTCTGCCTAAGCCAATTCTGTCCCAAGGGTTTACACAGACCAGAACAATAACAGTGAAATGACTCAAAATAAACAGTGGAGTAAATGAAAAAAGTACATGGGAAGAAGAATTCTCAGTTGTTAATCTATAATAAGAAAGACAAACAAATAAAAACCTCAAGGCGAGAATATTATGTCCAAACAGTATTTTGAAAGCATCCGTTAGGTGCAACAGTAAAACCACACAACAGGATGGTGTTCAAGGATGGCCCAGTGTTCATTTATCATTGATGAAGTTCAAATCTGCTAGACATCTGTTCTGTGCAAGACTGAAAGTACTGGAGTTCACTCTTACCTTGGGGAAGATGATCCAGAGCCTTCCCCCACACTTAGATAGAGGCTGCAATCTGTGGATTTTAAAATTGGTTAAAAAGTATTGTTATTAATGAAACAGTTTCAAACACTAAGTAAAATAAGGAAAGTTACTTAAATGCCTTCAATACAAAGTAATTTTGCTTTTTTCAAAAGCAAAGAGAACTCTTGCAAAAGAGTTTTGCAGAGCAAAAGGTCAATTACTCTCATAGTACCGCACATCAGAGAGTGAATTACTGTTATTTAGTTCACTCTGAAGAGTGAAGCACCTTACACGGGAAAAAGGCTGCAATGAGGTATCAGAGAACAAAGTAGGAACACCTCGGGACAAGGAAAGGGCTGGCAGTACCTCACAGAATCCAGAAACCCACCTTTTCCTAGAGATAGGTCATGGAGTAAGAGACAACTTCTGACCCTCCAGTGTGGCTGTGTTGCAAAAAACAGCTCTATCTACCACTGGTTTTTATAGCATTTACTGGTTGAAAATATAAGAAAATATGTTCCCTTCCCTCTTGACCCAAAAACGATAGAAATTACAGGTTTGAAAGAATCTGAAACTCCAGCACTAATTAGATTTATACAAACCCCCTGAATTTTGGAAAAAGGAAACCAGAAACTATCAAGGAGTTCAACTTGTTGTGCAATCCTATTTAACTGAATCATAAAATTATAAAACCTTCGCAACTTATACATAACAGCAATCCCTCAGTACAACTTAAGTAGGACTTAATCAGATTTTTAACAAAATACACATTACATCATTACATTCTGGAAGTTTGCTTTTTACTCTGTATAAAAAATTATCTCATATATCCAAATTTCTTTCAGTACAAAACAAAACCAAACTTACACAAAATAAAATGGGATGTAAGAACAATGTCAGTCCAATTCACAGAGTTAATGTGATGAACGGGTAAGAAATGGGCATTAAAAAAAAAAAAAAAAAAAAAAAAAAGACTACAGACAGATGCCAGAAATTACTTCTTTTTCACAATCAATAACTGTGTGGAATGGGCTGCAAGGCAGGTTAACTGAAGTAACACATTTGGACTGAGTGCCATTGGGTGGGAAAGAAAGTGCCATGGGAAAGAAAAAAAAGGATAAACTACTCTGAAAAGTTTCCAGTTTAGGGTCTTTTAAAAGGAGTAGTCCTTTAAAAGCAGAGATAAACAGCACAAGATTGATATCAGAATTCTCGATAGGAAAGCTAAGGGGAATGAAGAGGCACAACACTTTAATGTGTTTATAAAATAACTAAGTATCAAGATACTCCAAACTGTGACTTAACCACAGGGTGAAGAAACATATTTATGAGCAACCACTCTTCCCCTCAGGAGAATTTGCGAGTCAGAAAGAGAAGAATGTGATAATTTCTTAAACACCAGCATGATATAAATGGACAGAAATAAATAAGACACTCTATAAACCTTAGCAAAAACCGTAATGCTGCTTTAAGGGAAGGATATCAACAAGAAGGCAAACCATCACATATTAATGTGGAAGAGAAAACTCTCTTACTGTTCCAGTAGCATCCAGTAAGCCAATTTATCCCTAGTTAAAATGCATTTATACAATAAAACACAGGAGCCAGTCCAGTTCCCTCAGCATAGTAGTCTGGGGGACCTGCTGGGAGTAAAGCTTATTATCCACCCAGGGATTTGAGCAGTCGTAGTTCACAACCAATTTGACTTAAGGAAAAACACAGCTGCTATTTTGGAAGTTTCATGCTGTGTAAGAAATAATTAAGGCTGTACAATCATTATTCAACAAAGCATAAATAGCAAAGATGCTAAATTAATTCTATTTGCAAATAAAGAGTTAAGGGAAGCTGCATTATGGAATGGACTATGTAGCATTGTAGTTCAAAGGCAAAACAGAAGAGTTAAATAATCTGAAGTGTGCATCAGAGACCAAACTCTAAATCTTAACTGTGCAACCACAACATTATTTTTTGTTTTAGAAGTTCTTACTCAAGAAGTATATAGTACAAGTTTCAAAATGAAGCAAAGAACTATATTCTGATTTAAGACACAAAAAATAAAAGAGGAGCAGCAGCTAAACACATTTATCAATGCATATACTGAAAAAGCACAGGCTCATTAAAACCTTTACTACCAAGCTGGTACTATTTAAATATTATGCAGAAAGGCATGAGAAATACTTATGGCAATACAACTAATTCAGGGCAGCTCATCCTTAGAGCATCCTGATCTGAGCTTCAATTCTACCACCACACAACCCTCAAAATGCACCAGGAATTCCCAGCTCAGAAATGGCACTTAGCCTGTCACTGTCCTCACAGGGACTGGGAGCTCAGTTTCTCATCACTGGACCACTTCCAGGTGGAGGAATACATGACAAGTTCACCAGGACAGGATGCCTATGCCATTCCAACAGCTACTCCTCAAGTCCTATAGAAGCAAGGTGGAGAGACAGATGGTTGTGCTCCACGGACTAGAGTCAACCCTTGAGATGTCTGTTGGACCAGACACTGTTAAGTCATTAGGACTCTAATAGCTTTAACACTGCTTAAAGAAAAAAAAAACAAAACACCCACACAAAACTTCACACCCTACAGTTTTTGCTAAATATAAGGTTAGACTTGCATCTTCTTGACAGGAGGCAAACATACAATTAGGAGAAGAGGGCTGAGACATCTGCTTGAGGCAGGGATTCCCCAGGGAAAACCTAAAGATCATGCCAACTCAGGTTTGCACTAGCAGGTTGTTACTGCTCCTTTAGCTAACAGAAGGCAAAGCTTAGGTCAGGGATAAATTTTACTCTGCTGCCAGGATATACATCCTTTGGTTGAAGACACTGTTGATGCCATCTGCTTACATTTAATTTATTAATTTTGATTTAAAATGCCAGGCCATAGTTCTTCAAAATATATTTTTTTTCCTTAAACAAGTGCTTTCAAAATTGCTGATTCTACCTGTGTATTCCCTGATGCTTGTCTTATAAAAAAATTATGAAATTCAGTTATTCTATGATTTTAAGTTGCTCTGGCTTATTTTTCCTGCTTTCCAGACACAGCTTCTCACTACCAGGCTTGAAAGAATGTTTTCTCTTACCTTCCTAAGAACACATACACAATGCTGCCATTGCCTTTCCAAAGAAGCTGCTGAATCTCAGCTTCCTGGAAAGCAGGATCTGTGGCCATATATACGTCAGAAAATAAAACAGACCAAGGCACACAGCCATGCTCTGGGCTTGGAACCAACAAACATGGTACAGCTCATAGCTGGACAATTAAAATCCTATTCCTCCAACAGCCTGTCCAGATACAAACAGCCTTTTGGAAATAGTCCATCATCTCTTCTAACCCCAAAACTATGCTTGGGCATTATCTGGGAGAGTGTTAGTTGGCACAGGACAAAACTGTGTCATGAGCAGGACTAAAAATGTAACAGTAGAGTTGCATGCCATATCCACTCCTTATTTAGTTCCTACAAAGAACATGCATCATAAATACAGCACCCAGCTGCTTCTGGAGAACATCATTATTAGAAGTTAATTCCATAAGCAGCCAAATGCATTGCAGAATTAACAGGTCACCCTTTCCAGGCATTATAGCTCCTGGCTTTAATATCACATCCTCACCTAGGTGGTTGTTACATTCAAACCAAGGGAACAGAACCAGATAAACATGTAACAGTTGAGCCTTTGTGTTTCCACATGCATTATATGCAGTTCAAGTAGAAATTTGCACTCTCTAGGTTTTGGAGTTTTTTAATGTGTTCAGGCAGACTGAACATGAGCATCTGACTTCTTAATATCGGCAAGTCTGGACTGCTGCCAGTAGAACACTGGCCCTAACTGTCAGCTGGTATAAAGTGGGCACACCTCTGCTGACAGCACCCCAGTGTACAGCAGGTTCTCCAAACTTCACCCACGGTGGGGTGATGGATGAAGAAGAAACTCACCTTACAAGATCAGCATTTTCATAACAAATCCATGGGGGGGGGTTTCAGTAATTCGCAGAGATATGTATGTCTTCATAAATTGTTTTTTTTTCTTCTAAGTCAGAAATCCCAACTTATTTAAAAAATTTAATGTAAACCTGAATCAAAAACATTTACCCTTATTTTGCACAAAAAAGAAACACAAGCAAGAAGTCTCTTGTAAACATGAGGCACGAGGTCAGTGCAGAAGGAGGTGCTCCAGCCATCAGAGCTGAGATCCACCTGCAGCCCGTGGTGCAGCCCATGGTGAGACAGCTGTGTCCCTGCAGCCCATGGATGACCACGGGGGAGCACAGATCCACCTGCAACCCAGAGAGGACCCCATGCTGGAGCAGGTGGATGGATGCTGAGAGGAGGCTGTGACCCCACGGGAAGGCTGTGCTGGAGCAGGCTCCTGGCAGGACTGCGGAGAGAGGAGCCCACGCTGGAGCAGGTTTGCCAGCAGGACTTGTGACCCCATGGGGGACCCACACTAGAGCAGTCTGTTCCTGAAGAACTGCATTCTGAGGGAGGGATCACATTGGAACAGTTTGTGAAGAACTGCAGCCCATGGGAAGAGTTCACATTAGGAAAGTTCATGAAGGACTGTCTCCTGTGGGAGGGACCTTACGCTGGAGCAGAGGAAGAGAGTGAGGAGGAAGGAGCAGCAGAGATGTGTGCTGAACTGACTGCAACACCTATTCTCCATCCCTCTGTGTTGCTTGAGGGAAAGAGGTAAAAAATTTGGGAGTGAAGTTGAGTCCAGGAAGAAGGGAGAGGAGGGGAGAAGGTGTTTTAAGATTTGGATTTATTACTCATTGTCCTACTCTGATTTGATTGGTAATATATTAAACTAATTTTCCCAAGTGGAGTCTGTTTTGCCCAAAACAGTCACTGGTGAGTAATCTCTCCCTGCCTTTATCTCAACCCATGAGCCTTCCATTATTTTCTCTCCCCTGTCCAGCTGAGGAGGGCAGGACAGAGCAGCCTACCACCCAGTGGTAGGTGCTCAGTGGTGAGCACCTACCACTCAGACAAGGTCAACCCTCTACAGTAATGATAAAACTGCTTATTACTCTGTCAAACCTTGACCACACAATTTATAACCACTGGCTGCCAATCTGGTCCAATGAGTTCACCTAATAATCCACCTAATAACCATCTGCTCCAACCTATTAGTCCCAGATGATGAACTCTCATACCCCCATTTACCTGGGAATACTTTAATCATGGTGTCTTGAACTGCAGGTACAATTTCAGTCTTCCAAAGAGGTGAAAAATGACAAATATTTCTCAAAAGTGACATCAACACTCTACTAAAGACCATCACTCCAATTGACCAAAAAAGAAATCATATCTTTCAAGAAAAACAACCAAAAGCCCACCCACATATGTGAAGTAACAAATTTATTAAATCCCAGTGATGATAACACTGCAAGCATGAGACAGACATCTGTTTTTCACAGATCTTGGCCTACATCCTAGTTCTGATATGGGAAAAAACCCAAAACAACAGCTAGAAAGAAAAAATTACTTTAGACCCAGGATTATTAAGGTCCTTTCTCTCTGTTCCCAGGATACCTACAATGACATTAGAAAAGGGTGATGCTAGGAAATGACTGCTCATTACTAAGATCTTAATTTTCTCGATCTCCCTTTGAGCTCTTTGACAAAATGCTTCATTTCATATGAAAGTAAATGTTTGTGTTGAAGACTTCCACTTTTCATAGTTGTCAAAAAAAAAAAAGTCTGGTTTGCACAGACACATCCATTCTGCTGTGATTTCTAAAACATCTCATGTTGGACTGAGCAAGAAGAGAGACAGCTGATTTACATGCCCCCATGTCAAATCATTTCACAGCATCAGTAAATAAAGGGAACATACAAGGCTGACTAAACCCAAGCTGATCAATACAGTGAATCATCAATTCAGAGATGGCTGTGAACACACAGGACATCAGTTGGCAGCATGGTTGGAACTGACCATCCTGGTGCTGGCTGTGCACTCTGATGCAGAATCAGGAGCCCATCAAACATCATCAGTAATCCACACCAGAAGCTGGGTGGAACTCAGACCCTTCGCTCTGTGGAAAAAACGTCACCCTCGTCAGTGGGAGGGCTGTGCTTTTTCTCAGAATATATCAAAGGAAGTCAGACAAATCCTGCTTTATTGAGAGTCACTGTGAGACTACAGAGTAAGGGAGCTCAAGGACTTCTTCATGAGAAGACACACAGTTGTCCAGATTTGGTCTCTCAGCAAACCTTCAGAGAATCACCCCGTTAGTCTGTTTTCTGGAAAAACTGGAGATGAAGCTTTGTAACAGTGCAAAATTAAGCAATGAATTCAGGCATGCCTACCTACAGTCACTAGCACAAAATGGGAGAATACCACATACAGTCATTCCTTCACAACCAGCAGGAAAGGGTCTGCAGGTTTGGAGGACAGCCTAATCCCTAAGAACTGGGTTTATCTCATTTCCAAACACATTTATATCCAGCTTCCCTTTAGAATATTTCATCGATGCAGAAAATGAAAAAAAAATAATAATTAAAAAAAAAAAGTTATTATAAGAATGAAATGTTTTACTTCAGCATCAGCTGAAGGAAATACTACCACATACTTTGCTAGTAATACCACATTAAACACAGAAAGCAGAATGTCTTGTGTCATGTACAAGAAACAAAGCTACCTGAATAACTTCCCCCCCATCTTGTGATTCTCTCTAAAGGGAGTCATATGGCAGCACTTTTCTCCTTTTATGGGCAAAAAAAAAGGAGAAAGGAAGTCAGCAGCCAAGTAGGACTGCAGTACTACATGAATCAAGCAGCTCAGAGCTGTGCTACTCCTCACTCATCCCCACCTTGGTGCATTATGGATATATATCCTGAAAGAGGGACACTATGAATCAACTGCCACTTATTTAATGCATGCATAATTACATGTCACTGAGTGTTTCACGCTGAACTTGTCACTATAGAATGTATTAAAACCAAAGGATAGAAGGCATGTAATATATTTGCATTTGTTTATCTACCATCTCCTTCCTTTGTGTGCATGTCCTGTCATTAGCAGGCAAACCTCTTCTTTGGGAAACAGCTGGAGCGATAGCATGACACTGAGAAGCAACTAAAATTATAGTACTTTCTGCTGCATGAACTCCCATGTGTCCCACACCATCCCAGCGTCCACCACCCACACCCAACTCGGTCCTTCTGTTCAGCAGCTCCAAGAGACAGAACCTGAGAAAGTTATTAATTATCCAACTTAGCAAATTTTTTTTTTTTTTTTTTTTGAGAGAGAATAATGGAAATCACATTAGCTCAATTTTAGGGAAAGGTGAATGATACAGAAAATTCCCTATGTATCAGGCAAAAAAGGGAATAAAAACCTTGTTATTTTATCAATAGAAAGAAAGAAATCATTGTTTCTGCCTCAATAATCAATACTAGACAAAATGAGGACTCCTATCCATAAACATCTACAGTACTGAGAAATTATAAAGAAACCTCCCTCTCCTCCATGCATAGGTGATGGGATCAAGAATTTGTAAGAACTGTCTCCCATCCAAGCACAGATCCATCAGCCGGATCACCACGGTGTGCACATGGCCACTGGCAGGACCTGCTGAGGAGTCTGGGACCATCCCATCATTGATTCAGTCACCTTGCTTTGCTGTTTATGTGCAGACATTCTGAGTTTCATTTGACTATTACAACTTAAACCTGTCTACTTTGTTTGGGACTGATCCTGAAAACAACTGAAACCAATTACATGAGCTATGCTTGCTGGGTCACAGCCTAGGCATTGAAGTTAAAATGCAGATAAGCATTTCCAGGGTCAGAGGCCCTGTCCTTAAAACTTTTTTTTAATATTTTTTTTAAGGAAGGAAACAGTCTCCCTGGTTATCAGATCATTATCAAGTCAGATGAGATGGCCAAAATACCAGAGTTCAGTCAGGAGTTTAAAATAATCCCACTATTTTTTCAAGTCTAGCATTGCTCTTACACAGAACATGAAATTTGTTAAACAAACGTATACATTCCTTATTGCTAAAGAATAACCATTTATTCCTTGGAAACTGTGAAGTGTTACCAGAATGTATTCAATTCTTTATTGACAAATGTTATTTCATTATAAACACGGACTATTTCTTTAAAAAGTAGTATTTTAACCTGTAGGTCTCCCTTTGCCTTATGAATAAATTAGAAGACATTGAATAACAGCAACTGCCAAAGTACAAACACTTTATTACAATTGTGGTGACTCAGACTGTCAGGATTTGGCAGCCCACAGTGTTCCTCAGCAGCAGAACAAAAGGGGATTTTTTTTGGCAGTTTTACTTTTAGTTCAGTAAAGGACAACATGATACTGTCTGTGCCTTAATGAATCAAAACCTCAGTACAACAAAGGCATAAGTAGTCAGAGCCCAATCATTTTCTGTTTCACAATATAAAAATGTGCAAACAAATAGATGTCTATTATCTATACGTCTAAGGCCTCTAACACGTATACTCTCCTTTTGTCTTTTGGGGAAAAAATAAATAAAAGTAGCACTATTATCTAGTTGCAGAAATATAAATCAGTTCTACAGGCAACATAATCCCAAACCACTTCAAGATTAGGAATTATTGTCTGTTTTCCTGTTGAATATAAGAGATGTTGATAAAAAATTGTAAGCGGATTTCTTAACACCTTTGCTCATTAAAAACATAAACCCCATAGTCCTAAGTATCCCACTATAACAAAGTCTCTCAAGTATTCTGAGCACAAAACACATTTTGAGAAAGACTCGTTTTCCAGCATCCCCATCATGATCTCATCTGGAATGGCAAACTGTCCCACAGTAATTGGTATTACAGAGCTCTGCTGCAGCACAGCCCTGTGAGAGGGTGAGGAAAGTGTCCCAGTCCTGCAGGGCCTTTATGCTTTAGTAATAAAAACATAGGAAAACCAGTTAGAGACTCTCAGATCCCAATTTCTCTGCCACCATCAATTATTAGGGAGAGGATTACAGACTTATTTCCAGAAGCTTCTAAAGATGCCAATGTCCATCATGAAATCTTTATCTGAAGGAGTTGCCAACTGCCTATAGAGGATCCTTGAAGCAAAACACTGTGCAATTACAGAGCAATACAGTACAGGGAGTCAGACCATGTCTATGTGGGTGGAAGAAAGCATAATTAACACAAAATTAGACTATTCCTGGAAATAAACATAACACATTTAACAATCCAGTCGTCTCAAATCTAAACAACTGAATCTGAACAACTCAGAGAAATATTATTATACAACTTTCCCCCCACCATTGATTCCCTGACCAGTTTCCACAGCATTACACGAATCCTGTCCAAAAAATTAGGACCAACAGATGACCTATACCAAATAAATACCACCGTACATCTCCCATGGAAAGCTATTTAAATACAATTCTGGAATCAATTTACTGGAGATAGGATCATACGGGTCAGTTATCAGACAGAATTTTCCTTCTTCTCCAAAACCAATTCTGCTCTTTAAGTGGCACCATCACTCACCATTTCCATACTAGCTAACAACAGTAATGAATTTTTGCCCCATAACTCCACACCACTATTAACATGCATGAGAGAAAACAGAAGATGAGCTTTCTCCCCCTCTTCCCAGAAAGCCATTAACTCAAGCTAACCTCCCAGATTTAATCTGGGGCAGCTGCAAAATGAAAATTACAATTATCAAGTTAGGTATTAAATACACTCACAATGAAGAAAATAAACAGAAAATAAATTATCTTTCACAAACAAGAAAACAACCCTTCCTCTCAGTTCTTAGTCTAACCACATTCAGCCGAGGCAACAGTAGTCTTAGGACACCATTGGGCTCACTTCAGCTGCAGAGGCAAATAGTAGTGAGCTGTTTTAAAATATTCAAGCAGGTTTCTTGGCCACTTTGCATCTGCTAACCAAGCACAGATGCAATGGATGTTGGAAAGCATTTCATCAAGGACAAGACATCTACACTGGACAACTGAATCAAACCAGACTCAAATTGTCTTCCAACACCAAAATAAAGACTACCTCCTGAAGTTCTCAGTCTTGCCAAATTCTGGCCTTCATTCCTCCAAAATCTATACTCTTCTTAGATTTACTAGTCCATATGAGCCTAGAAGCACAAACTGGACTCACAGGAGAATTTTGAGCATGGCTACACCAAATCTGTGTATATAAAGGAAAGTAAGATAACTGGGATAGCAAGCAGGAAGGCCTCTAACCTAACAGGCAAGAAAGTTGTGAAGGCTGTACCTTAAACTGACATCTATTCCTGGAAGCTCAAGAGGTACCTGAATTATTACAAGTGTTGTAAAACTCTCGGGCCTCCCTAGGAGCAAGATACAAAGTCATTCCTTTCACAGGCTCCTGAGGAAAGCAGTCATGCAATTTTGAAGTTTCGGATGAGAGGGCAGGAGCATGCCCTCAAGCACCATGGAGCAATTTAAAAGCATCAGGAAAGCAACCACAGAGGAAGTAAAAGTGGGTGGTAGGCTCTTTTCAGGTGAGAGACTGGCTCCCAACCACATCTCTGCACACCAGGGTAATGCCCTAAATCACAGCTATATAGCCCACCCTAGACTATTCCTGCTGAAGCTGTGAAATGCAAAAATGTTTACTGGATGAAACAACAAAACACCTATAGAAAACAGATTTCTCTCACCTGAATGCCTTAATCACAGGGCAGAAGTGATTTCTCTGGCCTAATTATTGTTTGGGGTATTTTTTCCAAAGAAGGTTGCAGGTGAAATAAAGAACAGCTTATGACACACTGCTTGTTGCACTCCCTTGGGAAGACAATGATGTGAGCTAAAGCTACTTAAAACTGAAAAGAGGGCAGAGAATCAAGCATCACACCTAAAAAGAAGGAGAGATTAACATCATTGCACATGTTTCTACCTCGAATATGAGTAAATACCTTAAACTTATTTCTTAGCAAAACAAGCTTTTCAAATCCTGAGGGAACATTTCCATCTCTGGATGCCAAAGACAGTGAGGCAGGAGAGAGCTGCCACTCTGCAAAACAGTCTCGGTGGCAACAGCTCTGGATGGATGCAGAAATGAAGCTCTGTGCATCTCATTTTCTTCACAGTAAAAAATGTAGAAAAGTGCACTTTCAGACATGGGTTTTAAGACCATCAAACCTAGCTTTGAGGCATCTAATTTTAAAATAGGCCACTCAAATAATTTATGAATTCAGGCAGTAATACAGTAGGGAGAAGGACTCCCCCACTGCCCAAATCCTATAAATTATAAATAAAAAAAGCTTCTAACAAGTACTTAACTTTTAAGTTAAACCTATGTGTATCAGAGAGATACAGGAGAGTGCAGAATGACTTTTATCTAAAATGCCAGTGTATGTCTATACATCCCCTTACAAACACCAAACCACCTCCACAGTGTTATTAAATTGTGCAAACTTGCACTCTGTCATTCAGAGCTCACCACAGATAAATGGGATCAAACTCAAGATCCCAGTATGCTCCATGCCACATTCTAGTCATGACAGGTCCTATGCCATACTGATGCTCTCCAACATGTCTGAGGGACACACATTCATGAATTACATTTATTAACCCAAGACTTGAATCAAACCAGACTAGCACTTGTGACAGGCACACATAACACCACAAGCTGCACTGCTACTGGAACCTTCAAAATTAACTCTTCACATGGTACAGATTTACTCAAAAATAAGCCTGGCACTTATGCATTAGTGTTACCTTTTGCACTGCCAGTCATCCAAACCACGATGTTAAGTCAACCTGTCCACAATGAACAGCACTACAGAAGTACTGTCACAGTCAGGGAAAAAAAAAAAAAAAAAAGGATGAAAATGCACAAAGAAGTCCAACAAAGCACTGGTTTTGTAGTCTACTGAGAAGTTCATAAGTTAGACAAGAGTATTTCAGCTGCTAGCAGGCAAAAGTAACTGTTCCTGAGTTAAGGCTGACTGACATTTAACTAAATCTCGTGGTCGGTACCTTCATGTTAGCATTATTTCTAAACACTTTAAAACCACAATACTAAACAAAAGCCTTTCAAGCACCTGTGTGTCAATGTTGGACTAGGTCACATTTTTTAATGGGAGCAGTAATTGGAATTTTGTGGAAGTAGAAGAATGGTACATTCTAGGAACTTAATAAGAATTCAGGCCTGGACATCCTACATCATTCATATTGCTCCCATCATAATTCACAGGAGTGCATAGCAGCTTCTATTACAATTTTAATTTAAACAACAAAATTCAAATTTATGACTGAATTTTTTGCAGCTCTCAAGCTGCCCCATATATTAAGTATTTTAATTCATGCCTCTCAAACTGTTTTCGCTGATTTAGTGTTCCTGTTTTGCATTCCTAGATAACACGAGTAGAAAGCATTGCTAAAAGAATGATTGGTAATATTGAAATGGATCCAAATACATCCTGAATTTATTACAGAGAAAACATTAAAAGGTTTTGGCTCCTTCAAATCAACATACATTGTTAGCATCCATACACCCCAGTCTGCTGATGTTATGGGTCACACTGGCATAGTCAGTTTGTCTCCAGGGATTTAACAGGAATGATGTCTGGATCATATACAGGTCTTGGATATACAATAATAATTTTCTGGTTTCACATAAAATGTTAAATGAACGATCAAGTTCACATGCTACCGCATGTAGGATGCACCCAGTGCTAAAGACTGTAAAATATTTTTGTAGAGTCACTGGCAGTTTCTCTAAAAACTCCAATTATAAGGGTATTTGGAAGTAGATATAGACATGATCGATTAAAGAGGTCTAACAGTATCTGCACATCTATAAAACATTATTTCTGTCAAAGTACCAAAATTGTTATTCATCTAAATAACATCTAGTATTTTTGACAGATATTTTAAGCTCTCATTTAGTATAACACCTAAAGTGGAAACATCCTGCACGTGCAAATCTTCAGTGTCTTTGTGAGGCTACCATACTGCTGAGGCCAAGATATTCTGGCCTGACAAAACACCGTCAAAAATGATGTCATGAGGACAACTTAAGCACACTAACAATGAATTATCTTCTCAGCACTGTAAAATTCACTATTAGACTCACTATTATGGCAACATGACATCTGCTGACAGTAACCGTGTGGTAGCATCCAAGATGGTCACCATTTTTCCTTTTTGACTTAATCAAGAGGTTCTTTAATTCTAATTACTAGCATACATTGTTTTTGTAATCCTTGTGGTTTGTTTATTTTCTGTTTTCAATAAAGAACAGAAGTTCATGGGGAAAAAAATGCATCACTGCAAAAACAGTACAGGAGGGTACTGAAAAAATATAAAGCAGAATACAACAAAATATTGTGCAGACTTTGAGAAACCATGTAAGTAATTGAGAAAGCCTTGCTTATACTTGTCATAGAGCAAAACTTTAACAACCAGATAAACTACACTAGCATCATTCGGTTGAAGCATTTTATTTTCAGTTGTTACCTTATGCTTTTTATGAACCTAAGTAAACCCTTCCTGATGTTTCCATGATCCGTAATTCCATTTCATTAAAGCACTCTTTTAAACTCTACCCTAGGAAGTAGTAGGGCTTTATCATCAATTTTTAATTTGGGCCTGGTGAGCTGAGGGAGTGGGGGTATTACAGGACAGTAGAAAGGAAATTTAAACATGAGAAATTATAAGGTTTATTTTTTTACATCACTTAAAAAACTACATGAGTGATGTATCAGTCTTCCTTGCATGTTATAAAAATACAAAGTTACCATAACAGAGAAAAGGGAAGTATCTTCTCGGTCCTTCCGAGTTGGGATATTTTTGTAAAGCTGTGCTGAGCATGTGAAAATCTTTGCCCACAAGGGAACCTCATGTCACAACAACTTCATTTTTTCATGGTTTTCATTTTTTTTCTGACCTTGCAGACGGTCAAAACAGAAGAAGCAAACGTATCTCAGTCCCTCTTAACTTACCCTTTCCCCATACGCATATGAACTGGGAAACAAAATCAGAGAGCACAAAGACAGGCTGTGTAGCAATCAGAGACTACCAGGAACAGGCTGGGAACCAACTCACATCACCACCCTCGGCAAGTTATGAGCAGCACCACCGAAAGCTTGTGTGCAGTTAAGAGCCTCGCTGTGTTGCCAGTGAATTATGGAGCATTCGATTTTACGTAGTGGCGTCATGTTATCGAGAACTTAGCACACAAACCCCACGTAGATAAAATTAAAGCTAAACGGTCTTGAAACCAAATTAGGGGAAAAATAATACGAGGAAGAATAGATGCAAGCGTGGTATCTGTTCACTGTAACACCTCTCAACATGGACAGCGATTCATATGAGATGAATGCAGCATTACGGAGTCTGCTTTTCATCTCTCGCCTAGGTACATCCCTCTGCAAACACCATGACTATGACACCACACATCCAGCAACTACCAGCAGTTGGAACAGAAAGTTTTCGGTATAATCAAAGTTTGAAGCTTAATTTCCTTTTCTCCCCCCACCACGCACTCCCTCCAGCCGGGAACAGGGACGCGGTGAGTGACCGACACCCTCGGCCAGCGCAGGGCTCGCCCGGGCTGCCCGGGGCCCGTCCGGGCACCGCCGGGTCCCCGCACCGGAGCTTCTCGTCCCTGCGGCCGCCGCAGCTCCGGCAGCGAAAACACGGAGACTTCCACCCCGGAGGGACAGTGGCCGTGGAAGCGTCTTCCCAGGCTGGGGCGAGGACAAACGGGGAAGCTCCTCTGGGGCTCGCACCGCACCCGATGCCTCTCCGAGACCGGCTGAGGGCGAACCCAACCCCCTCCCCAGCCTTCGCCGCCCAGGCAACAGTTGGCTGCATCCCCTCTGTGTCCCCCGGCGCCCCCGCAGTGCGATGGGCAGGGACACCGCGGGGAGGGTGACCCGGGGCCGGGGAGCGAGCACAAAGACGGCTGCGAGGGCTCAGGGGGCTCAGGGAGCGAACGAACCCCGGGGCTGCAGCGCGCCGTCCCCGCCCCGCCGCCGCGGGGTGATGCGGGGGCGCCGGGAGCAGGAGCGGTACAGGCAGCTCAGCCCGC
>VXBA01003442.1:266002-297604 GCA_013399895.1 Serilophus lunatus | reverse complement strand
TTCTGCATTTCTAGCTTTGCAAAATGCAGCGCTTCCTAACAAGACGTCAAAAAGAGATCTGAGTCCATTCACAGCTACTTTGTACTTCCTCTTGCTATGCTGAGGGTTAAATGAGGTTAAAGTTGCCAGAATGGCTATGCGGCGGTTTTTTTTCACCCTCTCAAAAAAGCAGCGTGTGGGAGAAGGAAAGAAGGAAAGAAGGAAAGAAAAAGAAAGGGAGAAAGAAAGAAAGAAAGAAAGAAAGAAAGAAAGAAAGAAAGAAAGAAAGAAAGAAAGAAAGAAAGAAAGAAAGAAAGAAAGAAAGAAAGAAAGAAAGAAAGAAAGAAAGAAAGAAAGAAAGAAAGAAAGAAAGAAAGAAGAAAGAAAGAAAGAAAGGCCTACAAGTGACAATATTGGAAGTACAGCATAGAAATACCTCTTTATTTGCTCATACCAGGGCTTTGCTTGCTGAGCTCTTTAAGTGTGAGAAGCTGTGATGCTGACCACAAAGCCATCGCAGCTCTGTGCCAGTGAACCTGAGAGTTCACAGCTGCGTCCTGCCTGGGGCAGATATGTTGAATAGAGCTGTGTGCCCCGAGAGGTGTGATTCTCATGAATAAGGCAAGTTTTGGAGGCTGTGAAGCTGAGTGGTTTGGTAAGGCTGTGAGCATGTAGCGTCTGCTGCTGACTTGGCCCTCTGACCTGTCACTCCCTCCGAGCAACTGTCTCAGAGCAGCATCACTTCCACGCTTTCACTTCTTGCTTTTACCCAGGCTGTATCCAGTTGTCCTTGAATTGTTCTTTTGTCTGAGAAGTCCAAATTGTCTAGTTAGAAAATAATTCAAGTGACATACTTAGTCTATTAAAAGGCTGTGTGTCTGTTGCTGTAGCACATATTTAATATAGCTACCCTTACAGCACCCTGCTTAGTAGAACACTAAGCTGCTGGCTTGCATTTTTTTACCCACAAGTCTCAAAGTACCCTTTAAAAGAAGTAAATAGCATTGCTCCACTTTCAAGTGGGAAGAACAGTCACATGGAAAGCTTGAACCAGGAGAGGAAACTGAACCTCAGGTTCCCAGCTAGCAGTGTAATGTCCCCTTTTAATTATTTTTCTGGGGCATGCATTCTGACTGCTGTATAATGGATGTGTCTTTAACTGGATGCTTTTACAAAAGAGGCAACTGGCACATCATCTGGAAATATTCTGACTCTATGAGTGGATGCTATGTGTGTGCTCAGGTTGTCTGGACTGAATGAATCAGGGACAGGCAGAAGAATATTTTTATTCTGGAAACAGATAATATTTAGGAGTTAGAAAAGTCCAGCTTTTAAACCCTGACAAATCAAAGGGACTGCTATATATTAATGAAATGAGCTGTAGAACATCTGTACATACAAACATAAATAGCTGTAGTGTCACATACTGTTGTAAGACTGATGCTGAACAGCCTGTAGGGGAAATGGCAGGCGAGCGATAGATTTCAGATTCTCATCTTTGGACGATGACATTAGAGACCAGGAAACAATTATTTAACCAGCCACAACTCCCTGTGTGAAAATGTTATCCCAGTGCTGGTGTGAGAAAAGTCAGTTTGCAGCACATTGGTAGGGATCAGATCCCTTAATAAAGTAGTTTCTGATCTCGTAGACTCTGTGAGGGATCTTACACAGCACCCAGGTTTTGCTTTGAAAAGATGCAGGAAACTAAATTTCTGTCTCGTCTCTACCAGCCCCATTGCTATACCTCAAACACCCTAAACTTTCTCATGTGAAAGGATGTCCTTGCATTTACACAGCTGAATTGTGCCTCTAAAGTTGGGGTTACAGGCACATCCATTTCTTAGATATTAATTAGGTGTCTAATCTCCTGTTACAGGCAGCACTGGAATCGATGTCTGGAGCTTTCATACAATTGTCTCACACATAGTGAGAAGCAGGCAGGTACCTACAATCAGTTGTCTGGTGAGCAATGCAATGGACCAGCCAGTAAGAATCTGTATAATCACAGCTTAAAGCTACCCAGCTCTTGATCCATGGGCAGAATAAGCAGAAACATTCAGAGATTTTTAAAGTGTCCTTTGGTATCTTGCTTTGTTTTCTACTGGTCTTCTTAGAAGCACTGGATCTCCTGTAGGTCCTGTGACCTATAGATGTAGCTCGGAATGTCCATTGCTACATAAGTGTATCTGTCTTCACTACAGTAGAAATTTAAGATATTTAGCCAAAGACACCTGCATACAGACATCTAAAATTTAGGAATCTGAATCTCACACTGAATCCCATCCGAACTGATTTGCAATTTCAAATCTTAGGGGAATTTAACACATTTTATTCACAGTTATGACAATATATATACAGCCAGTTGCTATGGCTCATCTGGGACATAGCAACAATCTCCTGGCTTTTTTTAGATGCTGTCCTTATAACTTTTGCAATTTGAATGGTGACATATATATATATATATTTAAAAAGAAATGATTCATCAATTCATCTACAATGTTGGCAAATACTTAAATTTTTATCTACCTGGAACAGTGTTGTTCAGTCTTTTGTAAAGTATGATGCTTTGCAAGTGAAACTCAAGGCTTTATGCAGTATTGTACTAACAATCATCTGGATCCAACCAGCAGTCTCAGAACAGACGGACACTTGTGTTTTTGGTGTTTGATGTTTAATTTGCTAAGCAGAACCAATAAATATCTAGCAGTTTTCTCAAGTATTACATCTAGGAGTTATTAGTGGAATAAAAAGACATCTTTCCTAATGCTCATTTTAGCTCTCTGCAGACTGAAATGAAGAATGCCATTGGAATGGGCTGCCCAGGGAGGTGGTGGAGTCACCAACTCTGGAGGTGTTCAAGAGTAGGGTGGATGAGGCACTTGGTGCCATGATTTAGTCGATGGGCTGTTAGATTATGGGTTGGACTTGATGATCTTTAAGGTCTCTTCCAACCTTGTTGACACTGTGATACTGTGAAGAAGGTTAGTATAAGGAGCATTCTCAGGAGAAGATAGGTTTAGGGCTCAGTTCAGAGATTACTAGATTCAGAGGAGAGGGTCTTCAATTTCAGTGGCCATTCAGTTAGTCCTTTAATCATTTCCTCAGTCTGAAGGTACATTATTTTTGTGGTAATCACAGAAATGAAAAGGGATAATAATAAGAAGAATACATTCTATGGAGTACATTATCTGAATATTCAGTATGACCCTCTCATCATTTGCATAATTCAGAGTACCGGTGATATTGTTTTGAAATGTAGCTTTTTGTAACTTCTGAAGAGGAACCTCAATGTTATTTTTTAGTTTAAGGATATCATTTTCTTTCTCGGTTATAGCTGAAAATTAGGAGTGAAGGAGTAACTTCTGAGACTCAACAAACCAAAAGAGGAGAGGAGGGATTTCATCTATCATTTTACAGCTCTGAATGGTGTCTGAAATTGTTTCCTATGAAATAATAGTGCTGCTGTGGCTTTGTTAGTGTTTTTCTCTCCCCTCGGAGAACCAACCATTAGAGGGCCAGAGGAAACTTCTGTGTCTCAATTGTTTTAGGTATCTTCAGTTCGAAGAGCCTTCTTTCTCAGAGTACATTGAGCCTTTATTGTAGTAAACCCCCAGTTTATCTCTTGTATCAACTGATGCATGACATTGGCAGAAGCATGAGCAGCCAGCCCTTTAATGACAAGGGACCAGCCATGTCAGATTAGAGCAGCAACACCACTCACAAAAAATATTGATGTCTCATCTGAATACAGCTGGAAATCTGATCTGTGTTTATCTACCTGTTTAGAAGTCAAAATACAGGATATACAATCCTCTTTTCAATACATATACACACCATGAATGGCATGCATTAAAAATTTAATTATTGTGTACATTAGTTATCATCATTAGACATTCAATGCAATTAAATAACTTTACTCAGAAAAGTGGTAAGATTTAGCTTCTAGTAAAGACTTTAAAAAATATTGTTATACATGCAGCTTAAAAAAATGACATTTATAAAATATATTCCTTAAAAATATATTTATTTTTCATTTTTAGCAAGTCAGAATAATACACATTAAATAATGGGACTTTGTGTCATTGTACAGAAGTGTGGCTAGACCCTAAGACTTCTTTTTGGGTTCTCAACTACATCTACCTTATCCACATACTATATGTGGACAAAGCATAATGATAGTATTTCTATACACTAATAGATGCTTGTTGCTAATGCCGTAGCACTGAAAAGCATTAAAACAAGAGCAAGCTTGGAATTCATTCTTCATTCTTCTTCTACAAAGAAACTGCAGGGTATTTTAGCAGAATTACATTGTACAACAATCATTTCAGATTTGCTTGAAATAATATTCCTTTTGGAAAACTTGATATGTAATGTTTCATTTATCACTATTAATGTTAATAAGAAAATGTCTAAGTTCCAAACTATTTTAAGCTGGTCTGTACAAACCCATTTTCATTTGCATCTAGCAAGATGTATCCTGGCAACCGTATATTTTTGGATTTGTAACAATTTATTCTATTCATTTTATGCAAATGAGGTAACAAATACTGCAGGAATCACGAGAATTTAAGATGGATAACTTCCATCATTTGGAGCTATAGACAGATAATTAGAAATCTATGCAAGTGAGATTTTTTTAAAATAATCTGTGGAATATTTTCTTCAGTGTATCTACCAGCTGAAATGTTTATCTGACATGATTCACATATTTTTACTCAAACATGAAAAGCAAGTAGCAACCCAAGCTGTGTCCTGTGAAGCCGTGGTTATCCCACACCACAGCCCTCCTTCTGCTCTGTTATTTTCAGTGTTGAAAATCTTGTATTTTTCCCCAAACTCACACAGAATTTATGAACAAAGAAGGAGGAGAAGAAGCTCCCAACACTGACCACATCTAAGCATGCTGACTTGAAAGCTTGATAAGCTAACACAGTATCTACAGCAAACACAAAGTTGAAATGCTGTATATACGTGTTGTGTCATATGTGAATGTAATTGAAAGGACATTTTTCTGAGAGCTGTCTTCTGGTTTTGGTGGGTATTTGTCAATTATTTGTTTGCAGTTGCTATAGAAGACACGTTACAGAAACCTGTGTATCTTCAGTATATTCTATTGTTCTAAAAACTTTTTTTTTAAATAAATTTTTTATAAGATCTAAGGAGTTCTGCTGGGACAAAGCTGTATTTATAGAAATGTAATATGTATAATGTCCTTCAAGTGCAGAACACGTAAAAGTAAATTATTGCTTCTTTTTTTCTTACTTGTGTTCTTTGGGAGCTCTGAGCCTAGATCAAAATCACAGACTCTGAGTACTCTTAACAGCCAGGCCTATGTAGTTCCTTGCAAAGCAACAAAATAAATGAAATTTTCTGTAGTAACACAGCTGACAGGCTGAACCATAACCCTACAGCTGCTCCTCAGTGAACATGATAGCTGTTGTTAGTCCACTCAAAGAAAATGTTCTTCCTCTGCTGACCAGTAGGACTCAGGTAAAACTATGCTTCATGAGACAACCAGTAGAGGCTTCCTTGATTACAGCAGTCTCTGTCAAAGGAGAGGAGGACATAGCTGATGGAAATGGAAATTTCAGCCATCTAATTTTGCCTCATTGCTGCATGGCAGTCAATGAGCTTCAATTTGGCTGAAATCTTCGTTAGTACATTAAAAAGCCAGGACTCCAATTTGAAGATATATGAAGTGATAAGCAGTTGTTACAGGAAATTACACAAGTTTGTTGCAGTAACAGTTAGGTTGCTAAACTAGATTCTTAGCTTTTGTAATAGGAAAAGCCAGTGTTTGAATTTCCCATATTATCTGTGTAGTTCCCAATACATACTCTTTTGCAAAATCCATGTAAGCAAATGCCCATTGTTTATAAACCAACACACAAAGCCTCTCCTTTTCAGTCAGAAAGCAACTACTGAACTACTGGAAAGGTGTATTAAAATCTTGATTCTGATATTTCCTAATTCTTGTAATCTTGACTTCGTAGTTTTAAATACTGCTTTTAGCACATGTTTTATGTAGCATCACCATTGTTTAAAGAATGTATCAAACCAAATTAGATCTAAACCCTGTCTTGGACAGGATATTTGGAAAGGATTTGCAGGATCCTGACACTCCTTTGTAGGAGCATTAAATTGTGAGTGGATGTCATCTCAGTTCAGTTGTATTGGTACCACCACACCACTACCCCCAGCTTGCCTGTGTTTATTGTCCTCAAAGATTTACTGGGATGATTTGCTATATAATCAAAATGAGACAGGTTAGATTAAACAGTTTAAGTAGTAGGTCTGTCCTGGGTCACCTTATTTTGATTGAACCATACTATGACATGCTTACCCTGTCAACTCTACAAGAAGACATGAGTAACTGTGACAGCTTCCAGTGCAGCTTGGAGAGATGGTCAGCTTACGTTGGATGATGAACTTAGTGATGTGGTTTAGATGGTTTAGATGTTAGATTGGTGTTGGATAGGTTGTTAAGTTAGGTAAAGGTTGGACTTGGTGATCTCTACGGTCTTTTCCAACCTTGTTAATTCTGTGTGTGTAATTCTATGTGTAACTTGTTTCTGGAGCATGCATCTGCTTAGTGCTCAGCAAATTCAGGGAACTTAAAACTAGGTTCTCTTACAATTATTTGGCTATTCTGCTATAGCAAATAACTTAAAGCACATGCTGTAGTTTTTATTAAAGTTACTCAGATTTATCTGTGGCTTGCTGTATAAAAAAAAAATCAGGATATATAGAAATCACTTGGTGTAAATATGAGTTCTTCCAGTCTTATTAGAATTAGGATAATTTTAGCCCATATGCTATCCTTCTGCTAGATGATGTTAAATCTACTTAAACGAAAGTAAATGTCCTTGTTCTTGGTGAACTATTCAGGCCTTTTCTGCTATCTAAACCAGGAAAATCAAACATGTTCTGCTGAGTTCTCTAAATAACCTTACATCTCCTCTTGCAAGCATTGAGTCTATATGTAAATGAAATAAAATATCACTACTCTGAAAGATAAATACAGTAATTATGAAAAGTCAATAGTCAGCAGTCAAACAGATATTTATAGTGAACAGTTACTAATGCTGAGTCAATTATGAGAATTAATGGAAAGTTCATTTATATGTGTGAAAAAGGACCTGTGTCCACATAAAATCATAGACTCACAGAATCATAAAGTAATTCATGTCAGAAGGAACCTCAGGCAGTTATTAGTCCAACCTCCTGCTCAAAGCAGGGTTAACACCGTGTTGCTCTGGTGTTTACCCAGTCAGGTCTTGAAAACCCTCAAGAATGGAAACTGGACTGTGTCTGTGGGAAAGCTGCTCTGCTGCTGACTGTCCTTATGTCGATAAGACTCTGCCATACAGACAGTCTGAACTTGTTGTCTGGTTGTGTCTTTTTTTCAACACCACACGAGTTGAATCTCCTCCATCTGCCATACATCACTTGGGAGAGCCTGGCACTGTCTTAGAACCATAAAATCACAGAATGGTTTAGTTTGGAAGGGACCTTAAATACTATCTAGTTCCAACCCCACTCCTATGGTCAGGGAACCTTCCATTAGACTAATTTGCTCAGGGCCCCATTCAAACTGGCCTTGAAAATTTCCAGGGATGCAGAAGAGATAGGTCCTCTTGATAACCTTTTCAAGGGCCTTAGAAAATTGCTCTTAGGTTCCTCCTAGTAGTTAAATACAATAAATAGCTAATATTTGCCTCATTTTACACATCAATCAGTAGCTATGAATAGGAAATAAATAGCTCGTTCCATGCCACTTTCTTCTGTTTACCCAACAATGTCACCTCTCCTAAACCCATGGCCCTCCCTGTATGACTTTGGAGAGCCATTCAACTCAAAGCCCACAAAGCCATCTTCCATCTTGATGTTGCCTTGAGCTTTCATTGTAGGGAGAGAAACTTCTCATCACGAGTGACAAGAAGCTTCTAGGAGTCAGAGCATGCCATTGCATTGGCATTGCTTCTTGCAACAATCCTAGTTAGACATCCTGCAGTTCTACCTTGCAGAGTGATTTCAGTTTTGTCAATAAAATAAAATATTTCTTTAACAACAGGTTATGCAAACAGTCTTTTCTAGATCATTAATAGGTGGAAATAGAATGCTATTTCTTCTACAAAAAAAAAAATCTGTTCATTCGGTTGTTAAAAGGAACAGCCGAGCAGTGAATTGTAAAACAATTACTTTTGTGTAAAATAAATGAAACATAAAATGCTTTCTGTTGACTCCTTACAGGTCTCATAACAGAAAGCATATTCTCTAAGCCTTTCAGTGTATTTTCTACATGTCTTTGCTTACAAGAGATGACTTACTGCTGCTGGTATCACTTATAAAAGAAGCTGTAGCACTGAACTGAGAGCTCTGTCTCAGTGCAGCTGTAACAAGAAAATGTCGAACTGTGCCACAGCTTCTGCCAGGATGAACACGAAAAAGCCCACAGATTAAAATTAGTCTCTATGTCTCAATGATGGCAGATAAGACAACTAAAATGCCTTTTCTTCCCATCATTAATAGATCAAATTATAAGAGGATCTATGTGCATCACAGAGTTTGAAATTCAGTTAAAATCTGTCGGAAAACTGATTTAGGTGGATGCTGGTCTTCCTAGTACTGCATGCACAGCAGGAAGGAGCTCTGCATTTTTCTGAGGCTCAAGATGAGGGAATGAATTTCCTTTCTGTGTGTTTTATTGTGCAACCAAATGCAGATGGTATTTTCTTTATCCTGAAAGTTCAGCAATAATAGAGAAAGCCATGCAATGAACAACACAAAATGTGCCATTAGAGTTTTTCCTTCCCAGGCATTAGCATTAGGCATTTTGTGCTGAACTGTACTAACTCCTTCCTACCAAGTAAAGCACAGTATAAAGAGGAGGCTTAATGCAAAAGAGTCAGTGAGGTAATTAGTGGTTTATTCAAACAAGCAGGTTCAATTCATGCAGTACTAAATAAGCATTTCCAGCTCTGCTTCCCTGACAATCTTTACTATTAATTGAGCACATCTAGTCTGCAGTTTGCTGAATAGCACAAAGATGACGCCATGGCTTGTAGTCCATTGATTACCCTACAGCAAATGGAGAAAAAAGGGAGAAGGTTAAAAGTTGTAATTTAACCTCTTAATGGCTATGAAACCTACAGACTTTAGGATCTGATCCAGGGTTTCAATGTCTGGTAGTAGCAGCTTTCAGATCTCTAAAGGGTTCCACTCTCTCGGAGGTTAACTGCCTTGTGAAGCTCTGCGAGAAGCACAGATATGCATATTCAGTCCTGGGTACAATAGCTCCATTCTCACTGTCAGGTCAGCAGTCAAGTTCAGTGTAACTCCTCCTTCTGTTTCTGAATCAGGACTTTATGGAAATGCTGACGATTTTTAATAAAGCAACTCTGCTGTGAAACAGATCTGCCCTTCGTGACAGCTCTTTGCTAAGCAGCGCCATTGCAGAGCTTATTAAGTCAAAATTTTAAAGTTCAAAGGCAGCATCAGGTTTCAGTAGGCGTCTCTCCTCATCTGCTCTTCACAGCAATATAATTTGCTACCACCCATATTTTTATTACACAAGTAACGTCTACAAGCTCTTGCTGTTGTAACACTCAATCTATTTTAGTAACTAGTGAACCATTCACACATTTTTTTCTCACAAACTAAAACTTCAGATCTTTAAACTGATTCTCAGGCTTTTTGTACCTAAATTCAGCTGCACTCAGTGGTTTTAGATCAGTGACAAGCTCTTCCATAATGCCGGAAATGGTCATTTTCAGTGATCCGTATCACTGTGCAAAATTAAATTCACGCATCACAGAGCAGAGAAGGATATTATTCCATGACTCTAAATTCAGTCATTCATATGAGCTGACTTATGGTCAAATCTTACTTCACAATATTTCTCGTATGGGTAAATTACAGGCTTTTAACTTTTAGTGTTAGACCTTTAGCAAAAGAACTGTTCCAGGTGATTGTAATCTTGAGTGAAAGCAGCATCCAAAATGTTTAATTTTTAAAAAAAAGATGCAAAGTGAGCCATTTCTGGTAACACCCAGCAATCATATTGAGCTGAGTTTTTAAGTGCAAAGAACTTGTAGAAGTGTTAAATGTATGGAAAATTATTTCTTTTAAATACCCAGGTCCAGTTCTTGTGGTGCCCTGTAGGCAGAGTAACAGTGAGCCCTCCAGTTCCCCCATCATTGTGAATGTGGTATTTCTAACTCAGTGAATGGGTCTCTGGGGCCATATTTTGAGATTTATGAAGGCAAATTTACTTTTTTCCTTCGTTATCCTAAAGTAATCCTATCGATAGCTGCTGAGAGTCATTGTCCAATCCCACTGGATGTTTTTCTACTGACTAGGAATCTTTCCTTAGCTACTGCCAGAAGAATTAAGCTTCAGTCATAAGTAAAAGATTTTTGAAAACTATTTTGAAGACAGGCAGGCCTCTCAGTGGGTAGAATTAAGTGGGTTAAAAAAAATAAAAGTGGGTTTTTCTTCAACAATTTTTATTAAACTCAACAATTCTTTCTAATCTTTTGTGATCAATTTCATATGTGATGCGTTGATTCTGTGGGAGCTGGATCTACCCGAGGAAAGGATCTCACTGATACATTATTTCTAGGGCAAACTCTGCTTTTTTTTGTTTGTTTGTTTGTTTATTTTTTGTATTGTTTGTTGTCAATGTTTTCATATTCTTTGAAGGAAGTTTTCACCAAAAGAACATTGGTGTCTGAAATGGAATGCAACATATCATGTAAGGTGACAGTAGAGTAAATAGGATGCTTGCTAATGAAAGTGAATTTCCTTCTACACGGTCATTACTTTTGTCATGCTAACTTTCCATATCCTGTAAATATGAACCTCACCTCAAGCAGGAAACACATGTACACACGTTCTTGTCATTGAAAAAAATGATGGAAGGCAAAGTTAGCTGGCACTGAATTTTTAGTCTGCACTGTTAGGAAAAGTCACAAATATACCAAGAGGGGGTTTATGTACAAAACATGAAGCTTGAAGTTGTAAAGTAAGAGCTTGTATTAGATGTTCTAAAATAAACCTGAGCATTCTGATTTTCTTTCATTCAGGCTCAAGCCATTTTTTGTGCATAGAACAGAACCTAAAAAAACCCTCTAATAGTGAGAATTAATTTTTGAAGTCTTACAAGTATTATGATACTGTATCTACATAGTCCCATAGCTGTCAAGGTCCAGTTTACATTAGGGTAAGCTGATAAAGCTCAAAATGCAAGCAAAGTACTTGAATGTGTACAGTGGCCTCTGTTCCTGTATATGCAGAAATATTGTAACTATTTTAAAGCACAATAAAAGCTCATCTCTTCACAAACAATTGTTCTCAAGGGAACTTTATACCTTGCACAGAAAAACACTGCACAGATTGAATTTTAATGAATTTTGGGAGTGGAACTTCAGGGAGCCATGGGAGAATGCAATGAAGAAAATCTCTGATAGCTTTAATTACAGAGAGGCTACCTACATGCAGTAAGGAAAAATGTGACTCTCTCCCTGTTTTCCAGTTCACAGCTGGAGCATTAGGACTGTGCTGTGCTATGTGCATCTCAGCAAGTCATAATGGCTCTGGTGGCGTGGATAAGTTGCTAAGAACAGCAGTAATGGGCTGGGAATATTGACATAGCATAGCAGTGATACTTGTTATGAAGGAAAGAATAATAAAAATAACACCTTATAATTTTACAAAAATGTATCATGGTTATAGAAACAACAGCTGTTATAGCAAAATTTACAGGTGATGCCTGTAGTGATGAATGGAAGTTGTGGTATTTGAGTCTGAGTCTGAAGTTCAGTGGCTTAATCTGGAAAGCAGTTTTCAAAATGCCCACTTTATTTCACAGAAACCTCAACATTTCATCAGTAGTGTTTTCTATGGCCTTGAGTTGAGCCTTTGCTTTTTGCCATTTGAGAGCAAGTGTCTACACGCTCATTTCACAAATCAAGCCCATTCTCGGAATCAGGAAAAGGCACTCTGCTTCAGTCAAGTGATGGCCATGAACTGTTAACACATTCCTGGTGCACACTGAGGGTGAGGGCAAGAGCAGAGCTCTGTCTGCCAACCTGGCCACTTGTTGAGATCAAAGCTGTCCTTGGAGGTCCCATGCAAAGGTGTTGCATGGGTGTCCCATGCTACAGTGATCTTTTTCCATTCTTTTTCTGCAGAAGCCACCTTGGGAAGGGCTTGAGGTTTTTGTGTTTCAAATGGAGCAGCAGAGTGCTAGGTAGGGGTAGGATTGTAGAGCCGAGAATGCCCTCACTCCCCCAGCACCATTCCCCAGTGCCAGGATGGCAGAACAGGGTTAATCACAGCCCCCACCATGGTGCAACATGGCCAAGGCCAGCAAAATCCAGTCCTGTTATGATTATTTATCACTGTATTTGTCTAAGAAATACAAGTTTTAATGGAAACTAGTGTATCTTAGGCTTGAGCAAAAAGTTTTCTGAGAAAAACATAGCTACTATATCCTGTCTTCCTACAGGTTATGTCAGAAAATAGTAATTATTTTTCTTAATAGTTATTTAAAAATCCAGTGGCTGTTTTTAGTACATGTCCATTCTGCATCTTCATCAGAGGCCAGTGTTTCTGTCAGACCTGCAATGTCTGTTGAGGCATTTAATCTCTTTTTTTCCCCAGAGACCTGTATGTGGCACTACAGACATTCGGATGTAACATAGTTGTCACAAGTCAAATGCTTGTAGACACTTGTAAATGTACAGGTCGGTTCTTGATCAGGCCTTGCCTTGTTTGGCTTTTCTTCCTTATAGGTACACACTTGCTGTTAGCTTTTGTTTATGAACATGCTAAAAGAAAAGTAACAAAGTGTAGGGCTGGTGTCCCAGTTGCAACCAGAGAGGTCACTTGAGAGAAGGCTTAACTGTTCAAAGAACTGGCAAATACGGGTCTTGGCAGCTTCTGCGTAACCGGTTCTAAAAAGCCCTTTCAAAAGATCTAATGAAATGGGACCATCTTTAAAAAAAAAAAAAATTACTACACATACTAAAGTGCTGATTGTAGAAAGCGACATTAGGAACATTTGTTACATGAGTAACAAAACTACGTTTGTGTCATAGTCAATGAGGACAGACCTTAAGAGTCATTGCACGTTGTTAAAATGTGGCTACTATTTTGTTCCTTTTTTTTTTCCCCCCTGTATTGGGATGCCTTGTAATCGAGTCAGACCAGTTATGGTAACAGGCTTAGGCTGCAGGAGGTATTCATTCCAAGTGTGACAATATTTGTAATAAAACATTCCTGGGAGGTCTACTGGCTTATTTCAAAATTATCTTTTTTTATAGAGGCCATCTTTCATTAGAATACATGTGTATTTTTGTTTCTTTGTTCCTCTTTTTCTCCTTTTTGTGAAAAATCTAGTGTTCAAAATTTAAGACAGTAAAAAAATGGCAATATTTGTACTTTTCTCAGGGACACAATAGTTTTAGATAATATATAATGCATGGAGGTGCAAAAAAAAAAGCCATATTACAATAATGACTAGTGTGCCAATAAAAAAATAATCGTAAGGCACATAAAATCCCTTTTAATAAAGATTCACATCTCCCTGACTCCTGCAAAACACAGGTCATTTTCTCTGTGTTTCTTTCTCTTTTATAAAGCTTTTTTTCCTGTGTCTCTCTGTTTTAAGTTCATGTGAAATAGCAAGGTGTTAAAAATAACTAAACTTTGATCCATTACTATGGTGTCCAACTCTAGTAAATTCCAGGTTTTGGAAATATGGAACTAGGTCATCCAACTGGTCTTGACAAAGACAGCAGTCTTCTCATTAAGAAGGCATATGAGCAAAGATAAACAATACTGCCATAAAGGCTTAGAAAACATAGTTTTAATGTACATACTAGGAGCATGTGTGTTTATGTAATATTTAAATTCTAAAGGTTTCTCTCATCCTTCATCTGACTGGCATCACAGTCCTCTGGCTAAGGATATGTATGTACCTCCTTCAATATTCAATCTTCAGGCTGCACAAGAGCTGGTACTTACTTGAATTCATAGAATTTGTCAGAACTGCCTTTGAATGATATTCATGTTTAGTTCTATATATCTTTTCATTCTTTAAGGATTTCTTGGTCCTCAATTCCATCAGGAAGGTGTTTCCACCTTCCTGTCATTTCATGGTTGTTCAGCGCCTTGAGCTTTAGACACATGCTGTGCTTTTGTCACAGCTGTATGCAGTTATTCCTGCCTAGCAGTAAACATGTGGCATTTTCTTGATGCTGAAGCCAGTTTTACAGTGAAGCTTCCTCATCCTTCTCATTCCTGCTTTCTACTCCTTCTTCTGCTCCTATTTGCTGGACTTTCTGATTATTCCAGTTATTTCTAACTCCCAAAATTTCACAGATCTGCTTACAATCCAGTTTCACAAGGAATTGTATTTGCATAAATGAAGATTTAATGAATTGTATCAAAAGTTAAGAGGATTCTTCTATGCTTAACAAAGCATTTAGTAAAATATTCATGCCAGCAAGGCCTCATTCAACTCTGTCTTTGTTTAGAGGACAGAGTAAATTTAGATTTAGGACTCCTAGCAGCAGAACAAAATGTAATAAGCACATGATAATAATAATTATTCTGGTACAAACCAGCTGTGTAAATTCAACTATCTTTTAATGATCAATTTATGTGAAGCATGGACCTTCCAGTGCTAGGTTTTATGCAGAGTAAGTCATTATCTGGTCCCCCTTATGCTGCATAAAATGCTTACTGTTCTCCCATGTTCAGCATGGCAGAAAGACATAAAGCCAACATAAATTTTGTGCCATATGTTTGAGACTAACACTGTGAAAGCATTATCTGCTTCTTTTTAAATTGAACTATTTTAAAATGCTTAGTCAAATATTGATCATCACATATCTATTTTCTCAGGCTGGAACTTTCCTTTGCTGAGAATTATGAATAATAGGAACACATAAAATGGCAATCATACTTTGTACAAATATGTAAGTAGAATTCACTTTCTGACTTCTGACAGCTCCAGACACTGTGGTAACAAGTCACTTTGGAAGGAATGCAACTCCTCCCTCCAACTCTGTCCTTGAGGGATACCACATTGCATGATTCATTTGATCTGACTTTAGATGTGTACACCTGAGTTAGCCATACACTATAGATAACGAAGAGAAATGGGCATGTGATTCATCTGGTCTACTTTAGCCATGTACTTTGGGATGAGTTTAATTGCACCCTAAAAATGTGTCATAGCCTCCTTGACTAGAAACTTATCCTATGCGATATGATCATATAAAAATGTCTAAAATAGGACAGATGAATAACATTTAAACTATCTGAAAGCAGAGACCAGACTATTTAAGACGTTCCACAAAAGAAAGAGAAAAACCATTGGATATCAAAGCTACTCAGTTCCAGGAAAAATTATGGATGTCAGGTACTTGCCCAGCCATTTTCGTGTTGCAGAGGAATTCTTAGACTCAAAATGCACACTGTTCATTTGCTCACACGTAAGCATCCACTGGTTTTTGAGATGCCTTGGATATTTGGAACACTCAAAGAGATTTGTCAAACACAGCATATGTGATTCAGGTGATTTTGCAGTGATAGGTAGGGACCAGGTCAAACGCTATCAAACAATCCTAGAAGTCAACATGTAGACCATCATATCACTCTCCAGTGGTCTTCTAGAAATATATCTAGGATGGAATTCAATCCCAGATGGAGACACCTCTGCTTAGGTTTCTACCTGTAGGAAGCACCTGTGTGCTTGGTGTTCATTATTACTCTAAGACTATCCTGTTCAGACAAGGTTGCCAACAAAAGAGACTTTGTCAAGTAAGGTAAAGACACTAAACCTTCTCCAGGTTCCTGCCTGAAATAACTTATTTGTATCATTCTGTACAGAAGTTATATATCAATCTGTATCCATTACACATTGACTCCAGATATTAGCAGTCAGAATGTTGTTGCTATACACCCACTTTGACATGTTTAATGAATAAATGTCTCCCTATATCTTCAATAGTATATGCCATTTGACCTGTTACTATCTTCTCTTTATTCTTTGTGTAATAGAATGTTGTTTCTGTGCTGTGAAATTCAGCCATTCATGGTAGGCTTATTAAGTCATCTTGAACTATTTCCAGTTACTTTAAAGCAGAGGATAAAAACCCCCAAAAATGTCCAATTTTCAAGTCCTATAAATCCTCTTTTGTTTCTAATTTTCCAAATATTAATTCCTCATTTTTAAATATTATCTCATGTTGCTTGTACAGTATGTCATGAGTTACCGGAAAGATTTAAACTCATTTTGTGACATTTTATAACACCTAGAGTACAGGTAACAGATTTCATATTTGCATGTGCTTCTAGTGGAATTATGAAATACTTTTTCTTAAAAATTAAAGCCAATTCATTTCTAGATTTAGAAAATATGCATTTATTGCTATTAACATAAACCTTTAGTGTCATACAGATCACAAGCATTGGAAAAAAGTGTGCACTTTACATAAAGGTATAACACAACTGAATACTCCATAATCCAGAGATTTCTACATTCTGTTATCACAAACCTCTGAAAAATAGAAAAGAGTGAATTTTGCAGGTGAAGGACCTTGCCCATACAGTAATTTTGAGCATTTCTCAGAACTCTGAATATAAATAATTTCTAGATATTATGCAAACACTGAAAAATAATATGTTTTATGAAGGTCTTAAAGCCATGACAATATTTATTTCCCTACTTACTATGATAATAAAGCAATCACTATATAAAGATTCAGATCTGGCTTAAAATTTATGCACAGTTGAGGCAATTTACTCTCTGTTAGTGCAAGTGCACGTTATAGATCTTGTTGCTTAGAGACATGACAAGACTGGACTGTGTGCAGAACAGGAACTCACTACAAACATATATTTCAAGGTTCTGAGACAATCTTCCAAACACTATGTCTGTTTCCCCCCCTCCTGTTTCTCCTCCCTTCCCAGCAAACACATAAAGATCTGAGCAGAGAAACACTTTGACAAGATTCATGCTTACCGTTTCCTGCCTTGAATAGATTAAAATACCTTAATCCTTCATCCTACTCCCCTTTTTAATGCTTTCTTCCTCCATGAAGGCTGCTAAAATAATGTCTGCAGAACTTTTTTATTTTCAGTAATAGAGGTGAACGGACCTTTGATAAGTGAAGTTGTAGTTTTTCTTGACAGACTATCCCAGTGCACCTCACCGTAGTAGGAGGTGGTCTGGTTGTCAATCTCTTTTTCCCAAGTAACAGGAAATGGCCTCAGGTAGGGTAAGTTTAGATTGGACACTAGAAAAATCTATTCAGCAAAATAGTTGTCAAGCATTGGAATGGGGAGATAGTTGAACCTGTGGAGGAATTTCAAAGATATGTGGATGTGGCACTGAGAGACACTGTTTAGTGGTGAGCTGTGCAGTGCTGGGTTAATGGTTTAACTCAATCTTAAGGTCTTTTCCAACCTAAACAATTCTACTACTAAGAAAATGATGAGAAATGTTTTAAATTAGCAAATTATTACTTTTTAGAAAGGCTTGTAGCAATGCTTATTGAATTTGATAGTTTCTAGCTGAGGTAATGTTACTGTACACACACATGCACATTTTATAGCTCAACAATTTCTATTCTTGTATGTTCAAAATACACAGATAGGAAAAATAAATGTAATGTTTAAATAATCCCAAAAGGGAAGAATTTCAGAGATCCCTTGAAATTCATCATGGAATTTCCCATTACCCTTGGCTTTATGTGAACACATAGATCTCCTTGTGATGAATGGCAACTCAAAAGACCTGGCTAAGAACTGTGTTAAAAACTGGCCGCATGGCTGGGCCCAGAGAGTGGTGAACAATGCTACAACCACTTGGTGGCCAGTCACTAGCGGTGCCCGCCAGAGATCGGTGTTGGGCCCAGTCCTGTTTAATATCATTACTGGTGATCCGGATGAGAGGATTGGGTCCACATTTAGCAAATTTGCAAATGACAACAAGTTGTGGAGGGAATGTTGATCTACTGGGAGGTAAAAGAGACCTGGACAGGCTGGATAGGTGGGCCAAATCCAACGGCATGAGGTTCAACGAGACAAGTTCTGAGTGCTGCACTTTGGCCACAACAACCCCCTGCAGTGCTACAGGCTGGGGACAGAGCGGCTGGAGAGCAGCCAGGTAGAAAGAGACCTAAGGGTGCTGGTTGATAGGAAACTTAACATGAGCCAGCTGTGTGCCCAGATGGCCAAGAAGGCCAATGGCATCCTGGCCTGTATCAGGAATAGTGTGGCCAGCAGGATTAGGAAAGTCATTCTTCTCCCTGTACTCAGCACTGGTTAGGCTGCACCTTAGGTACTGTGTCCTGTTCAGGGCCCCTCAGTTTAGGAAAGGTGTTGAGGTGCTGGAACATGTCCAGAGAAGGACAATAAGGATGTTGAAGGGCCTGGAGCATGAGTGCTATGAGAAGCTCCTATGAGGGAACTGGAATTGTTTAGCCTGGAGAAGAGGAGGCTCAGGGGAGACCTTATCGCTCCCTAAGACTGCATGAAAGGAGGTTGTAGGTGGTGGGGGTTGGTCTCTTCTAGCAGGCAACTAGTGACAGAATGAGAGAACACAGTCTCAAGCTGCACCAGGGGAGGTTTAGTTTAGACATCAGGAGGAAGTTCTTTACAGAGAGAGTGATTTGACATGATTGGACTGCCCAGAGAGGTGGTGGAGTTACCTTGCCTGGAGGCATTTAGGAAGAGACTGATGTGACACTTAGTGCTACTGTCTAAGTGACAAGGTGGTGTTTTGTCAAAGGTTGGACTTGATGATCTCAGAGGTCTTATCTAACCTAGTTGATTCTGTGAAAACTCAGTCAAATGTCTCAAGTCTGTCTTTCAAATATATGCTTGAAAAATATTGTAGTTAGACATTTTCTTACAAGGTAGAAAATTTCCTCTCTCCTGTATTGACACAAAGACAGGCTGTACATTAATTGTGTGACATACTTCCCAGAAAGACTTGCACATAGAACTTAAGACTTCCAATCAGGCAAAGATTTAATGGCCTTCATTTTCCCAGTGAAATCATTGGGAATGAATGCCTTCTTCCTTATACCTCTGGGAACAAACTGTTCTCTGAGGAATGCAGAGAAGGTGTGGGTTATGACCTTCCAGGTAAAATTGGTCTTGACATTCATGCAGGAATGAGAGGAGGAAAGATACCTGAGCTTTATGGAGCAACCCACTAATAGAAGAGACACAATTTTTAGGTCTGAATAAGCATCAACTCTCTTAAGTTTCAACCAACAATACCAAACTGAGTGTATTGGGTGTGGCCAAGAAACTCTTTTGATCCACCTTTCTCCCAACCTGAAACAGACTCCTGTTTCCCAGGATCAAACATGGTCCTTTATGTCACACTGCTGTTCTGGGAATCTTGGGTAGAATTCTAATTAAGGCTCTGAGTAATGTTAGTACATACATTCTGCACAAGTGTATAAGTATCCATGCTTAAGTGCCCATGCTACAGAAATTCTTTCTCCTGAAAAATGCTTTTTCTGACCATATAAATGAATGTAAATGAATTTTATCTTTCAAAGAAGAGAAAGGTTGAAAAATGCTGTGAGGACAAATATTTCCTGAACTTGAAGACTTACAATGAAAGTTTAAATACTAGGCAACCTTATTGGTGAGTTCTTGCTTAATCTGAACCAGATCAGATGCCCTTATTTCCAGGTCCTCTCAACCTCCAGATAACATTGGGACAAACATGTCATTGCTGAATGAGTTCTACCCTATTTCTGCTGAATATGCTATTTAGCTAACTTTTTAATATTTTCTTTTAATTTATTGTTATTAATTTTATTTTTATGAGCCTGTATATGTATCTTTTACTGTTTTTACTGTATTGTTTTAGGACACTTAGAATAGAAGAAGCGGCATGAAGCAGTGCCATCTTGTGGCCTGCGTCACTTGTATGTTTATTTTTTGTGTGGGCATTTTTCAGTTATTTTAGTTTATAAAGTGAACATTTTCCAGAGTGTTGATTTTTGTTGTGATATCATAAGCATCCCTAATTTTAAGGTCTTCAAGATTATTATTGTTGTGTTGACCGAGAAAACAATTAAACAAAATTTCTCTGTTCATCCCGGAGCATTTTGCATATCTTTTATTTTACTTTTGGATTTTTCATACTTTGATTTTTCACTTTTGAAATTTTCATAATATTAAATAGGAATAAAAAATCCCTAAGTCTTCTAAAAGAAATTTGAGGATTTGAAAGTAAGGAAACTGTCTAATCATGCTATAAAAATATATAGTTAAGAAGGTAGTTTGGCAGGTTACCCTGATAAAAAAGGGGTTCATGAAAAGTAATTTATTTGCAATGGGTGAAGAGTGTTCTGGATAACAAAACTGTAGATAAAACAGTGAACATCTGAATTGTGAAAAGATTTAAAACATCTATCTACCATTACATGCACCTGTCTAGATGACTATTTTCATCCCCCAGAACTGTGGAACTAACCATTTTTTCCCTTTTTGACTCTGCATTGCTCCCAATGGGAATTCTAGCAACTGGGGAGGAGGAATCTGATTCACTGTTTATGAGTATGATATGTATAAAAGAATTAAAAGATTAGGAATAGAGCTTTCTGTTGACTTCTGTTCTCTGCTCGATCTAGAGTAAGAAAAGGTAGCGTGAGATTTTCAAAAGCACTTAGCCTTGACCTAGTTCTCCTCTAATTAAATCATTCCTAAAACTCCCACTCAGTAAGAGGTCATTTAGACCATAACTGCGGTCATTAAAATTAGTTCAGTTGCTTATTTATGCTTCAGTTCCTCCCCTCTGCATAATAGATGTAATAATTATCTGCTCTGTAGGAGTTCTACAAAGCTCCATTAGTGTTGGACAAAACTAACTGCAGCAGTGCAAAGTGGTGTGTGCTTCTACTGCAGTTGTATTTGCTACACATCTCTCCACATGGCATTTTGTTGTACAGCTCATAGGAGGGATTCTCCAGTTCATAGAACTTCATTAGGATATTATCTTAAAAATAGATAACATGTCTTCCATTATATGGATATTAATTACATAATAACTGCAGTTAACTGCAGGTTTTCTCTGGAAATTCAGTTACAGTCCAACAAAACAACATTACAATTATATTAGAGCAACACAGTACCCACCCCTGTTTGATTTATATGCAACTGGTCTGTAGGTATTGCAGGGAGGCCTAAGAACATCGAGGATTGTACTAGTAAGACAACAGCCAGAGGAAGAGAGACATGATTACTTCTGTCTATTCAGTGTATTAGTTACAAGACTGCATTGAAAGTGCTATGTTCAATTTTGTGCTTCCCAGTGCAAATAAGACAGTGATTAATTGAACTGAGTATGGCAGAAAGCCATCATGATGACTGGGGGGCTGGCACACATGACATGAAGACAGCTGAAGAGAGATGAGTTTGTCCAGATGAAAGAAGACCAAGAAACTTCCTTTTTTTCCAACTGTTTAGTGAGTGTTTACAATGAAAATGGAGCAGGATTCCACTCAGAGGAGCACAGCCTCCGATGTTAAGGGAAATGGGCACAAGCTACAGACAGTTAAAATCCCAATTAAGTAGCAGGACAAAGCCAATTACTATAATGAGGGTGATAAATCACCAGAATGGGTTGTCCAGAGAAACTGTGGGATCTCCATCCTTAGATACAAAATTTGGCTTGACAAAGCCCTGAGCAACCTTATGGTTTCAAATTTGGGTTCAACTCAGCAACTGGCTCTACTTTGAGGGAAGAGTTGAACCACATGACTTCTAAAGAGCCATTTCAATCTAAGTTATGGCATAACTCTGACTCTACCTCAGTAGAAGTGTTTCAATGTCATCAGAAATTGCAAGAACATTCTCGTTCAGTAAGAGTATCAGCTCCTTCCATCTTCTCATAAATCTTAACATTTTTGTTTCCACCTCAGTTGGAGCACAGTGGCAATAGTGCTGTGCCATCTGGAATATACTAATAACACTAGTGGTGCTGACTTCAGTTTTTGAATATAAATGGCATAAAATAATCCCACTTTTCTGTTCTGTTCCACAGAAATCTCTTTCTTTGCTTATAAAACCCTTAATATTATAATTTGGAATGCTAGAGCAGTCACACTGGGACTAATGAAGAACAAAAATAAAGAAATTTTTAATTTTTTTTTTTTATTTCAGAAAGGAAAGCATCTAAAGAAATGTGAGGGTGTTTTAATGTTTGCAGTGATGGTTCTTGCTCTCCCATTTGAAGATGCATACAAATATCTAGAGTCCTATATTCTTCATATACTACAATAAAATCCAAAGTAGAAAGAATTTATTTACTGTAAACATTGTAGACTGTATATTCTATTTGATCTGCATGTCTCATGCTACCAAAGGAAAAATAACAAATATAAATTATCCTGGTGATGATTTCTATTTAACGTGTGTCCTGCATGGAGTAAATGCCTTGAATTTTGGGGTACGTGGATAGAAACCCTCTCAAATGTGGTTCTAGACAGATTCTATTTTTCCTCCTCCCTTTGTACTAGTTTTTTTGCCTTTGCTCCCAGCAACACTTCCATTTTGCCTCAATTTTCAGGGAGGAATCAGGGTGTTTGTGACAAAAAAAATAAATGGCAATTGTGGAAGAGAAGGTTCATTCTTTCTTCAAGGTATAGACCAGTCAAGGCTGCTTTTATGCTCAAAAGCATTTGATACAGTTCTCTTCATAACTGCACAGATCCACACAGATAATAATTATATGTTAGTGACTCAGCACAGATAATAAAAAATATATTGCCATTTTTTCCCCAAAGATTTGCATAAATAACCTGTCAAAACCCCTTAATCTTTGCAAAATTAATGTAAAAAAAGTTTAAGCAGAAACTAATAAAGGCCAGTTTGGACATTTTAACATTGCAGGTTACATGCACATAGTTGGAAAAACTTCTAAAGTAGGTGTCTTGGAGATTACAAGATGAGATGAGATGAGATTGTTCTCCTCTAATAGTTTCTGATGGGGAAGTACTGGAGTCAGTGAAACCAGACCTTCTGGAGAAATTCCACTGGGATTTTCTAAGGAACAAACATGTCAGAGTATGACTGCTATGTTACAAGTCAGGGTAGTAAGCCTAAAACAAAAATGGAAGGTTAAAAACCTATTTTTACATCCTTATTTTCTAACACCAAGAAAACATGGATCTGATAAATAATATTAGAGCTTGTCCTCCCCAGACACATTTTGGCCCTGCTTGCCTCATAGTAAGGGCAGATTAGTGTGTATACAGAAACAGACAACTGTACCACTGACCACTGATTCATTTCAGCACTTCCAACACGGGATGCAATCTATGACATACTGCGAGCCTCTGTGAGAGCCTCCTGTGTTTAGAAATAAATGATAAAACATATGCCAGTTGCCTACGTTTTATGAAGATTGAGAGTATGTTTATATAAAAGATGTTGTCTTTGTGTATGGGGGCATGACCTGCCTCACCCACCTTGCGTGTGTGAGTGTGAGAGTGTGTGTGTGTGTGTGTGTGTGTGTGTGTGTGTGAGTGTGGTGTGTGTGTGTGTGTGTGAATAATGTGTGTGTGAATAATGTGTCATCACCCCAGGGATGGATATTATTGCAAGCTGTCAACATCCAGCAGATGGTGCTCAGAACTAACAAAAAAAATGTATTAAGGAGAAAAAAAATAAAAGAACTGGGAAAGCTTGTAGTTGTCTATATTTTCTTTCCTGTGACTAACAGTCGTTTTGGTGTTCATTTTCTTTCTTTTCTTTTTGGTTTGGTTTGGTTGGGGTTTTTTGTTTATTTTGGTGGTTTTTTTGTTGGTTTGGTGTTTGGTTGGTTTTTTTTGTGTTTTTTTTTTTTTTGTCACCCTGCAGCTAATGTTATAATGTCATTCACAAATTATTTTAATGGGTTTTAGGTGGTGGATAAGTGAGGGATTGTTGACTAGCTGTTGACAGATCTTCTGCAAACTCCTTAATGGTATCCTCTGGGATTTAGCTTGCTTCAAGATTCCTATAAAATCCTATAGGTTCCATTATAATGTGAGTGGAAAGGACAGTTAATTGCTGTGGAAAAGCACCAGATTTTTAAAGACATTTTCCGTACATCCTTTAGAGATCTAATACAGACTTTTCACTGTACAACCTTAAATAATATTTGGCAGAAGGATCACATCTTTTAACTGCTTGAAGTTAGTATTAACAAAAAATCCCTAGAATACACCTTGGGATAACGATTAAATAACGACTAAGACTAACTCAGATATTGTCCATATTTATAAGTGACTTGCTTCCCTCCCAAATTAGATATTATAATGTAAAACTGGAGGAATATCAGATATTTGTTTTATGCAAGAAATAAGAGCATTAAGATCTGTTGTCAATGGCATCTGGCTTGGAAACTGCCTAGTAGATTTTCTGCAGGCTGGACCTGTGGCATCTCCATGACTGAGGGACCATGCAGACATATTGGCAGCTGGGCAGTGCTGCAGAGTCCATACAGGGGACACAGACTGCCTCTTCACCGTCTCTAATGGCACTGTGTTGGGAGCTGAGTCCTTGCTGGCAAAACCAGTAAAAACTAGTAGCTGTTGCCCTGGTGCGGAAATGCCAGGACACTTCCTCAGGGATGGTCATTCCATTTTTAGTGCACTGCTGTCCTGTCCCATGGCAGATCTAATTTAATGTTTAATTTTGACCTTTTAAAGACATCACTGCATTGACATTTGCTCCTCTTTTTCTTTTCCTCCTCCATCAATGCAGAAAATAACTGTTATAATCCCAGGCCCAAGGAAAGATCAGGGACAGATGCCTGAAGTCACTGATGATAAAACTGCAGCTACTGAATCCTCTCCCTTCAGAAATCAGGTTAATCTCCAATCTGACTACAGATGCAAGAAATCTTTATTCTGGTCTGTATCCTAAATATGTAAATAGCAGAAACAGAATAAAAAGTGTGAAATAAAGAAGTGATTTCTTTTGCAAAATAAAAATCTTCTGAAGCATGAGGCAGCTGCATCCTCCTCCTGCATTGCATAGGGGCTGAGTGCAGAATCCTGATGACAGCTCCTTGCTTTAAATAATGTTGCTTGTGCCTAGGATCTGAGAACTGGTTATAGTAGATATATTGCTATGTTCCAAAGCATTCATCCAATGTCATAAGGTAAATTAACCTGTGTAAACACTCCAAATCTCTCTACTCTCAGCAACTGCACTGGTAGCATGTAAAAGCTGCCAAAATGTGCCATTTTAAAAGCCTGCAGAAAATTGGGATTTTGACAAATTTTCTATTGACAATATGCTTTTATTTGCTAAGCAGTAGCTTTTCTCAGTTGCAATATATGTATACATACACATATGCACTTTTCAAACAAAAAGAAATGATAAGATTTTCAGGAATAACAACAATTTATGTAATATTGTACTGAGGTAATTTGCTCTCTCTTTAAGGCCAGTTCAAAGAAATATTTCACTGGCAGAAGCAGACAATAATATTTTACTTTCTCTTAGGAGTGTGATAACAAAGGAATAAGAATAAAAAGTAAATTAAACTCATTTATTTAAAACACCCTACAGTCCCGACCTAGCTCGCTCTGTGACAGACTGCATGTGACCATATAACACAGCAATGTCATGTGTCCACATTTTATGGCCCTATGGCCCAGAAACTATATTTTTGTGGCTTTTCTGCAGGCATGGCGCTTCAGCATGACTGAGAGTAAGTGATGCTTGCATTTGAGAAAGGGGTAGATTTAATGATATTGCCTCCTAGCAGGTAAACCCAAGGTTTTCCCTAGGATACATCTTGGAGAATTATTGTTGGAGAGCTCCAGAAAGAGGTAGAGAAAATAACAGTACTGAGTGTGGGAAAAGGATCTGTGCTGAGCACCCCTCCCCAGACAAGTCTTGGTCTGCACTGTGGACATATAAAGATACCATGTAGTAGAAGGAGGATGAAGAGAAAGATGAGGCAGCTGTGGATTCAATATCTCAATAATGAGGTCAATCCACCAGAGCTGAAAAGGTGTATGGATGAGGCAGCATGCATGATAAAAAGTTTTAGAGATTGATAGATGATTTCTCCTTATTCAATTCTTCCAGATTCCATTCATTGTCAATGGAATGATGTAGAGACCCTTATGTTAGTGGCTTAAAGTGATGAGAGGTGCAATGAGTAGATGAAGAGAAATAAATTAAATAGATCATACTAGTCAAATTAAAAGTATTCACTGTAGAAGATCTTTGGGCATTTCTCTATTGCAATGTTCTCTCCATCCATGCAAAAAGTAGGAATTCTATCAGATAAGAAGCCTTCTTTTCCCAGGATCATTCATAGCTTCTTGCAACTATACCAAATATGATTAAAGTAGAATTAAGCAAGATTGCTATGGTAGGGCTATGTTGCAATCACAAATTACATTTTATTATTAATCTAATTATATTTTCAAAATCAATCATAGTATCACTTCACTAGGAAGTGTCTTAATAGCAATAGACTTTTAGAACAGAAATAAAAAGTTATTTTGAGTTCAGGTAGAAAATCTTTATAATCTGCTGCAATTTTTCCAAATACCAGTGTACTTAAAAATCTTTGTTGGGTATTTTATCACTTATTCAGATTAGTGTAGAAATTAAATCAACATAAATGTGAATAAGATTTCAAAACAATAATATACAGCAGGAGTTGCTAAATGAATTTCATGTGTAGACAAGCTCCCAAGAAGCCAGTAAAGAGGCAGAGTATCGAATGGTGTGCTGAAAGGAGGGGAAGAAAACGTTAAATAGGAATACAAATGGGTTAAGAATTGGCTGGATGGCCGAGCTCAGAGGTTGGTGGTGAATGGAGTCATGTTCAGTTGGAAGTCGGTCACCAGTGGGGTCCCTCAGGGTTCAGTGTTGGGGCCGGTTTTATTCAATATCTTTATTGATGATCTGGATGAGGGGATAGATTAAATTATTAGTAAGTTTGCGGATGACACCAAGCTTGGAATGAGTGTCGATCTGTTAAATGGAAGGAGGGCTCTGCAGAGAGACCTTGACAGGCTGGATAGATGGGCTGAGTCCAACAGCATGAGGTTTAATAAATCTAAGTGCCGGGTTTTACACTTTGGCTGCAATAACCCCATGCAGAGTTATAGGCTGGGGTCGATGTGGCTGGAGGATGCCCAGGCAGAGAGGGACTTGGGAGTGCTGGTTGATAGGGAGCTGAATATGAGCCAGCAGTGTGCCCAGGTGGCCAAGAAGGCCAATGGCATCCTGGCCTGTATCAAGAATAGTGTTGCCGGTAGGACCAGGGAAGTTATTCCTCCTTTGTACTTGGCACTGGTTAGGCCACAGCTTGAGTGCTGTGTCCAGTTCTGGGCCCCTCAGTTTAAGAAAGATATCGAGTTGTTGGAATGTGTCCAGAGAAGGGCAACGAGGATGGTAAAGGGGCTAAAGCACAAGCCCTATGAGGAGCAGCTGAGGGAGCTGGGATTGTTCAGCCTGGAGAAGAGGAGGCTCGGGGTGACCTTATTGCTGTCTATAACTCCCTGAAAGGAGGTTGTAGTCAGGCGGGGGTCGGTCTCTTCTCTCAGGCTCCCAGTGACAGGACGAGAGGACACAGTCTTGGGCTGCATCAGGGGAGGTTTAGATTGGATATCAGGAGAAACTTTTTCAGAGTGAGAGTGATCCCCCACTGGAATGGGCTTCCCAGGGAGGTGGTGGAGTCACCGTCCCTGCGTGTCTTTAAGGATAGGTTAGATGATGAACTTAGTGGAATGGTTTAGATGGTCTAGATGGTTTAGATGGTATAGATGTTAGACTGATGTTGGATAGGTTGTTAACCTAGGTAAAGGTTGGACTTGATGATCTCCATGGTCTTTTCCAACCTTATTAATTCTGTGTAATCTGACAGGAAGTTGAGTCTGAGTATTTATGGGTGGCAGGGTGTTAATGTATTACGCAAAAGGAAACACAAACCTGTTTTCTTTTTCTTGATATTACAAAAAACCCAAATACTTCAATGAAAGCATATTCTATCTACAATGTCATGTTCCTTCTCCAGCTAAAATGGAGTAGCCTGAAGAAACGAGTTTCAAGTCATCTTTATTATCCAGCATAATTCCTCATGAGACTCGGGGAAGGCTGGTGACTGTATTTCCAGAGAATATTTCTGCAACATCATGACCATTATAATGCTTTTAGCCATTCTAGTGCCAATTTTTTCTAGCCTACCTTCAAAAACCAGTGGATCTTTTTATTAACAAAGATGAGTCCTTCAGATAATGCCTGTAGGGCTAATGTTTTTGACCCAGGTACAGTGCAGGTAGAACTTTGCAGCTGCTTGGAAGTAGTCTGACATTTTGTGGCCAGTTAACTTATGGACCAAATAAAATATCCCATAAGCAAATCTTACTTGTATCCTTGAACATAAAACTAGGCTTTGTGTGCTGTGATAAACCACTTAGAAATTAAAAGCTCCTAGTGTGAGTCTACCTGATCTATCATGTTCTTTTTGTCATACGAAACATGCTGTAGCCTCCTGCTCAGCTGTTGCTGTGGTTTCCACAACAGTTTTAGTTGGGATGGAGCCATCTTGTCTTTCCTTCAGTCCTCCTTCACCCTGGCAGCAATTTATGGCAACCACTAGTACAACATTAATATCTGACTTGCTCAAGAAAGGATTGCCACAATTTCTGATGTGCATTCACAATCCAGGTAATTTGAAATGAATTTGACCCTGAAGCATACTTTGGAACTATTTTTTTTTCCAGGAGAAAACTCTAAGGTGATAATCCCTTGAATGGGAAATATGAATACTATAGCTTTTCAGCATGTTTTCATCCCATGTGATTAGCTGTGAAATCATACAGCATTTAAATATGAAAACTCTCATTTATACAGAAACAGTTTACCCAGCTTGTAGATCATACACTGATACCTGCTCTATCTGGTCACTATCAATATGAGCCCAAGCATAGCAGCAAGTAAATGCATTTATTTTGCTTCCAAGGCCAGCAGCATAGCCACTTAGAAAAGCCCAAGGCAACTTTATGTGGATAACAGACCTGATATCATAGCAATAAGCTGTGTTCCTGCAAGCTGGAGTTCTCAAGGTTACAGGGTAAAGACAAATAGCTCTATTTCATGTCAGCTGCTATCCAGAAAGATTTCTCAATTTTGCCCGAATGTAAGCTCTGCAGGAGTTGTGCTAACTCCTGCAGATCCTCTCGTGGATGTTATTGCCAGAAAACAAAACCCCTAGAAAATACCTTCTACAATGCCATAACAATATGCAGTTAGAAGTAAGGAAGAAGTTTGAACTTTTCAGACTGAGTAAAATCATGTTTTCTTAAAATATACTTAGCCTTAAATCCAAACTTTTTAATAAACAATGTTTTATGTCTCATATATTAACTTTTTTATGCTAGTCCTGTTTGGTATTATTATTCTCAGAAATGCTTTGTCTTCCAGGAGGGAATAATGTTGCTATTGTCTCCTCACATCTCTTGTTAAATTGTATATTTGTTACACTTTCAACATTACTGTGTAGATAAATTGCAGTTTCTGAAAACATGGCATGACAGTTTCTTAGGATTTTACCATAATCAAAGTCTGTTTACCAATAAAAATAAAATAAATACATAGTTGCTTGCTTCCAGGTGCTGCAAGTTTGAAAAACCATGTGATTACAGGAAATATCCACCTTTTATAAAAGATATAAGATCTGACTTCTCTTGTTACTGGAGATAGGACCTAAAAATATGCTGAGGTTCACCAAAAGGGTGCAAAAGCTGGACTAAATAAAATTGACTCTGCACTATAGGAGTAATACCACCACATACTGTCATTTTAAGTTGCTTGTTTATGTTGGGGTCACTAGGTTTATACTTAAGGTTGAATGTTTGAGAATATGCCCTACACAAGTTTGATTTTAGGATCAAGATAAAAGGACTTAAGTCCTTAAAAAACTTGCAGCCGGCCACACATGTCAGCATGTGAAGCCTGGAACTGCAGAAAGTTGACAGCCTCTATGCTCTTTGAGTCTTTGAAGTTTATTAGAGTGAATTTCATAGAATTAGTCCTCTAAAATTGCTCTCTGCTTTAGCTGGTCTCTTTCTCCAGTTTACTCTTCTGTTCTTGTGCTTTGATAATTCTGTTCACAGACAGCTTCATGAAGCATGCAAGAAATGTGCATATAATAAAGCTGTCTTGAGCAGTTGCTTGGTAACTCTCTGTAGTAAAACACTTCTAATATTCAAGAGCTACATGGATTACAATAATAAAAATACAGGAATACAGCAGGGAGTCACTAACAGCTGTTGGGGATTTAACACCCACATCCAGATGCTTGAAGAAAACATGTTGTACTGATAAGCAGTGGATTATTAGCTGTTGGAGTAATTGCTTTGGATTCATCATAACAATGAATTTTTGAAAACCTTTTGCATTTTTTTCATAGTACCTAGAAGAAGAATTATAATATTTACCCTCAATGACTTCCTGGAGCATTTCCTGTCTCTAGAGCTGCTGTGGAAGACTGCCACAGTATGCGACGGGGTGGCACACTGACTGCAGGCTGGAGGTTAAGAATAGTCCTCTGGGAAGTCAAACACCCGCTTTCCAATCCATGGTCCAAACACTATTAAAGTGTGTTTATGCAAACCTGAGCAGATCAGTCAGGAAAGACTAAAAGCATGTTGTATACCAGTAGCCAGGATATTACTGAAAATTACCTAAACTGGAGATAGAAATTAAACTCTAGTTAACTTCTGAGTTCCTGTGGTGGTTTCAAACACTAGAGGGTGCAATAGTGATGAAAGACATAATAGATGCGAACAACAGCTAACAGTTTATTTTCCATGGGGCTCTATAAAACTATAGGACCCCTCTAAAGGCACTAAACAGGTACAACGAGTACCACCTAACAATATTACACAATAATAAAAACCCCCCAAATTACAAACTGCTCCTTCAAGCAGACTGGTAAGCTGAGAAGCAGAGAGAGGGAAGGGAAAGCCACCTCAAAGATGGCATCTCCTGGCCCTCGGAGCTTCTGAACAACAAAAGCAGTGAGAAGCACCCTCCCCCCAGGAACCCAAGGGGAAAAGATGCCACACTGTTGCAGCTGGGTGATGTTCTGTCATCACTGCTGGGGCTCCGGTGCCGCTGCAATGACACTGCTTGGCCTAAGGTCCTGGGAGGGAGAAGCCGTGTGTCTTCCAGCACTGATGGAAGCTGGAAAGAGGCAGGAATTCCATGTTCCATGGCTTTTATAGGCTGCCAATCTCGCGTGAACTCGGGGTCCTCTTCCTGGCCAGGCTGTCCTCCTGTGGGATGACTAGGTTGGGCACCGTCCCTCTGTCCAAGATTTCACCATAAGGCAAAGATGGCATTCCCACCAAAAATCGCCCATGTGACTACTCTTACCAGGAGGAGAGGGGCCACCCTGCCAGCACCAGGGATGCCCAGGGCCCCGGGGGCACCATCCGTAGGCTGCCCCTGCCCCCATGGATCTGCTCTGGGCAGTAGTGCTGGCCCGGGGGGCCAACCCTTCCCCATGCACCGGCTGCCGCGGCTGGCCGGGGTCTGGGCCCGCCCCCCGCG
>VXBA01003442.1:249050-263931 GCA_013399895.1 Serilophus lunatus | reverse complement strand
GTTCTGTCATCACTGCTGGGGCTCCGGTGCCGCTGCAATGACACTGCTTGGCCTAAGGTCCTGGGAGGGAGAAGCCGTGCGTCTTCCAGCACTGATGGAAGCTGGAAAGAGGCAGGAATTCCATGTTCCATGGCTTTTATAGGCTGCCAATCTCGCGTGAACTCGGGGTCCTCTTCCTGGCCAGGCTGTCCTCCTGTGGGATGACTAGGTTGGGCACCGTCCCTCTGTCCAAGATTTCACCATAAGGCAAAGATGGCATTCCCACCAAAAATCGCCCATGTGACTACTCTTACCAGGAGGAGAGGGGCCACCCTGCCAGCACCAGGGATGCCCAGGGCCCCGGGGGCACCATCCGTAGGCTGCCCCTGCCCCCATGGATCTGCTCTGGGCAGTAGTGCTGGCCCGGGGGGCCAACCCTTCCCCATGCACCGGCTGCCGCGGCTGGCTGGGATCTGGCCCTGCCCCCTGCGGCCATGCTGATGGCTGCCGGGTGAGTTGCTGGCATTGGGAACAACCCGCACCGTCAGCATGGCTGCCAGGACTGCGGGACCCCAGAAGAGGGGACCAGGGGGCTGACGGGGGCCAGGGTGGGCTCTTCCACCTGCCCCTGCCAGTGGGGCTGGGGCCAGGCCGCCACCCCGTGGCACCCAAGGACAGGCTCAGGACAGCCCAGGGGGGTGCAGGCACTCGGAGACGGTCCCAGCACAGCCCCAGGGGACTCTGCGACCAGTCATGGCCCCAGCCCAGCCCAGCCCACAGGTACCTAGAAGCACAGCTCTGTGCAGAAGCTCTGCCCAGCCTTGGGGGAGCTCTGCACAGTCACCCCCATGGCCTGGGGGGCCCACAGATCCTGGAGAGAACCTCGGCCCCAGCATGGGCTGGACCCAGTGGGGCACAGCCAGGGAGAGCTCTTGCCCTGGCACAGGGGTGGGTACCCCCGGTGAGACATGGTCCCACAGTCACTCCCTGCAACCACCTGGGGAGCAGTTCCACCATCCAAGTTGGCTGTTTCCCTTCTCAAGGAAAAGAAAAAAAGCAAGTTTAAAGAAAACAATCTCCCCCTCCGAGACAAAACTGCTTCCCTAACCCACTACAGTTCCTATAGTAAGAAAAGGGAAGTGTCAGTACATGTATTGAATGAATATTTTAAGTACAATTCAGTTACATATACAGTTACCCAGTACCATTTTAGATGTCTGGGACCATCCTGTAAGATCTGTAACTACGACACTAGAAGAAAAGGCCCTGTGTCATATCTATTAGCCCCTTGTAGATGGTCTGTGAGCTTCCTAACACACCTCAAATTCCCTAGACCTCCGTATGTGCACTGTTGGATTGAATTGGAGATGTCTGACTTCCTGTTGCTCCCACTGTTCTTAACAGCACTTTCTTAGAATTAGTTATGTCAAAAAGTTCCAAAACTGTTAAATGAAACCAGAGATAACCACAACAATATGGAATCTTTGATGCAAACCCTCACCAGTCCCATTAGGACCCTTTTCAGAGGGAACTGATAGATAATGTATTATAGTTCTGCAAGAAACTTTTCATCTACAAATGAAAGAGAAATCATAAATCTTTTTTCATATATGTCAAGGAGTATAATTGCTTTTTTCTTTTTATTTCTTCTAGCATGCTCTGTATATCCGTGATGTCTGACATTGAAGCTCTAACTCATTTATCAAAGACAGACAGAAATTAAAGAATAGTAAGTAGGACAGCATTCTAGGTTAGAGTGCTAATGGATATATGCTTTCTGTAGTTTGATGAAATTTACTGAATAATAAGGGAAATCATTCATGTTTCTTTACTTACAAATTTCACTACTTAAAACCTAGAACTTGAAGGTCAAGTGCAGAGTAAAAGCCTACAGTTTACTATAGACCAGACTGAATTTTGGGGTCTTGTTGTATAACAGGAAAAAATATATTTATGTGTTGAATCTCAGTCATTGAGATCTTCATTCTTCACAAATCAGGGATGTGAGCACTAAGATTCAGGTAAAAGAATATAGAGATGGAGAAGTCAAGGCTTTCTTTTTGTTAAAGTGTTTTCAGATGTTTCTTCCTTGAGCTCTAGGATTCACTACTGTTCACAATGAGTCCTACCTGTAATAAAGTTGTTCTAATCAATTCTGTGTTTGAGCAGAAGTAGATGAAAACACAATGGTTTAAGATGAAGGAGGGTAGATATAGATTAGATATAGATTAGGAAGGAATTCTTTACTGTGAGGGTGGTGAGGCACTGGAACATGTTGCCGAAAGGAGTTGTAGATATCTCATTCCTGGAAATGTTGAAGGCCAATTGGTGAGAGTCTGAGCAACCAGGTCTAATGGAAGGTGTCTCTGCCTATGGCAGGCGGATTGGAATGAGATGGTCTTTAACATCCCTTCCAACACAAGCCATTCTATGATTCTATAATCAACCTCTTATGAAAACATGATTGACCCTGTCTCAGACAGTGGGATAGTTTTATCATGACCAAAGAAATAGACAGCAAATTGGAAAAACAAGTCCCATTCATAGTCTTCAGAACAAGCAGATCATTAGCGTCAACGATAGTGAAGCAAATCAGAAACCAACAGCAAATCAAAACCCAAACTGATCATCAACAAGATGTTCTTGTTGCCAGTACTAAAAATAAGGACACTGAAGTGTGTTAGAGTATTGGGTTAACCAAAAATGTCTGAAAAACAACTCCAAGGAGGAAAGACCCACAACTATGCCCCAGGAACTGGGATCATCTCTCCATCCTCAGGGGGACTCATGGAGCAGAGACGAGCTCATGGAAGCTTCAGAGCAGGAACCACCACGCTCGCTACAAAGCTCCCAGCAGGACTATACCATGTCTCACACGGAACAAGGAGGTAGTGTAGGAGCCTCTATGTTAAACCAACTGTTTTCTCTCCCACTCTGCACCATCTCTACCATAGCACAGGGAAATCACATAATTAATAAACTGTATGTAACTGTGATTTAAATACTATAGTATCCAAGTATATTTACCCTTCCACGCTCTTAATTGTTTTGTTGTTGACTTATGCAGGTGGGACATACTGGGGTAAAGGGGAGTCAGTGGAAGCAGATCTTATACAACAGCAACCTGGAGGAGCTTAATGAAAGGAAATGAATGGTTATGCATGACTTTGATCATTTGTGGAGCTGAATGCTATTGAACAGCACTAAGATCTGAGTGGGGAATCTGCAAGGGAAATGTGCTGACAGTGTGACTGCTTGCACTTTGAGAGGAAGAAAAGACAAATTAGAGAGATCTTTTCATGTTTGCTGCTTGCATTAGCATGATCTGTGCACTAGAATCTCAAAATTTTCCACTCTTTTGCATAGAAATGATTTTAATTGTTTTTTATTTAGATGCAAAAAACCTTAATGAAAAAGTTTCTCAGATTCTACTTGATTTAGATAGAGTGTATAATTAAGCAGAGACAAAATGCCAAATGAAATGGAAATTATCAGTGTGATAAAAAACAATCTGCCTTTCACTTATCTAGTTGACCCTTACATATTGGCTTCAGGATGCTGAGAATTATCTCTGACCCTCCAGTGTCTTATTGGCATTTGTAACCTTACACAGAGAGCAGTAATTTGCAGTAAATTTCCTCACACAGGGTTATATGCAGAATGAATTCTTATCTGAATGGTGCAGTGAATACTGATGATAAAATACCAAGCTTTCATGCTTGCCAATAAGAAAGCAACAATTTCTCTCCAAAAGATAAAGCAAAATCAACAGGTAAGAGAAAGAAAAAAAAAACAGCTGAAAGATTAGCACCAAGGAAGAACTAAAAACCCCAACCAATCAAACAAAACAAAACACAAGAGATAAATAGATAAATACTTAGAACAACATCCTTTTTTTCTCTAGTCCGCTTTTTTCCTTACCTGCTTGATGTGACAAATCAATCCTCTAACAGCACACATGCCCTTCCTACCACTGTTTTTTTGGTGTCACATACAAAACCAAATGTCATTTTCTGATCCCACTAACAAGTAGCTTGAATATTCCTCAACTGTTTTGGTCCCGGTGAGTGAATGTGGTATGAGAGCCAAAGCTGTTCTAGTGCCATTCAGTTTAATCTTATAGAAAAGCAGTTTGCTGTTAATGAAATATTTGCAAGTCTTGTAACAGAAGTACAATTGTCATCTAGTGAAAATTATTCTTCTACAAAGACATTTCCAGGAGTAGGTCTTTCCTCTCTTGTTATTTGCAAGTAAAATAGACCAGGCACATTCTTGACCATGATGCAGTCTGCATCCTTACAGATGGTCTTCCTTGTTCCCATAACACAGATTGTCCAAAACCAAATTTTCTGTTGTTCATGGTCCTGTCGGGTGCTAACCTTGCTGCATGCCCAGGCATTGTCTGATAGAGTATTAGTGAGCTGGAGCAAGACCTGTGCCATGGACGGTACCATTTAAGAGCTGGAATTGCCACATGACAGAGCTCACACAGAGCACACACAGATTTTGGTGCTGTTGAACATCAGAGTCACAGATTTAAAGAACTTTTTGTTTAAATTGAATCCTTTCTCTTTAGCAAGCACCAGATTTTGAAGTTTTTATCCTTAAAGAGAAAAAAATTTTGAAGGATCTATCTTTGTTAGTACAAGAAAAATGGAAAGTGATTCACCTATAAAACATTTCATATGAAAGATATTTGAAATGTCAGAATGGAAAAATCATGAAGAAGCAACAAGATCAACTATGTTTTATGTAGAAAAAAGTAGCACTATCTGTATTGCCTGTTCTCAGTAAAAGGTGCAATCACAACAGAAACATTTATGCAAAAGCTTCCAGTTTTTTGTTGGAAAATCATTTGGTTAATTTATATTAACCCTTTTAAGAACTCTTCTTCAAAGTTTTCCTCCATGTTTTCACTCTATCTGCTACACTGGGAAGGATTGGTCTTTTTTTTTTTTTTTGGTGTCCATGTGTGTGTAGGAAACAAATCAAGTTTCAAATCCATGCAATATCTCATTCAAAATTGCTGACATCAACTTTGACGGTATAATGACATAATCTTAAACCCATTTTACAGACCAGCTTTGCTCATGGTGCCCTGGAATGAGGAATATTGTTGGAATGCCTTAACTTACTCTGAGATTTTGAGTTCAGATGTGCCAGGAGATCTGACATAATCTCCAGCTGCCACAGACCATCCAGCATTTGCACATAGACATATAAGCACCCAACTGTAGTTTTTTAAAAAACAGACTAAATCCTGATACTAACTACTAGATGATAAATATATTTATATCCAATCCCTAGGAAAAAACATTCATTAAAAATAGAACTTGAAGATATGAAAAATTCAAACATTGCTAAACACAGACCAAATTAGTTAATGACTAGAAAAGAAACGTAAAGATGTTTAAGATAGTGCAATAATGCCATAAAATACTTATAAAAGCAAAAAAATAATACAGCTATCTAAAATAATACTTTTTTCCTCTGGAATAATACATCACTTAATCTTACCTTTCTGTCACCTATTGGCTTTTATAGTACTAGTTTTTCATACTAAAGTAATTTCTATAAGGAAACCTTGTACAAATGGTTCCTTAAATAAAATAACTTTGCCAGCTTAAGCTGTGACTAGATATCAAGCTATGATCTATTTTTAAAGGAAATCTCATCTAAGGGAAATCACTTCCTGCAGATGAACATTCGTGATGTCTTTATTCTGCAAACATCTAAAAATGCAGTGTGTAATGTTGGCTCCTCTATAAATAACAAGCACCATTACCCTTCAGCTTCATAGAGCCAAAAATCCACCTGCTATTTGTAAATGTTAGAATGAACTGCTGTCATGCATTCAACATATTCTGTAGTAGAGAAAATTATGATTAGTCCTGATAGAATGGTAGACAAACTTAATGGAACTGTGTTTAGGACTGCAGAATTTATCCACTCTCCTCTGCTCATGCCATAGCAAAATCCATCTGATTTTAGTAGCAAATATCTCTGCTTTACTCTCTCTATTTACCTTACAAATAAATTAACAGGTATTTTCAAAGTAACTCTATTTATTCAAGTAGAACCAAGAAGGAATCTTTATTTAGTGCTATTACCTGCACCAGTAAATCATACCACTTGTTTGACCTGAGCCCAGATATCACATTTATTTATCATTAATTACAAATACAATTGCAGTGTGTTCTATTGCTATCATGTAAAAATAGATTGAGTTGAATTCATTAAGGAATAGAAGACAAATAAATGATATACAAGTAAATTTGTTTAAAATATAACTTTTGCATGATATACAGATAAGTTGCAGGTATAGTAAAATAATAAAGGAATGAATATGTTGTTTAATTTTAAATTTATTGCTGTACCCACTCATTCTGGCTGTTCTGCAATGTTATAATTCTAATATTTTATAGATAATTTAAATTTCCAAATTAGATGGTCAACTATCAACATAGAGTGACAAATAAGAGGCAGGTTTGTGTCCTAACTATATTGCACAGCGAAAAGCCTCAGGCAGATATGTTATTTGCATCAGTTGCTATACTGGGAAAACGATGAATAAAAATACAACTGGAAAATCCTTCTATTTCAAGGCAGAGGCTTCTGACGCAAGGGATTTCCAAAATTATGCACTCTTGACAGGAAAATGCATTAAAGTTTTCTATCTGAAAAATAAATATATAATAAAAGCACAGAGTAATAGCTGATGATACTGTGTTGCACTATTAAGGAAAACTTTGCATTAAAGGGCATCTAGAACTTCCAGAACTCCTGTAAATGACTGGGATGAATTTATGAGATTCTTCAATAGAACAGAGCCTAACTGGATTGGAAATGCTTGGGAATTTAGGCGTTAGCTTTGAGGGGTTTGGTATCACTTCCAGTATTCTGAACAACATCTCCTCCTCCAGGTTATCACACCCCTTATGACTGAGGTGCACTTGCATGATCATTAGAAATTATACTGTAGGAAAATCACAAACTCTTTCTAGAAAATGTTGCTGATAATCTGTTGTGTCCTCTATCATCTATGATTTCCATTATTATTTTTTATTTAATTTGTTCAGAATTTAGAATTTGATTTTTTAAAAATTTATTCTGCTTGAAGAGATCCTTAAAAAAATGGTATTGGATAACCATTTAAAATTTCATAGAGTTCATAATTAAGTGGTCCTTCAGGTTTTAAAGACCTTCATTACCCATTCTATCCCATCACTTTTCTTTCAGTCTCCATCTCTCACTGTGAATATTCATGTTACTGAAGTGTTGTAAGAAAAATTATAGTTGAGAGATATTTAAATTATATTTTGTTGCACATAGCAGGATAACCAAATTAACATCTGGCAAAGAGAATTACTTGGGAGAATACTGTATGCTTTAAACACAGACTGGAAAAGATGAAATGGAGATTTTTTGAGGAGTTTGAATAAGAAAATATCCGTCTCTTACTGAAGAGATATTTTTCAGCAAGAACACCCACTGTAAATCTAGGCAAAGGAGAACAGAAGTGAATTCTCTCACCTTTTACTTGCCAGAAGAGTCTAGATACCCTTTTTTCCCTTCACAGATACAAGCTTCTCTGTAATTAATTTTGCCTACACTATTCTAAATTTTTATAACTAATGAATTTTTTCCAAGCTTTGATGAATGTTGACATTTAATTCCAGAAAGTTTAGGATTCAGTTACTGTTTTCTGAGTGGAAAAACATGGTGAAAGTATACTGAAAGTCACACTCTATGCCTAAAATACCGGCACCTTCATTTCCAGATGAAGCTTGGAGCGCAGGTTATTAAAAATATATTGTAAGACTTACATCATTATTGGTCAGAAACACACTGACTGCTTCTCCTGTTCAGAGAAAAAACATATGTAAGAAGGAGGGAGTCTCATCAGTAGTCTCTTATGCAGATACAGTTACACTGAGCAAACTATGACTGTGTGGAAATAAACATTTAAATAATGAGCTTTCATTCTTTATGAGGTGCTGGGTGCTATGCCAGCCACACCTGTAAATTTAATGGGTTTCTTGTTTTTATAAAAACATTGTCCTTTAGAGATATAAATAAAATGAAGTGAATACATTCTTAATTTTGGGAGCAGGTTGGCTCTTTGATTGATCTCTCCATGTAAAATTAATTGCCTTTCCATAACAACATACTTCATGCAGTTGCAATGTCTTGTACCTCAGGGGAAAAAAGAAAAAAAGAATTTCACAAAGGTTTAGAAACTAAACAACTCCAAGGCAATGTTCTGGTAAATCCCAGAATAGCAAAATATTTAGTTATTGACAGCAATTCTTGTCCTTGAAATCTCAGTATTTTAGGCTTATTCACTGTAGGAGCCAGAAGAAGTTGGCAAGTAGTTATTGCTCTTTGTTTAGTTTCCATAGCAGCAACAGTAACAAGTTAAGGTGGTTTTATTAATTTATTATTTCATCCTTACAAACTTCCTTTTTCCCTTTACAATACTGGAAGTTTCTGCAGATATATCTATCCCCAAACATACTATTGCTCTATTTCTGCCTAGGAGGAGCTGTTCTGCAACAAATATTATTGTAGTATTTATAGATATATGCTTGAGAATTTATTATTTATTGTAATGATCTTAATACAGTGACATAGAGAGTTTTGACAATTATGAATCTATCACCATGCAAACACACCTCCCAGGCACTAATTAATGTTCCAGTTTCCTTTTCACCCTCTGGTAAGGAAGAAGTATTGTTGTCCAATGTTGTATTACAGGAAGAAATTTAATAAGACTGTGCAACCTTACAGCAATCTTCAAAATGCTATTTGATAACACTCCAGTAGGGGCAGCAGTGCCCTCAGCCTGATTTCTGCAGAGCATGGCTAGTGCTAATCAGCATTTATCCTGTTTCACATGGAAGATACCCTACACTCAGACTTTTATGGAAAAAGTTCAGGCCACAATCATGTGTGGCAGATCCATCATCACAGGGTACAATGCAACAGAGGATCAGTATTTGCAACAACTTCTCACATGACAAACCCATTTAGAGATGACCTGCAAATTAATATGTAAATAAACAAATCAAAGCTGAGAAGGGAATAAAATGGACCTCTGGATATAAATACTCTTCCATTTTCGAGTAAAGAGATTTTGTCCTCCTTTCCAAAATCAGCAGACTCAAATCTGTGAACTTTTCTTATACTGACTAGCAAGTAATTATGTTAAAGAAATTAAGGAAATCAATTATGTTTGGATTAGAGGCAGCAACTTCATTGCATAGCTGTGGTAACACAGTCTGTCAAAAAAAAGTAATTGTATGATAAAATGGTATAATGTCATATCTCTGGTTTTATATTCAAAACTTAAGCCATATTATTAACTATAATGTAACTTATTGATCTCCACGATATGTTTTTCCCAAAGTAGCCCTGTAGTTTGGAGTATTTAAAAAAAAAGTTTAGCATGTCCAGCTTAGAGTCTGGTGACTATAGGAAGGGCTATTTCAGTGAAAGACAAACTACTCGTGTCTTCTCTTTGAAAATCTCTGTGGAATCCAAAATACATCCTGTTTCAGTGAGTAATTCCCCTGAAGCTAATGGTTTTATTGACAGCTGAAATCCCATCAATTCTTCTGGTTTATTTGAAATGTTTCATATAAGCCAAATGTATATTATGTACACTTGAATTGAAAATGTCTTAGTTTTATTTGTGTAATAGCTCAGGCAAATGCTCACATATTCAGTAGCCATGGTTTAAAAGGGGAACTGAAGAATGCATTTGGCACCACTAGTTTTAAAGGATCATGTTTTGATCGAAATCCATGTAAGAGTTGAATGCTTGTAGAAAGAAAGAAAAACAAAGCTCGGGTTGTATCTCAAGTACAATTATTAAATACTGTTAACAGATAACTCCAAATGTTTTTGTTCATTTGGATGGGAACTGTCATGCAAATAAAAGTCACCAATGTAAGAGTTTGACAGACTGTCCTCTAATTTCATATCATTGTTGCAACCGTGCACAGTGCAAAATAACCAATGCTGCTCCATTTTTCAGACAGTCAGACCTATTATACAACTTGTTAACAGAGTTCTTCTCAACTTGCTAGTATTTCTATAAATTCATTTTTTGCTTTCTTTATGACATCTTTTTCTATCTAAGTAGCTTTATTATCACAGGTCATAATACCAATGTAAAAAAATTCTGCGATAAAAAAATCTTTTAACTGCCAGAGTTCAGCACAAATGGGATCAACTGAATTCAGACAATGACTGGTCAGATTTCCCCAGCTTCCTTGAAGCAGTTGTAAACATCAATCTAAAGAGGAAATCCTGGTTTAGAATCTCTGGCATTCCACCTCAGGCCTATAAATCTGAGCTCTTGTAAAGTGCTGCAGATTTGGAAGTCATACATCTGTCTTAAATGCTTTTGTGAATATCTTGCTGGAAAAATGAGAAAGGGCAAATGTAAGCTCTTCTGTAACTAGTTCTATCTTCAAGGAAATAGGTGTGTATAATTAAAAAATAAATATCCGGTGCCCAGTCAGCTGTTCTTAGATCAAATTTTTATCTATAAAACCAAAAAATAAAAAGCAAAGGTTGGCACAGAATCCAAACTTTTCCAAAATTTTCTCATAAAATGTGTTTCCTAAGGTCTACAGCTTCACTGTTGCATCTTCTTTTCCTGTTGCATTAGCTGACTGGAGTATTTTATCTATGTTTCACAAAAATTTAGGAAAAAATTGTCGAGGAATGAACAAAACTATTTCCATGCATAAACTAAATGTAATTTCAGAAATTATTATAAATATGCAGCCTTACGTAACTAAAAAATCACATAATTCTGCAAATATTTCTAAAAATAAACTCATGGCATACAGTCAATAAAAAGAGAAGCACAAAGAAGTAATGTGCCTTGCAAGTAAGACCAAGTACATGGGAAGAGATTTCATTCCTCTGAAAACTCAGCCTAATCTCCACATAAAAAATGTTTCTTGCTTTGTATTTATGATTTGGGGTTTGGTACTGTGACCACTTTGGCCTGTGCCAAAAAGAACACCCTGCAATTTTTGTTCCTGTGCTAAAACAGCCTTCCTTAGGCTGTGTCTGAAGCTCCTTGTTTACTGCTCTGCTCCATTGCTTATTTCATCCTCAGATGTAGACAGAGTGACAGAAATGGTAATTTCCTTGTTATCACAAGACTCTGCTCCCATTCATATTTGCCATAAATTCCACTGGAGAAGATAGGATTAAATGTTTCCCATTTCTTCCAGCACTTTCCTCACAAAATAAAATCTTTCTACTGCAGCAAAACAAAGCAATAAACCCTCAAATCCTTCATATGACAGGTGCTGTGGAGGTCAGACATCTGGCCAACATATTTTTGTGGCCTCTGTTATAGACTTAGATAATAAATTTCACTGTCAGTCATGACTAAGATGCTGCCCTTACACAAATCAACAAGAAATAAGAGGTCTCCAAAAGACTGAGAAGGTTCTAGAGAAGAAAGTGCTGGTAGAAGACAGAACTAACAGAAGCTGAGAAATAGAAAATGCAAAAGGAAAAATAGGAAAAAAACCCCAGCCTATCCCACAGCAAAATACAACATTCTTCACAATGAATCCAACTGTAGATACATGCTCCCTCTGCCCAGTAACCCTCCTGATGAGAAAATTTAATGACATTTAATAGTATCAATCACAACATAATGAAGCAGCCTGTGAAACAGCACGGTCAGTTACATAAGGCCAGAGGCTTTTGTCTATCACAATCTTTCCTTAATAACATGTTAGCATCCTCTGACTTTGGGACAATTCCAACTGTATGTTTACTCTCCACAGTCCACAGGTCACTGTGATTTGACCCACATTTCTGGATGTATTTCACGTCCATGCACAGTTACCCAGAGTAACCAACAATGCAAAAATTAGTGTCAGATCTGGTAACCTGGATTTCATTTAGGCAATTTTTATACACCCAAATGGACACATAGAAAGAAGCAATTGTGTCACTCATGTAACAAAGAGTACATAAACAAAGAGTACATATAATTTCAGGAGGTGCAGTCTGAAAATCTGAGAGTCTGTAGGCCAAGTAGGCAACTTAGGGCATTAGGAATACTGTGAGACAGTGAAAGAGGGAAAAATCTTGCCTTACAGGGTAAATATCTCTACATTAAGTGCTGTTCTGCCTTCTGATTAAATCCTAAAGTGTTTTTTAACCACACTGGAAATCATCCAGTCTATATATTACCCTGGGCAACTTTTCTCATTGCTCTTTCTCTTTTTTTACTGGAGGTTTTTTTTTTTTTTATAACTTAAATACATAGCTGAGACTACTAATGCTTGGATTTTTTCCCCCCCTCGAAGTGAAAGATTTACATTAAAGAAAAAAAAAAAGAAATCCAGCAACCATGAAGCAGTTACTAAGACACAGAGCTACATTTCTATCTAATACGCAGCCCTTGAATAAATGTAGGATTTAATTTGAAAAAAGTACTTTATAAAATCTGATTTTTTTTTAAAATTTATAATTTGTATAATTCATTTCAAACCATATACACCAGAATACTCAAAGCTGGAAGTGTTTATGCAGCATTGCTGGGAAGACAAATTAGTTGTTTACGTAGGTTTGTGTTTTTTTAAAACATCAAAGCTATCAAAATATTTGGCAAACTTTCATCAAAAATTAATAAAAGATTTAAAAGGTTCTTACAAATTTTAGAAGGCAAGAGAAAGAATTATTTTGTGACAGGTTAAGCCACACTCATAGTTAATAACAGAATTCAGAAAGCTTGACTTTAATTCCCCATTTTTCCATTGCTCTACTTAATGTTGCCTACAGGACCTTATAATATTTGCAGGTTGGTTTTGGCTAAGCATCAAATAAGTTCTTCGTTGCCTATATGTAAGAAGAACTAAAGGAGAACTAAATCATAAAGAGGAAGAACTGTTTCCTACAAGCTACATAATATTCTAGCAGAATCAGTTATTCCTCAAGCAAAATTCCTATTTGGTATATTGAATGGGTGAAATAAAATGACAAGCTCATCTAGCCTTCAAGATGTAGCCTTGTGCTACAGCAGCGTGAGGCAAAAGCTGAGGATTTACTGACAGCAGCATAATCTCCCAAATACTGAGATTGATCTAGTCTGCAGAGAACGGTGGCTTCAGTGCATACAAATGAAGAAGCAGTGCATTAGGAAAGATTGCAGTGAGTCTGATCCCTCTGTCAGCAAAGAAGCGAGGCTGTTCACTGAATATGACTGCCTTCAGCTTGAGAAACCATACATATGAGGCAAAAAGAAAAGATGAAGGATCAGTGAAGAGAAGAATCAACTAAAGAGTGTATGTTTCTATTTGAGTATACCTTTGCTTCATTTAGTGTACCTCGAGACTTGAATCCAGTTTAGTACAATACCATTAAAAAGTTACAAGGAGCTACTTACATGAAGTTCCTTCTGAAATGTTTCCATCTCTTCCAGAAAAAGAACTGGACAAGATGGGACATCTGAAGGAGATGGAACGACATTTCCGTATCTGATAGATCTCCAGCCCTTGGATTGCCATATTTCAAAACAAGAATCAAGCTTATTTCTTTTTTTAAAAAAGACATATCAGATGAATCTTTTTCTTGCAGAGGGATTTCAACTCTTGTGGGCAGATAGTTTCCTTAGTTTCCCATCCGTTTTGTGTATAAAAGTTCACAGGGAGGGTATTCTCAGAAATATGCTGTGTGGAATATTTTTATAATCTCATTTCATCTATCAGCAATAGTGTGGCCAGCAGGGCGAGGGTCATGATCTCCCTCTCTACTGGGCACTGATGAGGCCTTACCTGGAATCCTGTGTTCAGTTTTGGGTCCCTCATGACAAGAAAGACACTGAGTTGCTGGAGCAAGACCAGATAGGGGCAACAGAGCTGGTGGAGGATCTGGAACACAAGTCTTACAAGTAGTGGCTGAGGGCGATGGGGATGTTTAGTTCAGTGGGGACCTTCTCACTCTCTACAGCTCCATGAAAGAAAGTTATAATGAGGTGAGGGTTGGCTTCTTCTCCCTGGTAATCAGCAGTAGGATGAAAGCAAACAGCCTCAAATTGTGCCAGGGTGGATTTGATTGGATACTAGGAAAAATTACTTCACAAAAAAGTTGTCAAGCCCTGGAAGCCCAGGTAAGAAGGGAGACTCATCAACCCTGGAGGTATTGAAAAGATGTGTAGATGAGGCACTTGAGGCCATGATATAGTGGTGGACTTCACAGTGCTGGGTTAACACTTAGACTCAGTGACCTTAAAGGTCTTCCAACTTAAATGATTTGATGAGTCTATGTACTTCAATGCAGCTGTACTTTGAAGTACCTAGTCTTCTCCAGGCCATGTTCAGGGAATGCAGGTATGAAATCATCAACTCTTGGTTTATGTTCCATGGGATTACTAGAGAGGAGTAGAATAATGCTTATTCTATTTTTTTTTTACTTTATCTGTATCTAACAAACTTACAAAATACCACACAAATCTCCTCTGATGAATAACACAGTCCTCTGTTTTCTAGCCTGTGGGACATAAATGATTTATGTGTCAAAAGATCACGTGGGATTTTATTCCTAAAAGGATGTTTTATCAAATGGCACATTGTAGTGGTTTAACCCGGGCTGAGTGCCAGGGTCTCACTACAGCCACCTTCTCACTCCCCCTTGCCCAGCTATAGAGGAGAGAGAGAGAATATAATGAGAGGTTTCGTTATTCATGATAAGGACTACAGCAGATTCTTTCTTAATCACCGTCACAGGCAAAACAAGACTCTATGTGGGAATAATAATCAAATTTATTACTAACAAGATCAGAGCTAAGAGTGAGACACTAAAAGACACCTTTTACCCCCCAGTCCCCCTCCTTCTTACATCCAACCTATTCTCCCGCAGC
>VXBA01003442.1:237275-248681 GCA_013399895.1 Serilophus lunatus | reverse complement strand
CTGGCAGCCATCTTCATTTCCAACTACTTTTTTTTTTCTTCCTTCTTAAATATGTTATCACAGAGGCGTTCTGTCAACCACTGATTGGCCTGGCCTTGGCCAGCAGCGGGCCCAGCCTGGGCATGGGGGAAACTTCCAGCAGCTTCTTGAAGAAGCCTCTCCCTCAGCCCCCCCCCACTGCCACCAAAACCTGGCCACAGAAAAACCAATACACACATGAAACTGTTTTTTTTTTAATAATGTGAAGAACTGCTGGATGCAAATTGAAAGTTTCCCAGTCAGGAAAAGCTATACATAAAAATTGAGCATCATGACATCCTCGTTACATGTATTTCCTGAGTGCAATCAAAATAATAATAAAACCCCCCTTTGTCAAACAGGGATGTTCTGTATGCCATCTTGTGGCATCAGGACTAAAGTAATCATTTATTTCATCTATAGTCTCCGTAGTTGAGTTTGTAGCTCTGGTGAAGAGTTACAGGAACTTGTTTCACTGAGCCATTGGTAGTCCTTGGAAGAAATCTTTGACTCTTAAAAGACTTTGACTCTTAGAAGAATATTTTTAGTAAGTGTCCAGGTTTAGTGGACAAATTATTGGTTAATAAATTATGGATACAGATGTATTAAAGAAATGAGAATTTATTATATGAGGCAGAAAAAATTAACTTAAAAACATTAAAATCCCAAAAAGCCACAGAAGAAAACCAAACAACCACCTCCCAAACACCCAAAACCGACCTACCAAAACACCTCCCCATCAATTCCACCTCCCCACCAGGCAATAAACAAAGCAAAAAGAAAAAAAACTTATTCCCCGTTTCAATGTCTGAAGGTGCAGTTGACTCGAGGTAGATGGCAGGGAGCGCTGAGGGCTGTGGGGGCAGCTGTAATGATGGATGGAAGGTGTGTGCCTGTAGTATGTAGCTGGCTAATCTCTGGAAACTCGCCACCAGAGCGACTGGGATGACCAGCAGAGCACAAAGTGATTTCCAAGATGGCAGATACTGGAAATCCCAGGCACTGACCCAAGTCCTTCTCCAATGAACTGCCAGGCACAGAAGGGCAGAGACTGGAGAATTCTCTGCTTATATAGTCTTCCAATCCTCCCCTAATCACCGCCTTGTGTGCCTCCCCCAGTCCACCCCAAAAAGGGGCGGTCTCACTCCTCACTGAATCCCCATTGGTCTTTCCGGTGCCATTCCGCCCCCAGCTCTGCCCCAATTCTGCCTCTGGGCCCCGCCAGCCAAAAAACCATGTCGGACATCACGTGCTTCCACCATGCCGCCGCCATCGCAGCCACCGAGTGCGGCCCCCTCCGCCACCGCCAGACATGTCGATTCCCCTGTCCGGGGGGTCTGCCTGTGCCTTTGCCACGTGGAGAAAAATTCACAAATAGCTCCTGCAGAGCACAGCTTGGGTCTCTCCACCACCCTGCACTGAAGCCAACACGGCACAGCCAAGTGCTGCCACCCTGCTGCTGGAGCTGCTACCCATAGCCAGCATGGGTGGCACAGGGAATGCTGCTCCTTAACCACTGGCAGGTCACCGGCCGATGGACTGGAGTGGTCTTGCCTGCCGCTGCTGCCAGTGCGTGCTCCGTGCGCCCCCATTTGGAGCCTCGTTCGCCCCACTGCCTCCACCGCCGCACCACGTGACCACCGGTCTGGTCCCGCAGTGCCTGTTCCCCCAGTGCCACTCATTGCCACAGCCAGAGGCTCCATGCAGCCTAGTTCCGCCGGGCCCGGACCCCAAGTGGACCAGCTGGGACTGCCACTGTCCCTCTCTCAGTGCCGCGACCTCGCCATGACTTACACTGACATGCTGCTCCGGCTGTGCCACCCGCTGCTGCATCAATGGCATGGGGAACTCCACTGCGACAACGCTTGAGCAAGCCCCATGGAACCAGACACATGTGGAACTCGGGGAGACACCATGCCGTGACCAGGTGCCGCGAAAACCTCCCTTTCCCGGCAATCCCAGTCCCCCCAGCACTCCCGGTTGTTCCTGGCTGTCCTTGCGGTCATGAGGGGCACCGCTCACTGCAACATCGTGGCGTCCTTGAACCACCCTCCCCTCGCCTTCCTCGATCCCAGTCCCCCATGTTCTACCCCCTCCCTACTTTCCCCTGAAGCAGAAAACACACACGAACGAAAGTGCAATTGGGTGGGGGAAGGGAGGGGAGGGAAGAGAAGGAGGGAAAGGAGAGGGAAGGAAAAAATCTTTTTATTTAACATAGGAAAATTTTCCCAGCCTCAGCTAACCCGCAACAGCAAGCATGGCCGTTTTTAATGAAGGTGAATTATGTGCTTCTAAATAATTGAAATTAAACATTTTCTTCTTTTCATGGTTTAAATGGATTCTTTTTATAACTGCAAAAATCAAAAGGATTGATGTTAAGAAAGTGGTAAAAATTTGGTTGTCATAACAACTGAGCTCACTGGGTAAAGAAGTCAGAAAGAGCTAATTAATTATTTTTTTCTCAATGTGCAAAACATTTAAGATAGTTTTGTTTAGCAGTCAAGTAACAGTGAATCCAAACCTAGAAAAGAAGAAAAATAAAACAATATAGGTAATAAATATATATGCTAAACCAAATAGCCTAAATTCTAACTGAGATAAAACTCATTTTGATTTCTGATCTTACTGAATTATGGCTAAGATTTTAAAGATTTTATTCTGAAAGCCTGTGTAAATTAATTTTGGAACCAAAGAACACAAAATCTTGCTTATATTAGCTGTTTCTTTAAAGAATCAGGTGCTGCCACCACTGAAACAATTCATCACTTTATCTAGACAAAGGATCTTGAATTTAGTATTGTCTGGAGGTCTTGTCCTTAGACCAGGTAAATTATCTTGACTATACTAACTTCACTGTAAGAATGCAAATTTACCCTCATAGAAGTTGAGTCATCACCTACAAAACTACTTAATTTTGCAGCAAATCTTTGCTCAAATAATAATAATAAAAATATTTGAATTCAACAGGAATATTTGATTTTCTGTAATAAAAAACTGCAGCTATGCCTGCAGTTTTCATATAACTCATTTTCCTCTATGATTCTGTTCCCACTGAAAATTAGTCCAAATTCAATCACTAGACTCCATGTCAACATCTCAGTTAACCAATAATAGATCTTAATAATAAACAAAAGAATAACTGTGCTTTTTTTTTTTTTCAATTACTAGTGCATTAAACTGGGTTATAACACATACTATAAATTGTCCTGTTGCTGTATTTTGTTCCACCATTAGAAGTGAACATCGACTCTCCTCTGCTGTTGTGTTATGTTTCTGTGGCCAGGTTTCGGTAGCTGGGATGTTACAGGGTTGGCTTCTGTGAAAAACTGCTGTAAGCTTCTCCCCATGTCTGGCAGAGCCAATGGCAGCCAGCTCCAGGACAGACCTGCTGCTGATCAGTACTGAGCCCATCAGGAATGATAGTAACACCTCTGTGATAATGTATTTAAAAGGAAAAAAAAGAAAAGTTGTGCAGATGAAGGCGGCAGCCAGGGGTGAGCAGAGTGAGAACACGTGAACAACAATGCAGATACAAAGGTCAGTGGAGAAGGAGGGGCAGCAGGTGCTCCAGGCACAGGAGCTGAGGTTCCTCTACAGCCTGCTGTGAAGACCATGGTGAAGCAGCTGTGCCCCTGCAGCCCATGGAGGACCACAGGAGTGCAGAGATCCACCTGCAGCCCGTGGAGGAGCCCACACTGGAGCAGGTAGATGCCCAAAGGAAGCTGCGACCCCGTGGGAGGCCCATGTTGGAGCAGGGTCCTGGCAGGGGCTGCTGACCTGTGGGGAGAGGAGCCCACACTAGAGCAGGATTTCCTGGTAGGACTTCTGGCCTGTGGGGGACCCACGCTGGAGCAGCCTGTACCTGAAGGACTGCACCCTGTGGTAAAGTAAACCATGTGAGGCAGCTGTGTGTGAAGAACTGTTGCCTGTGGGATGGACTCACACTGAAGAAGTTCATGGAGGACTGTCTCCTGTGGGATGGACCCCATGGGAAGCAGGGGAAGGACTCCTCTCTCATGAGCGGTGTCAGAAACAAGAACTGACCATAGCCCCCATTCCCTGTCTCCCTGCGCTGCTGTGAGGGGAAGAGGTAGAACTTGTGAAGGAAGGAGGTGTGGGGGAAAAGGTGTTTTTAAGATTTATTTTACTTCTCATTATCCTGCTTTGATTTTTGCAGTAATAAATTTAATTAATATCCCTACTTTGCGTCTCCTTTTTCCACGACAGTAATCGGTGAGTGATTCTGTCCCAGTCCTTTTCTTAACCTTAGTGCGTGCCTGATGTCCAGAGTCAACCCACTACAGCTTTCTATAGAGCAAAGTGGGTTTATGGAAGAGCAGCTGGCACTGCTCTGGTAGTGCCAGCCAGATTGCACTTCATGCTGTGTGACATAGAGCAGCTTAGCTCTCTCCAAATGTTTTATCCCCAACAGGGGAGCCCTGAGGCACCCCAAGTATTGCATTATACACTAGTTGTTACTTTTCCAAATGGTGAGCACATGAGCTGAATTTACACTGTCTCAGCAGAATTCTAACGGGAATGTAGTTATTTTTCTTACATAATCTACTTCTTCCCAATAAGTCTTTCTGTGATTGCAGTGGCAGCTAACAATACATGATGACTCAACAGATGATTCAACAGATCTGCTAAGGCGACTGCTAGTCCACCCAGGTAATGCATTTTATTGCTTTCATAATCCCACCTAAATAAATATAAATTACTCATGTCCTTATTTTTCCATCCCCTGAATCTCTTTCTGTAAGTCTCTCACTCACAACAACGCAGGATATAGAAATACTTTTGATTCTGAATTATTTTTGTTGCCAAATACATACTTGCTACATCAAATCTCAGAAGATCCCTCAGTCTGATCACTCACACAGCTTCTCACACATTTAACACATTTAATAATTTTTTTTAGAAAATAAATGCCAACAATTACCTTCAGAGAAAAAACCCACACTATCTGATATAGGTATATTGTATATGTGTACAGGAACTGCGTTTCGAAATACAAATGTGTATTTAAATTATAAATGCATATTTGAAATATGAATGCTCTTCACTATGTTTAACACAAATAAAAAGGCAATAGCATATTCTTTGATATTCTTTGGAGGAATACCACAAAAGTGAAGCAGTCACTAAAGACCAGGACCCAGGAATGGACATGGCTGACAGCTTTTATTTTCAGCTGATGTTGTAGGACAGCATATACTTTGAAGTTTTATCACCTTCTGGACAAGTGTCTGAGATGGGTGGGTTCTCAGACTTTTGCGATTTATGACAGAAAAACACATTTACAGAGTAGAAGTAAATTTTAAAGATGAGATTTAAGGAAAAAAATAAGGTTAATTTCATAGCTACCAAAAAATATGCTAGCAGAAGAAAGGTTAATTCACATTTCATCCTCAGAGGTTCTAAGAGTATCAGTAAATACTCTATTGAATGGTGACTCAGAAATCAAAGTAAACCCCCATAGTTATTCCCACAATTTAACCTTAAATTTCAGCTTGGTAATTCCTGATCTAAACTTATTGGAAAGATTGCACTTTACTCCTTTATTTTTCTGTATTTTGTGACTGATCTGAATGGTCATTTGTAGTTCATTTACTAACAGATATTTGATGCAAACAAAGAGAATTCATTTTCCCTTTAGAGTATGACAGCTTTTCCTCTTTCTTTTTTTTTTCTGTTTTTTTTTTGTTTGTTTTGTTTTTTGTTTCAGTGAGGACAGGTTTTCATGTATATTTTGAACTCACTTTCAGTAAGGAAAATAGTACTTTTTAGGTAGCAAGGTCAACATGTCTCACCTTTTCCTTCATCATCTAATCAGCGAATGGCTTCAATCATAGCAGCATTTTCCATTTGCAAAACATTTTAGATATTTCCTAAATTAACTTTTACAGTTTTCTGCTTGTTATTCTGTTAATTCATAATTGAGGATACTAATAGGTGAATTGGCACCATAAAACGGCTGTCAGTGGGGAATTTAGATTGCAATTAGTTTTCATTTAGTGCTATAGAAAGTTTGGAGGACATCTTCCACAAATGCAGATTTGTATGTACAGCTGCTGGTAGAATAATGAAGGGCTCAATTAATTTTTTTCCCAATCTAATTAGGGAACACAAATATTTATTTTATCAACAAAATTGTTGAGTAAGTCAAAGCAGCACAGGTAGATTGAAGGGCATCTGGCTCTATATGTTACAGGCAAACCAAGAGTCCACTGTGTAGCCAATGCTGGTAATGGTTGTTGAACTTGCTATCAAACAGGCTCAGTGCTGTATTACCACTTTATTTCATAGAGAAGTATGCACATAAAATCTTAAGTTGTTAATACAACAAGGCACTGATCTCTGTCAGAGGACTTGCTGCTGGGTCTGAGAGGACAGATAAGGTCTGTTTGGGGCTACAGCCTCAGCTCTGCCACTCACTGATGTCATTCCGCTACAGAAGGAAGAAGTTCCATTGCTAACACTCATGTCCATAAACATTTGGATGAATTAGAATTTATTCACATTAGCATACATTGAAGAACTGGGTTAGGCACTGCCAGACATTTCTTATAAAGGCTTATTAAGAAAGATCATAAACTATTGAACTTTTACATATCACTTTAGCAATTTAAAAGCTGAAATTTCAGTTTAAGCTCATCACCAATGTGGTTTTTACAGTCAACCAGGGAGAAGCACTTCTAGAAGCTGTCTATAAAAAACTATGGTCCTAGGGGCTGGCTGCTGGGCTGGTGGAGCAAGGGAAGGAAGGAAGGCTCCCCTTTGGATGGTGCTGGTCCTGCTCTACAGCTGCTGAAAAAGAATCGACAGTGAAAGAAACCCCAGGGGAACCCAAAGGGAGAGAAATACCACGACTCCTGCCACCTCCGGTTGGTTCCTTGCTGATACCGCCCAAGCTCCGGGGACACAGTGTGGCAAGGAACCGAGAAGGGGGAGCCGTGACTCTTTCAGTGCTGAAGCAAGCCAAAAAGAGGCAGAACTTCTGTTCCTCTGGCTTTTATGGGGTGCCTGTTCTTTAGTTTTCTTGGTTCAACCTTCCAAGAACTGCCGCCTTGCCACTGGACAGTGGCGCTGCCCGTTGCCCCCTCTCTGAGATTTCACCACGAGGCAATACGGCGTTCATGCCAAAATGCCTCATGGCCACACTCACTGGGAGGAGGGGCCGCTGCTGCCACCCTGCCAGCATGGTGGGCACCGCGGGGCATGTGCCCTGGCCGCCGCCACTGCTGCTGTGCAGATCCTGCCACGCTCTGCTCATGGCTTGTGGCAGGGTTGCCAGGAGAACAAGTGGGGGTGGATCTGATGCCTGCCATGCCCAGCCCTGGCCCAGCCCTGCCTGCGCCACTGGTGTCCCATGCTGCGGGGGCCGGGAAGCCCCGCGTGCGCCTTGGGCCGCACCCCACCTGCTGTGGGGGCACAGAGCAGGCGGGGGAGCTGCAGCACTCATGCAGTATGGAGCAGGGGACCGCACAAGCGACAAACCATCTCTGCCGACTGCGCAGGAGCATGCAGGGTGGCCAGGGAATGGCGGCGGGGCGCAGCACAGCGGCCCCATGCTTGATGGGGAACGCAGGAGCACCAGCACAGTGTGCTCAGCCGTGGGGCCGTGGGGGCCGCATGCCCTGCCCGTCACGTTCCCGGCCCAACTGAAACGTCAGCCGGGATGGGGCTGGCCCCGCCAAACTGCCGTCACTGGGACGTGGGTCGGCTCTGCCACTGACTCCTCCCCATGGGGCTGGGACTCGGCCAGTTTGCTCTGCTTCACTCTCCCAGGAGCAGCAAAATAACTTTTAAAAGACAAACCCGCCTCCCCCCAACCTAAGAAGTCTTTCAGGTTAAACTCATAACACCTGTTAATCGAAATAACCATGACAATGTTAATTATTTAAATTGTAAAACAATGTAAATATTAGTGGTTGTTTCTTAAATTTCTTGAGGCAGAAATTATGAGTATCAGTCTCAGGCATATAATTTCAATAGTATCTACATCATACTTTTGAAAGATGTTCAGTTTGGACTTAAAACTACAACAAATGGTGTAAGACTAGTTTGTGCAATTAATTGTCCTTAATTAAACTTTCATGTTTCAATATTAATCTGAGTTCCTGCAGCTTCAATTTTAAAACATTAGATTTCATTAGAGCTGAAATCTATATTGGAGTATTAACCATTATTATAAATCTGTCTTTGATATACTACATCATTCCGTTCAATCAACAGCATTAATTTTTCAATTCCATATATAAAGGTCCTCTTCAAACTATAGAACTTGAAAATGAAATGCAGAGAAAGTTGCCTATTTTCTGAAGAGAATGAAAATCCTCAATTACTCAATTATATTCTATTTTCAAGAAGGGAAACATCTTACAAATCATAAATGATTCTTCACAAGACAATCTAAAGTAGTATAATAGCAAGATTTTACTTGCCAAGATACCAGTGCAGATCAGTCACTAAACATGGAAGAAAAGACTAATTGCAAATCAAAAAGTGCCTAGATAAAAAAGTGCCTGATTCTTTATTCTGATGTGAGGGTCAGACCAAGAACAACATTCAAGAGGGGAAAGAGTGGCTGTCCAATTAACAAGGATTCGAGTCATTATCCTCTGTATTTAACTCAGCTTGATTTGTGTATTTTATTATGATATGTGCTTGCTTATTGAGGCTATTTTCACTTATTTTGTCTTTAAATTTTGTGTGTTTTTATCTCTCAGAAAAAAAAAAAGAAAAGTATATGATATTGGATATTGTTGTTGCTGATCCCTTGAAATACATTTGATATAACCCCTTTGGCAAGTCTGGCCTGGGCTGGTGGCTGAGCCTGGAAAATAAGTAAATTTCTAGATAGAATATTATACAGAGCTGTTTCATGAAGAAAACATTTATTTCATTTTGATGCAATAGGACGCTAAGTCTTCTAAATACACCTGAATTTATTGATGTAAGTCAGGTTGAATTAGTGATCCTTCACACACAGAGCAAGTTCTGTGTGACCTGCCAGTTTCTTTTTATATGTGAATTTATTTGATACCTACAAATGCTGACTCATCTAGCAGTGAGGTCTTCTCTTTACTTGGATGGCGTTTCATTGTCACCAAAACTCACAAGAGTAGACTTTTCTATTCTTCTTTCTTACCTTTAGATTTCGTAAAACAACTGTATCATTACTAGAATTTCATTTGTTGAGGAAGAAAAAAATAAGTTCAAAACAAGCAAAGACACCATTTATAAGTGTGCTTTCCAGTCCTTCTTGACTCTGAGGGACATATAACTTCACAGAAAGCAGCAAATCGCTAAAACCTCAGAAAGTCAGAAAAAAAACACAAAATTGGTGGGGCCTGCCTATCTTACAAATATCCACTGGACAGCTGATACGTTTTCCAGACATTAAACTCTCTCCTGTTCGGTATTTATCTCTAAATGAGACAAATCTGTTAGGCTTCTGGCATTACCAAAAGCAACATGAGGGAGACTGTCATCTCTGCTACTTTGCCTGTTTTCCTTGTGTGAAAATACTCTGAATGACTGATCGTAGATGCTAGCAATAGGGAACTGTTTTATTTATGAGAGCTGTAATGAAGTTCAAAACATAATCTTTTTCTCTGTCTCCTTGTAATTTCCCCTCATTTAATGTAAAAAATTTTCAGACTGATCTTTTAGAATTGTTGTGAGTTATCTGAGGCTGGGAAAACTTTTCCTATATTAACCCAGTTAAATAAAAGATATTTTCCTTCCCCATTTCCTCCTCACCCCACCCCTCCCCTCCTCCCGCACCCACTTTATTGTCCCCTCTTGGTCCGTGTGTTTTTTCTTCTTTGGGGGAGGTGATGGTTTGGGGAGAGGTATACTGGGCTGGGAGCGGGGAGGACAGAGAAAGGAGGGCTTGAAGAGACCACGATCTTGTGGTACACACTGCCCTTACGACCGTGAAGACAGCCAGGAATGCCCAAGAATGCCAAGGGGGACCAGGATTACTGTGAAAGGGAGGTTTTTGCAGCACCTGGTCACAGTGGCATCTCCCTGAGTTCCACGTGTGTCCGTTGCCATGGAGTTTGCTCCAGTGGCGCCGGGAGGTCAATGGAGCCAGGGGGTTCCCATGAGCTTGGCGGGACCTGCAGTATGGTGCGCCCGCCATTGTGGATGCCAGGACTGCAGGGATACTGGCGGAGCCATGCAAGATCCCAGCCCAGCACAGCAGGGCGGGGTCGATCCCAGTCCTGTTCCAGTCCATGTCCCGTGGTGTGGTGAGTGACAGCAGCGCCTTGCTGGGCAGTGGCATCAAGTTGAGCTGTCTGTGGGCATCCTGAGTGGTGCAGGGTGGTGGCAGCAGTGTGGTGTTGCAGAGGACCGAAGCTGCTCAAGGTGTGCTGGGACGCTGGGACAGCCAGGATTACCGAGAAAGGAAGACCCCTGCAGCACGTGGTCCCAGCATGGTGCCCCCCTGGTTCCTTTCTGCATGTGTCTAGAGCTGGAGCCAGGGCTGGCGGCAGTCGAGTGTTCCGCTCGATGCCCCAGCACCTGGTGCTGCCCGGACTCGGAGGGGCGGCAGAGCTGAGTGCTGGCGGGGCTCAAGCAATGTTGCAGCAGCACTGGACTGCAGGGAATGCCGGCGCAGCCCCGGGGAAAGCCAGAACTGGGGAAGGCTCCAGTGTTTTTCACCGTGACCCCAACCTGGTGGGACAGCAGTGGCACTGCCAGCACAGCGGTAGAAGTAGCGAGGTGAGCGCGGCTTCAAATGGGGCGCACAGAATGCGCACCGGCGGTGGCAAGCGAGCCCGCTCCAGTCCATCAGTTGGTGTGTTATGGGGATCTGCTGGCCTTTGTCTATGGCCGCAGAAGAGGGCACAAGCTGGGCTGGTGGTTGCGCAGCAGTGTTCCCTGTGCTGCTCATGCCAGCATGGCTACGGGCAGCAGCCCCAGCAGTGGGGTGGCAGCACGTGGTCATGCTGTGTTGACTTCAGCATAGGGTGGTGGAGAGAGCTGCGCTGTGCTCTGCAGTGATTTTTGTGTATTTTTCTTCACATGGCAAAGGCATGGCTCGGCTCCCCGGATGGGGAGGGTCGGCGTGGCCAGTGGTTGCAGCAGCGTGGTGGCAGCACGTGGCGGCCCCCATGTTGTTTCGACCCGCGACGGGGCTCTGAAGGCAGAGCCTGGAGGTGGAGCTGGGGCAGACCTGGAACACGACAGGACTACAGAGACCAATGAGAGTTCGACGAGGGGCAAGTCCACCCCTCTTTGAAAGCAGGCTGGGGGAGGCACACAGGGCAAAGAATTCTGAGAGGACCAAAGACTATATAACCAGAAGTTTTCCAGCTCTTCGCTCTCTTTTGCGCCTGGGAGTTCATCAGAGAAGGAACTGATCTCGGTGCC
>VXBA01003442.1:208367-237176 GCA_013399895.1 Serilophus lunatus | reverse complement strand
TCCACTCCTGTGGCTGCTCCAGAGACCAGCCAGCAACAGAAATCAGGCACCTGCCTGCCAGCCATCATCTCATCGTTGCCTCACATGGCACTAACACCCCCTGCCATCTACCTTGGATTAACTGCACCTTAAGACATTGAAACAGAGAATAAGTTTCTCTCTTTGTTTTGTTTTTTGCCTGGCGTGTGTGTGGGGTAAGATTTGTGCATGTGTCTTGTAGATTGTTTTGGGTTTCTGGGAAGTGGTTGTTGGGTTTTCTTCTGTGGGTTTTTAGTATTCTAATATTTTTAATTTATTTTTTTTCCTAAATCTTCTGTAAATAAAGGCAAAGAAATGTGCAGCAGGTGCACAAGAAGAAAAAGTTCCTTTGCTATGTAACAACAGGAACCTCAGAAAACCTCAAGTACTAATGATTCTGCACAAAATTTGGATGATGAGTGATAAGAGTGAAGCTGCTTGAGTGAGCAGAGGAGCGGGCAGTCAGCTACCACAAAAGTCAAACAAAAACAAAGGAAATGCCAAGGAGTGCACTAAGAGCAATTCTACAGACCCACTAGCAATTAGAATATATGGAATAGTTCCGTGATTCGTCAGGGTGGAAACACAGCTGTCACAGCCAAACATCTGTACAGCGTCCTCTATATGTTGTTGTTTTCAATGACTTAAACTGTGCTACACTGAATTTTATTTCATACACATAATCATTTGGATCCATTTGTGTAAACAATGTCATGGCTTAGATGATAAACTTTCTTTTTAACAGGGAATGGCATCAGGGTTATGTTGTTCTGCAAAATGATGGTAATGCAAATAGACCATTGATGTCCTTTCCTGATGAAATTTATTCTTTTATTTAGAATACAGTGCTGAAGGATGAAACATGATGAAAAGGTATAGAAGAGACATGAGGGCTGTTTCTACCTCTGCCACAGAGGTATCATCCAGGGAGATTACATGTTATAACTCTAAACATATCAAATAATTTATAGTCTTTGCTGTTTCCAGAACTGGAACAGGGCACTGAAAGATCTGAAGCTGAATTTGTATTTTATAGACACGGTTCTGCATGTCTGATATGCCCCATTTGAAAATGAGAGATGTTACTTTTCCAAAGGCAATAAGGGACTAAATGGTTTAACATTAAGGAACATGCTTCTATAAAAGTAGTATCTCTAGTGTTTTGTACACCAAATGCAAACTGTTAGATATTCTTCATGTTTTGATTGTTAATTATTTTTATCTGAATAAAATGTGCACAGATGCAAGCATAATTAAAAAAAAAAGTCTAATACTTTCCTTGTTAACATTCTTCAGAATTAATATCTCTAAAGTGTATTACTGTATGAGGTAGTAAGACAGTCAGTCCTAATGGTCCTATTTAGGATCAGAATCTTACATGAAAAATGTAAGGTAGAACTTCCTGAGTCTTATTCAATGGCTACTTATCTAAAGTTAAATTACTCCTCTCCCAGAGTCTATTTTGACCTTTTTTCTTGAAAGGAATTTAAACTAGATCACTTATGAAACAACACAGACAAGCTTAGAGAGCTACAGTTGCTATAAAAGCACTGTTTGTATGTTGAAATGAAACACCTGAAAATTAAAATGGGAATTCATATTTAAACACTCTAAATATAATAAAGATACCTTCAGCAGTATCTCCTTCACTAACATTTCTGTCAGGATGGCCCAGTTTTTCACTTTCGAGATGTGATCCTTTTACCTTCAAGACATGACTTTGCAGAAGTAATACTTAATTATTATCTGGAAAGATTGTGCATAATTTTGGTTATGGCTTGCACTTGATTCCTTGAGTGCATTACAGCTTTGGAGCCTTATAATTCAGAAGAAGAACAGAGGAAGTCTAGAAAGCAAATTTGGCATCATACCATTTACAGAATTTTATGTACAGTATTCATGTACTGGCCATCTTTGCATAAATTTCTTTTAAAGGGTAAAAATTGTCAGGCACTCAAAATAACAATTAGAAAAAAATTACTTTAGTCTGATAATTAGCTTGAAATCAATACTTGTCAGCATAATTATTTCACAGCTTCTTTAATTCCACATTCTGCTTGATACGATTTTTTTAGGTGAATGTAGTCCTCTTGGCTACCATTTTTGTTAGTCATTCAATTAGCACACACTGTTTCACATGAAGTTTTTCTCAGTGCCAGCACATATTTTCAACTCCAATTTTGTGTTTGAGAGCTTTTAGCAGTATTGCCAGACCTCTGTATAAAAGATTTAACCACTGAGAATGTCAAAATAAAATTGATTCTTTGTTGGGTTGTTATTAGCATTAATGCTCCTGAGCTAAAAGGATATGCTGTGGGACATATTTTTAAAGTGAGCTAGATAGCATTTTAATCTTGCAGTCACACTGAGTATAATTTGAGACAGGTGGCTAAAGCTCTACACTCTATTTCAAAAACATTTTGTTCTCTCCATTCTGATATGCCTAACAAAGCCTTCAATTTTTCCTGTTATGTTTTGCCAGCTGAATTCTGCAAAATGGAAGATGACATAGAGTGTAAAGCTTGTGTATTCGTTTTGCTAAGCCCACATGGGTTTCAGGTAGTTTAAGATCATACAATGTATGGTTACAGTATTATGTATCATAGATTTTGCGCCAGAAAACACTACAATGGTCATCTATTCTTACCCCAGCTTTTCTCTGACTACAGCATTTCAGACATTTTTACAGCAGAGAGAGGATTACTTCATCTTGTAGAAGGAAAGCTAATTCTGAGGAGGATGGTACTTTGCTCAGAAACTTGATTTATATTTTAAAAAGTGGATAGTTTAAAATGATGCATGTATAAGACAATACAAAAGAGGAATACAAAACTTCATATCTCCAAGATTAACAGAAACTTCAAGCCTCCAGAATAGCAAGAGGAATATGATTTTTGACAGATTATTATATAGTCATCATAATTTTGCATTTCCAATGATTTTGCATTGACAATGATTTTGCATTGATTTGTTAGATGCAATATTATGCAAATTATTGCATATGTATTGTGCACATTATGTTGTTATGCCTCTAACACTGGTCCCTGTCAGACAGCATGGATTACTGATCTCATCTGATTCAAGAAGGTGGTTCTTATGTCCTTAACTAAAAAATGCCTTAAAATTGGACACCTGGATGAAGAATGTTTCCTGTCCTGTGGAACAATGTCAAGAAACATTTTGGTGCAACATTTCCACTCTTTGGATTCTGTGACTGAAATTTTTTAAATTGCTTGACAAGGGAGACCATTTCCTGTACATCATTGTTAGACTTATGTCATCTGTTTCTTGTAGAAGCAATTGGAGAGGTATAAAGCCGGACTTAAATAATTTAAATATGTGAAAAATCACTTGCATTTGAAACTCCAGCATATCCATTTTCAAAGAACTGCTTTCAATAACCCAGCTTCCTGGACTAGACGTGTCTAATAACTAAGTATTAATTTACTCAAGTCTGCTGAGACCTTTTCTACCTGTTCTAGAAAACTCATATATGATTTAGTTGGCTGAAAAATGCACTGCAGGGAACTAATTTAAAAACAACATGAATATACTCTTCCCAACTTTTATATCATAAACTATGATTTAAAGCACTTATCCTGAAGAAAAAAGAGACAGATTGAATTCTCTTTTCGGACTTTATGGAATTCAAACCTGGAATACTTCCGTGACTGGTAACAATCTTAATCAAAAGCCTGTTGCTTTGATCAGGTGAGGAAGGCCATTTAGACAGAATTATAGCCCAAATCATATGAACAGGGTCTGCAATAACTTACAAAGTGTGCTTGGAGTCTCCTATTCTGGCTCTCATAGCTCTACGATATGATTAGGAAGTGAGGCTATATTCCAGAACAGTTGGTTAGTTTGAAACTGTCCTACTCCAATCTAATGTCCCATCATGCAGCAACGAATTTTTTCCTGTGTCATATGTGAGTAATTCTTTTTGCTGCACAGCTGACCATTTTTAGTGGGAGTGAGGCAGGATAATTCTCTATGTTTTGTCATTCCAAAATGACCTAAGGGAAGGCTACCCTTTAATAGACGGAGTTGTGCCTTTTAGTTTTTTCAGGGCTAACAAAGGTATTGCACTCACCAGTTTTCAAGCAGATGATCTAAGAAATAATTAGTATATCTTCAAATAAGATAGCCAACCCTTCTTACAAAACAAGAGCTTTCTAGTCCTTATGTCTCATTACTACACAATAGAAGAGAACAGATTTCAGTTTCTCCTCAGTTCCCATTTTTTAAAAATGTCTAGAGTATCTTGCACAGCACTTTTGAGGCACCTCAAACTATCTGAAAGGTGAGCCTGTAGCCACATGTGTAACAGAACACAAAACATGCTCCTGAAGTGCTCCAGGGTCCAGGCACAACTGTGGCCCCTCTAAACTTATGTGCTTTCCTAACAATTCTTGGCAACTGCTCAGGAGTGAGGAGGGACTGGGAATCATCCAAAAGAAGGTAGACTGGATGCAGCTATCCTTGTTTTGGTAAGGAGGGAGTAAGCATAGCTGCCTGAGCACAAGCCACTCTGTGCCAGTCAGACGGATAGAGGTTCTGCTACCTATCCTGTTTTCCTGCTGTAGGAATGCAGATGGGTTCCTATTTCTGGACAACAGCTTTCTTGCAAGGTGGCCAAGATTCAGAGTGTTGGGTGTGTAATGTGTATTAATCTCTGTCCTTTGGTACATCTAGCACAAGTTTAACCCAGTGAATATCTCTGTTCCACAAGTGAAGGTGTGCATGCAAGGTGTGTAAGACCTTGTGCCTTTGTGTATCATGTCAACTTTGCTGTTGAAAAAATCCTTACTCGAGTCCTTTTATGTTGAGAAATGATGATTAGCACCAATTATCTGAAATTGGTGGATTTATGTACTGATTAAAGCACCTCTCCGTATATCTCTAATGAAAGCCTGCTTCAGCAAATTGACTAAAGCAATCTTTTCAAGCTTCCTAAGGATTGACAATGAAAAAGCCAACCAAACAAAAAGTCAATTAGTTTTAACCCTCGCTGGATGTTCTTTTATCTAAAAACTTCCTTACTGTCAGCAAGCAATCTATGCAGTAATAAACAGATCTTTATTAAATTTATTTCAAGGCTACTTGTGTTACTCAATTTATCAGTTCCATAAGGACTCAATGCTTTCATAAAATATACAATTTCTAAGGAAGACATATAATTTTTGACTTCAGAGAGGTCAAAACTGAGCCAAAATACCTGATAATGTTTTCTTTTTAATGAAAAATGTGATATATATATATATATAAATTCAGACTTGTTTTTATGTGAATAACACCCTATGCATTTTATCTTCTAGACAAACTAAACATGATCTTGACAGTCTTTGGAGCTCTAGAAGAGACAGAGCAGCAGTTCATAACTAGACTTCCAGCCATCAAGTACTTCACACAGAGATGCTAGAAGGCCTGGCTACATATTCCTGTGCTACACATGAAGTGGACAGTGGTGTTCTGCACTTAGAAAACTCAACAGGCAATGAGATGGGTCACACAGTTAGTGAAGACTGAGATCTCCTTTAGAAAATGAATTTTACTTCCACTGATTTTTCTTGCTTAATTTAGAATGTTTATTTTGACCTTTCCATTTTGAATAAAATTTTACATTACTGATATATATATAAACAGTATATTTTATGTAAAAGTATGTAATTTTTCATCAAAATCCCCCTACAAACATGGATTTCAAAGCTAAAACAGAGCAGAAAATTTGTTACTTTTGTTTTCTTGTCAAATTTGAAATAAACATATTTCAGGATTGTACTTTGATTAAAGAAATGCTGCACTAAATAAATGTTCATTTAGATCTCAGCATCCAGCTCATTTAAATGTTCAGATCTAGCTGAAACTGCAGTTGTATAAACTGTCCATCTTCCTTCAATTGCACCAATCCCAAAGTAAAAACAGTTAGTTATGTTCCATTACAGAAAGCTGATTTTTCTTCATTTTTTTTCTATTTTATGCCTCTTAAAGATCAGGAAGGATGTATTCTTTCATTTTGGAAAAATAAAGAGAGATTTGCCAGCCTAAAGCTTACGCTTAATGTAGGAACACTTCTTCACAGTACAGATGCACAGCAGCAAATACAGTGAAAATACTTTCCTCTCTCTGAAGTTCATTGTATTATGTTCAAAATTCTAAAAAAACCCAGAGGTTCTTTTCATTCTAACTATTCATGTGAGAATTTAAAACAAAATAAAATCCTTTTGTGAACCTAGGTCCTTTATTCCTGTTCTCGTCCAAGAATGTATGGAAGTTCCTACTCACAAAACACAAGAATAATCTTGACCACTGTCCCCACACTGACCTTAGTTTCTCCCATTAAGGGTCAGCACTGATCCACAAATTATAATTTTCTAGTGCTATAGAATGCATAGGATGCAATAGTATTACCACCTGCACACTCACCAAGATTTTAATAAAACATTGTATGGAGAAGTTGTCAGATTAGCTAACAGAATTCAGAGCTTGTGATTTCCAGGTAGGGATTTAAGTCATACATGAGTTCTCATTCAATAAGCTTCAAGTTTCTGTTCAATTTTGATAAATAAACCATTTTCCCAACTATATTTTGGGATCCTAACAGTCTTTATAACTGGCTATGTGAACAATCTCTGCACAAATGTTCCTGATATCCATTCTATTCACATGACATACAGCACCTAACTCCATTAGGAAAAACACTATCTAAAGAGGCTTTATTATGTTTATACTTGTTAGAAATTTGCAGCCCGTGATGGTATCTTAGGAGGTTTGATTATGTTTACATTCATTAGAATTCTGCAAAGCTAGCTTTTCTAAAATTGCTAACAATTCACGACATTTATTACTATTTTTCATTTAGAGGTCTGCCTCATCAAGGTCAAACCCTTTGCAGTCACACTGTTTAGAGTTCTCTAGAGGTGTCACTAGATGAACATTTGGATAAATTCGGTAGTCTAGAAGGAACCAGAGCCAATTTTCGAACTCTTGAGATTTTCTCGTAAGTGCAAATAATACTCTTTTAATGGTAATGTTGCTTAGATGTGAAGAGTTCCTGCAGAAAATATTTTAGTCTTTAATGCTGTTCAACAACAAATAAACTGAATATGATACTGCACACAATGCTTGCAGAATTTTCCATAATTATTTTCAGTCCTTTGATTTATAGTAAAACCTTTTTCTTTGCCAAGTACCAAAGTCCTGATATCAGAATCTTCATCTAACTAATGGATATTAATAAAAATTGACATAATATTACTAAAAATACTACAACTGAGGTCTTTCAGGGAATAAAAGCCTCAGTTGTTTCCTATGGAACAGGATTTTCTCTCCTAAACACCTCAGAAGTACAAGTAAGAAAAATTGAGCTTAATATCAAATAAACATCCAGAGCGATTCAGAGTAGTTAGCTGAGATTCTTGGACGAGGTAGTTTAAGCTCAAAATGCAATAAAAGACAATACGTATTGTCATAATCTTTTTCTATATTCAAAGTTTCTAAGGAAATGTTTCTCCTCATTTAGTAGATATAGAATAAATGTACTGAAAAAGTTCTCAGTGATTATAATCAAATTATCCAGAAAAAACTGCACGTGCAACTGGTCCTTCAGTCACAAGACACATCAGAACTTGTGACCATCTCTTATCATGAGAGAAACATCTCTCTCCCCATTCTGGACAAGGAATTGAATGGAAATTAGAAGTCAAAACTCTAGATTAATTATTAAATGTCTAATAATAGAATTTTTTGGGGTATGTCTACTGTAATAGAATATCAAAACTCACACTGAGTACTACTTAAGGTGAATTATTCAATGGATTTTACTCAAATGCATAGTCAGAAGGTCAACTGATGCCAAAGGGTTCGCAGATTCTTTATGCTGATTACTCAGAACCTGGTGTATTTACACAAAACTCGCGAAAAATTAATTAGTTTAGAAGCTAAAAATTCAGTGTTATACTCTGTCTATACAGTCTTTTTCATTAGAATGTAAGCAGTTCTCTTCAAGATGCAAGAAATGCAGAAACTATTGCCCAAGAGAAATGCATTTTGAATATCAAAGAAAGTTAGAGAACCACTCAAGGAAAAGCAGGGAAATTAAATTGATCAGAACTAGTTCTGCATTCTCTGAGCAAAGTATAATTTACCCTAAATTACCCCAAAAGAATTTTACTGTGCTAAAAAGCAATTTTTATATGACTTCAATACAATCTGCACTCCCTGTGCACTGTTTTGTAGTTTTCTCCAATTAAAACAGTGTATTTTCTCAACTATATTTCAGACAACTCTTTAAAAAGTCTAACTCTTCATGGTGATACAAACTAAGTGTTTGGTGTAAGTGTACATAACTTGTGCTAACAAAAATTTTAAGTGTTGAAACAAACTTTAATTAGTAAAATCTAAAGCAAAGTGAAAGACACTACCTCATTAACAAAAATGTGAATAATATGTGTGGAATAATATAATACTTTGGAAAAACATAATTCAGTACATAGAGAACTAGGTCTGAGTTGCATCTTTTTATATATAAAGGAGTAGTGTTAACACAGTGTATCACAGAGCTGAAAGGGACCACAAGGATCATCAAGTGCAACTCTCAGCCCTGCACAGGACTATCCCCAGGAGGCACACCTGACAGTGCCTGAGAGTGTCAATCCAAACACCTCTTGAACTGTGTCAGGCTTGATGCCATGACCACTTTCCTGGAAAACCTGTTGTATAAAGAGGTAAATCAAAAGCAAGAGACTAACAACAAATCAGATTTTCATTGCTTGCATTCTCAGGCAGTGACAAGGTTCTCCTACTGGGCTTTTCATTCACACAACAGAAAAAACCTACAACAAACCAAAGAATCATCAGAAGTTTTTACTCACACTGGAAAAAGATCACCAGCCCCTGCTTATGCAGGAATTTTCACCGGGATTGCTTGAATCAGCTGCTTTGGGATTCCCACCTTGGCCAGGGCCCATGTCAGCCCCTGCCCCAGGGATGCTGTAGGAGGGCTGGTTTCCAGCTCCCCACAGCCCAGCCCTGCCATGGATCCTGCCCAGCCTCGTCCTATTCCCAGGGAGTTGCCTGATGCTCGGGGATGGGCAGTGACCTGGCTGCCCGGTCCTGCTGTGTTGGGAAGCCCTCGTAATTTCTGACCCCGGGGAGCTGCAGGCTTGCAGTTTGCTCTGATGGCTGTGACTGTCAATGTGATCTCCACCACACACAGTGTAGACACAAGGACACAGTGGCATTACTGAAGTGTTGCAACAGCAGACAAACACCTTCCTATGCGACTCCCCTCCCCCATTTTTTGCTGCCTATCACTGTTTCTGTGCCAGGTGCAGCATCAGTACTGTCTTGTCGACGTATGTTTAATCTGCTCTTAGCACGTTGCTCTTTTTTAACACCAACTGAGCTCCTGAGTGTGATCACATCACCCTGTCCCATCTATGACTGCACTTGGAAGTCAGAAGTCTGTTCCAAAGAGTGAGAAATCTTGAAATCCCACATCTTGTCAACTGGAGTGGCAAGCTCCCAGGGAGAGCTGTGAAAAAGCCTGGGCTTGCATGAGGGTCAGAGGTTGGTGTAAAAGATGGAGAAAGTAACTCAAGGCCAATGCTTTCTAAAAATAAGATGCAGTTTTAGAAAATGCCTCTTAGTAACTTGAGCTGTCATCTTGCAGGCCGTGGCTGGCTTACTTCTTTGTGAACCTGTACCCAGTTTTAAGATAAAATTAATCTCTTCAGACATTGTCCATGTAAAATAGAAAAAACTGAAAAGCATAGTAGATAAAAAATATTAGGAATATCATGATGCATTACAAAACAAGGATTAGGAAAAATTTATATCAGCCAATACAGTGAAATGCAGCTTGACTAAAGGCAGGAAATAAGAAAGGGGTTTTTTTTATTAATGACAGATCAAATAAACACTTTGTGTGACTGAACTGAAATTTGTTTCCACAGAGGCACCTGATACCTGGAGAAATCAGTGTGTGAAAACCCTCATAGCAGTTTTCTTCACTCATTGGAGCAGAACACAGCAGCTGTGTTATCAAATTTATCATCTGGCAACCTATAATATATTCAGATTTCTGAAGTAAGTGCACACCTCTCCATTAAATTAAATTAGATGTTTGCTTGATTGTAAATTCATGAAGGTAGCAATTAGAGGACAGAGGGTGAGATAATTTAAGGTATTTTTAGTTGCCACTTTTATTTTTGAGGGAAGAAAGTACTTTAATACACCTAGAAGCAGAGGACATAGTTTTGGGCATTAATTTATTGAGAAAAGATGCAACCTTTATCTTTACATGCCTCTCAAGCAGAATGTAGATGGTAACTATTTAATTCATACAGTTTTGGTTAGCTCCAGTAAACTGCATAGTGCAAGACTACTGATTGTACTTGTAGTGACACAGGGAGCATGGGTTTAAAGGTGGCTACTCGTCTAAAGAGAAAACCCCTAGGGTTGCAAATACGCCACCATCAGAAGTTGCAAACTCTAGCCTTCCCTTGCTAATTGCTGTTGCCCTCTCCACCTCCTCATTGCCTTCTGTTACCATCTCTGCTGACCTGAGAGCTGAACTGTTTTTATCAGCATGACTTTAAGTGCTTCTGTTGGAATAGGTTTGAAAAATAAACAGGTCTCTGCTAGCTCAGCTTATTTTGCCTGCAGCAGTGGAGGAAGCATTTGTATGTTAAGGAGGAGGTGACTTCCACAGGATTTGGGTGAAGGCAGTAACTTTTCAAGCTGCTGGGACTAATTGAGGTCCTCCCCTGACAGGCATTTTTTTGGGCTTACTCCTGAAAGGCTGAAGTCTCTTGCTTCAGACATGCAAGCACACCAGAGCTTTTATTTCCATCTGTTTATTTTGTTTGTTTTTTAACAGAGATAAGAAATTTTAAAAATAGTTTGGTTTTGCCCTAGAAATTTCCAGGAAAAAAACTGTTCATTGCAAATTACCAGTGTGAAAACATTCAACATCTACCAGCTCAGTTTTTGTAAGCCAGGAATATTTTCTATAGATAATGTGGGTGTTTCCATAACTAAATCCTGGAAAATACTATAAAGCTGATACTAAGCATAATGCTATAGACTATCAGAGGTCTCTTACATGAGATTTCCTGTAAACTGTATGCTTCATCCCAAGATCCATAGATAACATATGTATTAATTTTTACTAAAGAATTGATTCTGAAAATATGCAAGATTTTATTTTTGTTCCACATCATTACAGTAGACGATATAGAATTATCAGGAAGGAATAAGTACAACAATATCCAGTTGCCTGTTTACTAAAAGCTAGTAACTTCAGTGATGTAACTCTTTAGGATTTCAAGAACTGCAAGAGAAAAATTGCAATTATAGAAATGTATTTTTTATTTCTTCCTCATAAAAAAAACAGGACTGATTTAATCCTGGCTATCCTGAAACTTCTCTGCTTTGGGGGAAAACTACAAACAATTCAAACATAGGAAAAACAAGAGAAACAAGAAACAGATCAACAGACTTTATGTACTGAGAACAAGGGAGAAGCAGGTAGAAAAATGCCCTTCATTTTATTTTTACTTTTGTGATACATGTTATGAAATATAGGAGTGACAAGAAAAATATGGGAGAAAGAGTGTGGACGAGAAGGATTCCTTACATGGCTGATTAATAGAGGTGTCTTCTGGTATAAATCCTCTCACTCTGATCATGCCAGAGGCTAGAGGTATCCTAAAAGCATTTTATTCTGTAAATAATTTCCTGATCCACTTTCATATTTTCCATAAAATACATTTAATCTAGAAAAAATAATCTGAAACATGCTGGCCTTAATTTGAGGAACTCCAATAGGTATTCAGACCTCTCACTCAAGTCATATCCTTCAGTGCTTTCCTGTTTAGGGATATTACCTGAAAGAAAAAGGCTCACCAGGACTCATTCCCAATCAAGCATACACAGCAGCTGTATGCAGCCTCATTTTCCCAAATTGTGTGTCAATAGACTCCTCTGGGCTGTTATGCTGTTGGAAAGCCCTCATGTCTGGCTAAGATCCCTCCATATTAATGAGGAATTGAAGGGAGGCACATAGGAACACACAGGGTCATTCATGCAAGAGCTTTTGCAGGGAGTTATAGGGGAGGACAATTATCCATCCAAATGAAGGCTCTATAATGCGGATATCTTCAGCCAGCTGAGAGAGGAAAGATGATTATCTCAGGGTCAGGAATCACCTTTTAAAAAGGACTTTCTGGGCAGGGGGGGAAAGAGAGCTGTACATTTTAAGTTGTTGCATTTTTTTCCCATATTTGCACCACCCTCAAATTGCAAAGATTAATCTTAAAATTGTCAAAGTTTTTGTTTCTCCAAAGGCAAAATGGAACATTAAAATGCATATTTAGAATAAATGAACCAAATAGCCTGCAGACCTACTCTGGACTTCATAAATGATTAGTTTTGCTGGTGTTCAAAGCACTGACTTTCAGTTTATTGAAACACTAATGAAATTTTGATTATAATATAAAATATTTTTTTTCCTCTATAGCATTATTAATGCTATTTCAGAGACTAATGTTGCAACCAGAATGCTTCATTTTTCATTAATCCTCCAGGTCAGAGCTGAATTTACTTATAAATCTCCTTTAGCTAGCTTATATCTCATTACCAAGTTTAAATTGTATATAAAATTTTATGACAGCAGAAGTATATTACTGCAATTAAAATATCAATAAAACAACATATAGCACCATTTGCACTATTGTTTGTAGCATGCAGTCAAGATACAAGGACTAAAGAGAGCATGGGCCCTTTTATGATTTAGCTGTGCACAGAGAGAATCCAGGCACAGTGTTTGAACATAAAGATTTGATAACATTAATCAACACAAGTAGAACAAAAGCAAAATGGATACAAAATCTTATTAATCATGAAATTAATTTTCACAGTACCATTTTTTCCCTTTCCTGTCACTGGTAGTCCATGTAATGAGGATTAGTTTTATTGCAGTGTCTGTATTGCCTCTAGTTCTGCAATCACCATCAGCATCTAAGTTCCTGCCAGTCATTCTTTAAGAAACTTAACTACCATTTGCCACATATTCTCTCACATTCTCTCTAGGCCTAGGAAATGTGAAAGAAAATGTGCTTTTTTCTGGAAAATGGAACTTTTCATCAAAGGAAGGTGACATTCTTCCCTGTGTTGAGTGCTTAATTTGAAAGCAGATCACAGCTTTCAGAATTATTACCTGCTTTAAATCCTACTGTGGAGTTGACAATGTCAATACAGCTGATAGAATTGCATTTCCTCAGAATGGTCTTGGGGAAAAAAGCATTGTATTTTTTTAGATCTGTTTCAATGTTTTCTTCCATCCAGAGAGATTTGACTTCTTACTCTCTCTGAATTTCTTATTTTTTGTCTGTCTGTCTCTTGTAGTGAATGAAACTTGCTTGAAACCCCAAATCTGTGTGGGAGATGAGAAGAACTATATGTCCCATGATTTGGTTACCAAGACTCTTGCATATCAACACAATCATTCACCAAACTCCTTGATTTCTTGTTCTGTGGGTGGAGTGTCTTTTAATAGCTATGATACTGGATTTTTTCCCCACTCCACCTTCTTGATCAACAACTAATTTGAGAAATACATGCACCTAGATATCCTGGTAAATTCAATCTGTTTTGGATTTAGTAAAGCTCACTGTTATGTCAGTAAAAATTGGATAATGAAGTATAAGAATTTTTAGGGAATGCAAAGCAGTTTTGCAATATCCAGTGTATTCACAATGTATCACAGATTCTGAACTTAAGATTTTCCTGCATGTATTAATGGATAAAGAAATATTACCCTGATATTACTGATTTTGTCTGTGAATTGCATTGGGAAGGTAAAGGATATTTGATGGAGTGATATTCTTTTTCTGTCTTCCAAGTCAGAAACTTAAAAGGTTTTTGTAATAGTAAAGAATTAAGACCATATGTTTTTCAATTGCATTAAGTCAAATATTCTGCCTGGTGGATAAGACTCTTCATCTAAACCTGTCAATTAACAATTCATGATAATCAAATATTCTAACAGTATTCAAGTTTTAGCCATAGAAAAAGTAATTTTTAAACAACTGTAACCTATTTTTTTTTTTGTTCAAAGCTTTCTCTTTATAAAAAATAGTGAAATTTGGTCCCATTGATGCACCAAATTTGTTCTTCTAGAGTTTTTGAGGTTCTGATTTAGGATTTTTGCAGAAGTATTGAAACATTATAAGTAAGGCAGAGTAACAAGAGAAAATAAATACCATGTGGACTTCAATTTTAAGGGATGAGGTAGAAGAAATTTGCACTAAACTCACTAACTCCTCCCAGACAATAGAAAGGCATGCAAGTAAAGAAATAGATTAAAGGAATAGGATTGTTTACATGGCTCCTTCTCCTTCTAACGTGCTAAGTACATATACTACAGAGTTTTATGGAGTTCTTTTCTCAATTATAGCTGAAATAGTAGAGTGTCAGCATCACATCACTTTCTCACATATTGGTGTTACTGTTTTTAATTGATAGATATCTGTCAATAAGTTAATTCCAGGAGCACTTTTTGCAATATCACTAGCAAGAATGTCAGTGTTCTATGAACAGTAACTGCAGGAATGACACGCACTTGTTAAATCTGGCAGCGCTGCACATGCTGGGAATATCTGAAATATATCATATCATCCCATCTGGCCCTGCCAGTTAAGCAGGGATAGTATAAGACTTTGCTTTAATGACAGACTTTTATAAAGAATTCAGAGCCTTCAATGCAGTGGTGTGAGCTGCTTAGAAATTCTTTTTTTGGAGGCAGTAACAGATGTGCAATGAAATAGCAGAGTTTATTCTGCCTGGTCAATCTGTGCACAAAATATCCCTTTGCACTCTTGCTTCAGAGATGCAATGATGGAAACACCCTCATTATTTTAATCCCCACCTTCTTTGCAGCATGAAAAAATGCACAGACCAGCACAGATAGAGGTCAGTATCTGTTTCAGCACCCACATAAACACCTACAGCACTCACATGAACATCAGAGACGGCCCTGTCTTGTTCCTGCTCCCAGCGCGATTGGGATGGGAAGCAGGATATGTACACGCCCTCACTCTGGATTCACAAACACAAATCTGTGGGTTTCTTGAATCCTAACACAGCTTTTAAATTCATACAATATCTGTGGACCATTCCTATGCACAAACTGCGCTGGTCTAATCCGAAGTTCATGAGCAATTTTTACTCTCAGGTTCAGGGAATGAACCAAACAGAAAATAATTAGAATGTGTTTAATAAGAAGTTATGACAGGCTGTGGTAATCAATCATTAGATTTTCCAGGCTTTTACCTATTTTGTTTTATTCTTACAGTCTCCTTGAAGACAACCCATAGTTTTATATCATCTTTAAATTTTCTCTGCTGCATCTCAAAACCCTATTTTGCCTGCATCCCAAAATAAGTATTGTACCACTCTGGAAAATAATCTCCCTTAGTTTGTATGATGTTCCAGGCAAAGAACTTCAAATTTTCCTCCAGTCATCTTGGCAGGTGGGACAAGGGGCAATGGTCTCATTGTTCTTTGACAGTCTTAGGAGTATCTGATTTGATGTGCTCTATATTCACTGATTAGGTTAGTTGTTGGCTGCCTTGGACTTTCATAGTTCCTTGGATGCTTTCTGAGTCATTTTTTTACTGTGCACAGCTTTTTAAACATAACTTAATGAAACTGGGTGGTCTCATCTGTCATCATAAAAATACATTTCAATATTATATATATATATATACACATATATATTATATTCTTGCAAGGAACAAAATTAAACTGTTGCCAACATGAGAAGCAATCTGCTTACCATCCTCCATGCACATTTTCCAAAACCTCTTTGTCTTAAAATTTTGAAGACATTTTGAAAATCTTGTCCATTTGAAAGTGTTTTTCTGTGTACAAAAATATTCTGATAATCACTACTATTACCCCGACATCTTCAAAATGTTCAGAAATAGCAATTTCAAAACTCATGCATTTTCAGTTTTGAGTTTAATTCATATTACTTTTATTTATCAATACAGTCTTTATATGAATAATTTCTTTTTATAATTACAGGGAACAAAAAATGCCTCTATATATGTAAAATAACACTCCAGAATATAGAATAAGCGAATCAAAATTAACTACTACAAAAAATTTACAAAATTAAAATTTTTCATGCCCTTTCTAAAATATTTCATAAGTCTGATGAAATACAATAATAATACAAGACTGTGACTGCATAATTTCAACATGTAAAGTGTAGAATAACATATGAATTTAGACAATCAAGCAGAAGATAGCAGCACAAATGACTGTCATATATCAAAGCAAATCTCATCACTGCAATACCTACTCTTGAGACTTTCTTTCCCCTACACACTAATTATGCAATAACAGCAGAGTTTGGTTACGATGGAAAGACAGTCTTTATCTTGCAAGCCTGACAAGTCAATCTACTTGTTTTTAAGAGAGAGATTTAGTTTGAAAATCCTTCAGCACAAGCTTTTTTTTTAGTGCAGTTCTTCGGGACTCAGAGAGAAAAACGACTGCAGTGCAATCCCCAGTGAATACCTGATATACTCACAGGCATTTAAGTCGATGAGAGCTTTATAGAATTTATATTGGCATAAAAATTATTGACTAAATTTAGCTGAATCATCACTTCATTAGGCATTCCTTTTTATTCCAACATCACATATAAATGAACATAGCCATTTAAAAGTAGTTTTCTTTTCATAGACACATCTTTTGAATTTTTTGCTTAAAAAACAACTGTTGTGGCTTCCACTGAATAAGTACAGTCTTTAGAGGCCTGGGGGGAAAGAAGGGTTATAGCAACTTCCTTCTTAAAAAAGAAAAGATTTCATCTGCAAGGGAATATCTAAATACTGTCCTTTACATTTTTGTTCAGTGAAAGACAACAGCAGAATGCAGTTCAAAATTAAAATATCTAAATTTAGTTCTATATGTATTGGTATCTGTAGATGTGCCACATACCTAATGGAGCCAATGGATATATAATTATTACAATCAGTGTAACTTCAAACTCTACTTGAAGTTGTCCATAAAGTAAACACTAAGGTCTTTGATTCAATTGCCCACATACAGGTGCTTAATTCGGTGTGACATTCTCTAGAAAAAACAAGACACCCTTGTGAGGCTGGCTGATCTAGTACCCAGCACTTGTGTCCTTTGGGGCCACAAAATGACAGACAGGGTGCCTTAGAGTATCTTATATTCCTCTATACCTTGTGTATGGACAGCAAAATAAAGCCTCAGTACCCTTTTGACTGCAATGGTTGTCATGTCCACAGACAATGATGTGTGGAGAGACGCATTTAGCTCTTTTATTTCTGAATTAAAGCCTTCACTGATTGCATTGTGCAGGACTTTCTATAAAGTTTTCTGTATATTTGTTATTTGTATATTTGTATAAAAATAATGGAATTCAATATAGACAAGGCTCACCATTAAATTTGTTTTTGTGAAACTAGATGTACTAGATGTACAAAATTATCTTAAATTTTTCTGCTGCCATTTTGGACCCCTGTATGTATAATTTAGATTCACAAAATCATATTTAGCTGCCATTCAGTTCTAGAAGAAGCAGAAGGTCTCCAGTTTCCAAAATATTACATGGAAGTCACATAAACACTTTGCTTCTGATGGTGTGCATCTACTTCATGCTTTACCTCTCCAAAATTGCAAATATTTTGTATGCATTGTGCAATATTTTTCATGGGGAGTACATATATTATAAAAATATAAATTATAATATGATTATTACATAGAATATAATGTTTTATATCTATAATATATATATAATATGTATGTTTGGGGAGAGGGTCTATATGTATTTGGGAAGCTTATTTTCTGCCTAAATCTGCTGACAGACTCAGTACAGAAAGACTCTCAAAGCTTTCATAGTTAACAAGCTCTACACACATGACTGGAATAAAGAAGATGTATTTTGTCCAATATATACTCAGTGATTAAAAGAATGTCAAAGATCCTGCTTCTTTCCCGTCTTGAGCCTACTGTGTTTCAAGCCCCCATCTCATGTTTCTTAAAGATAACAAACAACTTCTTCCTCTTGTAACATTATAAAAAGTACTGAAAACCTGGTATTTATACTGCTAAATATCTATTGAATCCTGATGCAATTGTTCCCTATTTCCAGTGCTGGATAGTGACTCTCTTCTTATGAGCTAAGATGACTTTCCCCTGGGAGTTTCCATGGATTAGTGATGTTGTGCAGTACTCACAATTTCACAGCATCAATATATCTTCTTCTCTCTGCCCAGAGTTTTGTTTGGTAGATAGATAAATGACATAGCTCGTTTAAGTATTTTTATGTCCTAAAAATTGTACACAGAAAAATCCATTTAACATGATATTTCCTCCCCAGAGCAATGCTTTATTCCCCATTGAACTCTTCACAATATGTTTCCAGCTATAAAATATATGTTCTTATATTGGTAATACTGATTCATTCTAATATGCTTGACTATCTTTTAATGAAAAATATTTTGAATAGTATTTACATATCTAGAATTGAAGAATTAAAGGCAATTACCTTTCCTAATATAAATTCTCATGCTATTTAAGAGAAAATCTTCTAATGAACTAAATGTACTTCTTTGCATATCTTGGGAGTATGCCTGTGATTTTATATAAAGGATGCACAGGAATATGACTAGATGAGGCTTTCCTAAGAGTATTAGTTTTTTTATCCAAATGAAATTAGTTTTAATTCTTCACAGAACAATGATTGACACAGCTTGTGTTTAGACTGTAATCCTTTTTAGCCTTTTTTTTCCCCCCCTCTCGTATCCCAAAGCATGGTAGAATTACACTGAAACAATTACGAACAAGCAATTCCTGTGTTCAGAAGCAGTATATCAAGCCATAAAGAGATTTTATCTATGGTGCAATGTAGAAAAGAGAGAGTCTAAATCACTCCATGCATGAATGACATTGGTGACCTTGGCAATATACTAATGGTTTCACATTTATTAAACTAAGACTAAATTACCAAAATACTCTCAAACAAATCTGAAAGGAATTAGTATTACATGCAGAATGCTTCTAATTTTCTTTAATCAGCATGAGTGAAATAGACAAACTCCTCCATTTGAAAAAATATATTCATTGACTGTAAAATTCATTCTGAAGGAGAGCATATTGACTGATAGGAGGGGGGGAAAATATTGGTTATCTATTTTTTGGAGTCATCACTCCCATAGTAATCCTTAATATTCAGAATGGAAAAGAATAATATCTTTGACATTCCTGGCCACAAATATAAGTAGAAAGAGAACCTAGAGTTCCACATGGCTCCTGACTTATCAGAAATATATACTGCGAATGTGTGTATTTGTAATGGCACACAGAGATTGAAAAGATTCCTCATAGAAGATTAGCACTAGAGCTATAAGAGGTAAAACACCCCAAAGAAGACCCTTTAGATCTATACAGATGCAAAATTCAATGGAGAGCTTGATTCAGCTTCCACTGGAATATGTTTGAATGCCTGGTATACATGAAGTCTTAACTCCAGCTGGTTTTGGCTTGGCTAAGAAAAAACAAATATAGACAAGCCATAGATGAAATTTAAAAACCCTGTTAACACTATGAAATAATGAGACCAAAGAACAATTTAGGTTGGAAAAGACGTTTAAGGTCAGTGAGTCCAACTGTTTATCTGTTACTGCCAAGTCTACGATTAAAATGTGTCCCCAAATGCCACATAGAATCACAGAATCATTAAGATCGGAAAACATATTTGAGATCATGAAGTCCAACCATCCATCCAGCATCACCACTGTGTTTAACATTTAACCATGTCCCTAAGTGCCATATTGACACATTTTTTGAACACTTAGAGGGATGGCACCTCAGTAACTTCCCTGGACATCCTGTTCCAGTGCTTGACCACCCTTGCGGTGAAGAAGTATTTCCTCATATCTAATCTAAATCTCCGCTGGTGTGACTCAAGGCTGTTTTTAGTTCTCCTGTCACTTGTTACCTCGGAGAAGAGACTGACCCCCATCTTACTTAACCTCCTTTCAAGTGGTTGTAGGGAAAGATAAGGTCTCCCCTGAGCCTCTTCTTCTCCACGAAAAACGCTCCAGCTCCCTTAGTTCCTTCTCACCAGACTTGTGCTCCAGACCTTTTGCCAGTTCTGTTTCCCCTGTCTGGACTCTCTCCAGCACCTCCATATCTTTGTTGTCATGAGGGGCCCTAAACTGAACACAGGATTCGAGATGCAGTCTTATCAGTGTCAAACACAGGGGGACAATCATTTTTGTGATCCTGCTGGCCACATTATTTCTGATACAGCCAGGATGCCATTTGCCTTCTGGGCCACCTGGGTACACTCCTGGATCATGTTCATCTGGTTGTTAACCAACACCCCCAAGTTCTTTCCCACTGGGCACTTGGGCTTGTTGAACCTTATTCTACTGGCCTTGGACCGTAGGTCTAGCCTCTCCAGATCTCTCTGCAGAGCTCTCATAACCTCTAGGAGATCAATGCTCCCACCAAACTTGGTATCATCTGAAAACTGAGGATGCACTCTACCCACTCATCCAAATAATTGATAAAGGCATTAAGCAGGGCTGGCCTCCATACTGAGCCTTGTGAACAGCCAGTTTCTCCAGGAAAATGCCGTGGGAAAAGTGTCAAAAGCTTTAATAAAGTCTAGGTAGACAAAACTTGCAGCCTTTCTCTCACCCATCAAGTGGGTTGCTTTGTTATAGAAGTAGATCTAGCTAGTTCATCTAGCAAGACATGTTTTGCTGGCCTTCTCCTTGATTCTTATCCATAAAGACTCAACTCTACTCTTCAATCTAGATGATCAAAATACCTTCTAATTCTCTCACACAACCCCTCTTCCCTTGCCTACCCATTCTGAAGAGTTTATAGCCATACATTGCAGCAATGTGGCTGTGCTAGTTAAGACCTATTTTTGCATCATTATGGAATTTAGTTGCCTGAAGGCAGGCATTCAGCAAGATTTAACCTCCTAGAGTCTTGAAGGATTTCCCCAGGCTCCTCCAAGTACCTCCTTGCCTCAGGGAAGTGATGCTTGCATCCACTAGATGCCTATTTTAAAACAAATCAGTTCCAAGAGTAAGACTAATTTAATGTACCTCTGGACATTTAACCATTGCATAACTAGTCTAACCTAGTTGCCTAGATAATTATTGGCAGAGAAATAGGGAAATCAAGTGGGATACCCACACTTTATGAAGATACATATTTTAGAAGGATGAGAAGAATTGCCTTTCTTCAAATGAAAAAAAGGAAATTGAGGGAAATAAATTCACCAAATTAGACAAAATTTAGATCATTAAGTTTGAGATCAATCACTCCCTGAAAGATTAAAAACCAAATATTCTAATCTAATCTAAGATATTCTAATGTAAAATATTTTAGTGAACTCTTCGCACTCCCTGATGGTCTAGTGGTTAGGATTCGGCGCTCTCACCGCCGCGGCCCGGGTTCGATTCCCGGTCAGGGAAGAAGCACTTTGCGGAGACCAGTTTTTGGGCAATTAGGAACGTGCAATGGGATCCATCATATTGTACCTCTGTCTCATAACTACAAACCCTTCTTTGCAACATTTACACTACACCATCTTTGTATCTATTATACAGATTAATGCGTTCTCATTAGCTACTATTGCCTGTCCCTTAACTCATAGATATTTTCCTATTCCATGGTCTTCCACCACTCACCTAGATGTTTGTAAGACTCATATCCCATCTGTCAAGATGGGTGATCAGCACAGGACAAGTAGCATGTTAAATATTTTTGGATGCAATCACCAGCATGGCTTGGATCCACTTGCCCAGTTCCTTGTAAAGTTCACTGCATTAATTGACATTGTTTCTTGCAAAGCTCACTCTGCACCTCTTTAGGCTGTTCATACTGTATTATTTTCTGCAACATGGCACTTGAATCACAGACTAATTTTCTACCAAAGTTAAATTTCTTAGAGACACAAACAGGATGTCCCAATCCTTCTGCATTAGTCACCAAGTACACAGGGGCCCCTGAGAAAAGAAGCCCAGGAGTAGATGGCTCCTTCTGCTCCCCCAAAAATTTAAATTTTTGGAGCCATCCACTCTATCTTTCTCAGGCACTTACCTCTGGACATTTTCTTCTGTTGATTTTGGTTGTGAAAGAGTTAATTTTCTTCACAATAGGTGATATGGGCTACGTTTTGAATTTGTGCTGGAAAAAGTGTTGTAAATACAATGATGTTTAAATTACTGCCGACCAGTGTCTACAGGTCCTTTTTGCTCTTCAGACTACCCCACCTGTGAATAGGCTGGGAATGCACTAGAAGTTAGAACGGTTCATAGCCAGGACAACAGACTTCAACTGAGCAAAGGTTTATGCCATATCATATGGCATCCAGCTTGGTAATAAAAGCTGGGGGAAGAAGGAGGGGAGGTTGTTCAGAATGATGGTGTTTGTCTTCCCAAGTAAATGTTATTTGTGATGAAGCTCTGCCTTCCTGGAGATGGTGAAATATCTACCTACCAATGGAAAGTAGTGGACAAATTCTTAATCTTGCTTTGCTTGTGCTCTTGCTGCTTGTGAGGTTTTTCACTTGTCCTATTAAATTACCTTTACCTAAATCCACAAGTTTTCTCACTTTCACCCGTTTGGTTCTCTCCCCATCCTATTGAGGGGGAATGAGCGAGTGGCTGTGTGGTACTTAGCTGCTTACTGTGGTTGAACCATGCACAAGTTAGACATCTTTGCAGGAACATGATATCCTCCCACAGTATGTAGGGATTTTGTTTGGGCAGAACCAGGATGGTTAAAAGTTCCTCTTATGCTAAGCAGCTAAGTGGCTCCTGCTATATGCCAAGGCTTTCGTGGCCCATTGCCCAATGCTTTCACCATAGTCTTTAATAATCAACTATAATCGATATATTTCCAGAGACTTGTGGATGATAGAGGATGTGATATACTCAGTCAATGCCATGTTTCTTGGCCCAGGAGATTATGAGGTAATTTTGGAAATGAGTCCCACTGTCTGATTTAATTCTTTCTGTGGTAACATGGCATCACAAATTTGCCTTTCAAGGCCTATTAATGGTGTTTTGGGCTATAACATGTTTTACAGGTTTCTAGGTACCTCACATTTGCTTCCACTATGATGAGTATGTAGTGCTTGCCTTGTTGTGTTCATGACAGTGCTCCAATATCGTCAATTTGCCATGCCTCATCATATCAAAAATCTAGCCACCACGCTCTGTTCCAGAGACTTTTTTTTCATGCATCTCCCTTGATTGCAGCCTGTTTCACATTCATGAGTGATCTGTGTGATTGCCTCTGTGGTCAGGTTCACTCCTTGATTACAAGACCATCAGTACGTTGCATCTCTCCCTAGATGTCCTGATGTTTTGTAGGCCCATCAAGCTACAAATACCTCACTGATATGGTCTCAGTCCAGGTCCTCCTGAGCCACTTCTATTTTAATAGCCTTGTCTACCTGTTCATTGTTTCAACATTCTTCGGTGGTGTGTTTTTGGGGCATGTGAGCATCTAAATGACTTGCATTTAGGGGTACATCATGTTACACGACAGTGTTGAAAAACCAGTATTCTAATGAACAATTAAGTATACTGTCTATTTTTTGTATCTTTCAAATTTTCTTGTCCATTTGGCTTGTAAAATTACCTTTAGGAAGACAAACTGTTCTTTCCCTCTTTTCATTATTCATGACATCATTGTAGATGTCCTGTAGGAAAGAACAATTTACAATAAAGTAATTAATTGTTGGTTTCCATGCCTCAGGAGTTTCTATTCCACATTCTTCAGCAAATTATGTAAAGCTTGAATGAGATATGGCCTTACATTCTGAGACCAGGGTTTGAACTATACCATGACATTTTGAGGGCTGTCTGTACAGAAGTGAGGCATAGAATGATAAATCTAAAATACCATCCCATTCAACATGAAAAATAATGAAATAATTTTATTGTATTTATGATATTTTATAAAATAATAATTTCTCTTTTTACAAATTTGCTAAAGGTATACTGTCATAATTTAGTTGGTGTTTGTCATCAGTAGTTCATGCTTTCTTCTCATATCCTTGGTGGTTTATTGGTAACTGGAATAGATGAGACTAGCTCCATCATTAGCATTTCGTTTTCTCACCAGCAAATTTTATTGATCAAAATTTTTGGCCAACACTACATAACAAAAGAATCTAGTTTTGCTATTCATTTTGCAATTCATAATTTTGGATGAAGTTATATATTTTTGCTTCTTATTGTCATATTAGAAACATCAGATTTAAGCAAACATAATGTCTATTTTCTGTTGTTTCCCCCATTCATGATATTCCATTTCTATAGTTCTATCATGGTACAATGGTAGAGATAACCTATAAAATTAAATTGACCTGAAGAAGGGCTTTTGTGCTAATAGCTTGTTAACTTAATTTCAGATTTATCAGTAATTGGCATTCATCCAATCTAATACTTCTTCCTGCAAACTTTTCTTCAGCATCCAATTTGGTTTAATTTTTCTAATAAGCACATTTGGATTTTTGTTTGTTTGATTTATTTGAAACCTTTCATGCTAACTCATTGGAGATAGACAGTCTTCGTTCTTTTTAGGATTTTGTCTATATTTTGCATGTAGGAACTAGGAGAGGAGCTACACTATCCACAAATCTTTGGACTTTCCACTGTCACTCCAAATCCCATAATTTCTCTATCTCTATGAGACAATCTAACAATAGTCTCAACAGCAAGAGTGGTACATGACATTACTACTCAACTTCTATTTCTGTTTCAAGCCAGTGTACAATTTATTTGGAGAACATTTGCATACCATTCATGGAATAACAAATAGAACATGAGAGCACTACGTTGTCCTTTATATTAATAAAAATATCTGTATTTCCTTTGGTATCCCTCCATAAAATATTTTGTTGAGCATCATAGAAGCATCAAAATCAATACAGTTATTGATGACTAGCAATTTATTGTTAAATTTCCTGTAGGATTCAAAATATGTAATCTTCCTCCTCTGAAGCTTCATACTTTTAATATTTGTTTCTTGTCTTATTCTTTCACTGTAGACAATTATCTGCTAAGTATTCTTTGGTGCTGTCAATAAAGTTCTGCTGTAACAACAATTGCAGTGTAGCAAATATGTTATCTCAGCAGTTAGACATTTAAAATCACTGTAGTTCCTACTTTCTCTTCCTTTCATGCATTGTTTCAGAAATGCTGTAGACAGTTGTATTTTAGTCACCTTTAGAAGTTTGTTACACTTTATTGATAGCGGGTTAATTCAACTTCTGACTAGCATTTTCAATTATCTTTGTAGGGCATAATTCTTTGCAGATAAAAAGATTTGGAAAGCAATGGGAAGAAAATCCTGATCTATTCAGGATCTTTTCAAAAAATACCCATTTTATTCATTAATCATCAGTGTAAGCATGTTCTCCTTTTCCATTTGATGGTAATGGTTATTTCCTTTACTATCTATTAATGTTTTGATGTTTTCTGTTAATATTAATGGAATATTTCTGTTTAATATTAACTTTTTAGGCTGCATCTTTTTCTTCATTAATTTGGTGACTCCGTTTCTTCTCACCATTATATCTATGTTTTGTGTACTGAGCTTGAGAGATTTTATTTTTTGTCTCCTTCATAATTTTTCAGATGCCTGAATTATACTTTTGAGAAGTCTGATAGGTTTTGTCTGATAGGTCTGCTAAGTTTTCAGACTTTTCCCCTCTGTTTAATATTTGTCTAAAGAGTTGTTAAGCTTGCACTTCTTTCTAATACTGTAATTTTCATTTTCTGTCCTGGAGCATATGATGTAATTATGATGTCTGCTATTAAAAATAGCAACTGTATGTCACTCACTTCATGCAACTATGCATCTTTTAATTGTCAAATCCATCTTCTCCAGTCTTATTAGATTCATTCTTTACTGCTTTTCTCATTTTACATCTTAGTAAGCACATTTATAAAAGACCCTATTAGAAAGGTTATCCAATTTTTATTATATAAATAAGCATTTCATAAACCACTCATGTGTAAAGAAGCTAATTATTGTATTTTATGGGGTCTACTTATTATTCAAAACTTATTCATATGCATTGGGTTTGTAAGAAATCAAATAGGCTATTTCTCTAGTACATTATAACAAAAAAGACATATAAACTGTATTTACAAGCAGCAGTCTATTTTTTTTAATGCTTGAATGTAAAATTTAAAGCTCTCTATTGCTTTGTTCCAAGTTTTATTCGTTATATAAGAAGAACTCATACAGTTCATACATAAACTAGAAAATGTTTCATGAAGATTGAATATCAGAAGGTAAAACAGCTGTTAAAAGATGATCCTGGAGCTGATCCCAAAATGTAGAAGATGAAATCAAAAAGATCCAGGCAATTATGCAGCTGTGTGGTTCACTAGTCAACAGTTCACTAGTCCAACAATTCTTGAACCTAATAAATTGCATATTGATTTATATGGTCAAAGTGCAAATTTATTACAGCTCACCTGGTGCCTGAGCCACTTTGTGGGGCCAAAATATTCGAACACTGTCTATTAGTACTTATTTCACTGTAGATGCTTATAAACATATCAAATTTATTGTGTTGTGCTGATATTCTGAAGTGGTAACTATTTACTGAAATAAAGCAAAAAACCCCAAAAGTTACTGTCCAATATTTACTAATTTATTCTTTTCCATTACCAATATATTCCAAATACTTGTTGCTACATGAAGCATCCAATTTTTCTGATTACTAGATGTTTTACCATCTTAAATAGCATACTGGAGTTTATAATTCAAGTTGAAACAATTATACTTTTCCCAAGTTTTTATACTGTGTCTATCTATCTAAGGTGTAGAATTCAGGATATGTGTCACTGGTGTCACAAGTACAAAGGCATTTCGGTCAGTGCTCTGTGTTGCACTGATGTTCACTAGGAATAATTAGCCATTTTTTTTTTCCTGAAGTTTATATGTATATCGCCAAATATACAATCTTTTACGTATGTAGTTATACACAAGTGTAAAGAAAGACTAGCATATTAGAGGCTAAGGTGACACTATGTGATTAACATGGGGCACCCAGTACATACCCTTTAGAATAAAAAAACCCCATAATTAATTAATGTGTGTGCCACAATGGTGGCATGCACACTGTGGATATTTACCTAAACCTTTAATAGAGAGGCCATTTCAATGAAAGCTAAATTCATGCTGCTAGAAGACTCAAACAGTCAGAAAAAAAAAGACAAAAGTATTGACCAGGTGATGCAGCATTTTATGGGAAGTGATTCATATACAGACAGTCTCATATTGGTGTGTCTGTGGCTTGTACTAATTTGTCTCCATTGTTTTTTGCATGTCATTATAAAAGCAATGGAGAAATGTTGCAGTTATTCCTGCTAAAAACCTACTTTATTTGATTTTATGAAAAAACCTGTATGAGAATTCATAAAAACCTGTCAGACTTCCTATGTATATTAAACAATATTTTTCATTCTTTACTGCTAATTTGAATAAGGAAAAACATGCATATATCTAAAGTTGTTGAGACAAAACATTAAAAGCCTAAAATAGCAAGCTCCTGAATTTCAACATTACTGGCTAAACACTAAAATTTCAGAACAGTAATGTTCATGAAGTGTTTCCTTCATGATTGAAAACAATTGTAGGTTCAGCAAACAAAATATGTCCCTGAAATAAGTTAAGCTTATTAAAAGAACTTCCAGCTTGTAATAGTTCTGTTTCCAAATGCGTTGTGAAGCTGGAATAACTGTGTCTTATTCGGTAAGCACTTCTCACTGCAGTATTTTCCTAATATGGAATGTGACATTGTTTGACTTTTTCTAAGGAATCATTTGCTGGCTCCCCATACATATTTCTCTTTGTTACCTGTTTAATATAATAGTAAGAAACAATTGTGCTTTTAACTCGTTTTCTTAAATTAGTGGGTTTGTCTTATATCTCTTCAAGGAAGTGAAAATCTTTTCCATTACACAAGGCCTTTTTCAAGGTTTAAGAAAATATAAACTGTCATAATATATATCTTTTTCAAATCTCTTTTTCAGATTTCTTTTTGTTTATCATCTTATCAGTTCATTATCTCAATATTTTCTGCATATTTCTGTGTTCCTGTACCTGACTGATATAGAATTCCATAAGTAGATAGGTAAGTTTAGATAAATGGATTAAAATAAACCAAAATAGCACAGAATCACAGAATTGCTATGTTGGAAGAGACCTCCAAGATCATCTAGTCCAACCTTTGCCCTAACACCTCGACTAGACTAGACCATGTCACCAAGTGCCACGTCCAGCCTTTTTTTAAACACATCCAGGGATGGTGACTCCACCACGTCCCTGGGCAGACTATTCCAATACTTTATTACTCTTTCTGTAAAAGACTTCTTCCTAATATCTAACCTATACCTCCCTTGATGCAGCTTGAGACTGTGTCCTCTTGTTCCATCAGTTGCTGCCCGGTGGAAGAGACCAACCGCCACCTGACCACAACCTCCTTTCAGAAAGTTGTAGAGAGCGATAAGGTCACCTCTGAGCCTCCTTTTCTCCAGGCTAAACAGTTCCAACTCCCTCAATCGTTCCTCGTAGGGCTTGTGCTCCATACCCTCCACCAACCTCGTTGCTCTCCTCTGGACACGCTCAATGATCTCCACGTCCTTCCTAAACTGAGGGGCCCAGAACTGGACACAGTACTCCAGGTGC
>VXBA01003442.1:182354-208205 GCA_013399895.1 Serilophus lunatus | reverse complement strand
AGAGCCCTCCTTCCTTCCAATAGATCAACACAAGCTCCCAGCTTAGCGTCATCCGCAAATTTACTAATGAAGGACTCAATACCCACATCCATGTCATCAATGAATATTTACAAATTCTTGTTCCTTCACAATTCTTGAAGTCAAACAGTAATGTACTATAATATTTATAAATATTACAATTTCACAATGATAATATTGGTAAGACTTATCTTGAAACTTGAAATGAAAGGTTGAACGAATAGGAAATTTGTTTTCCTAGGAGGTACAGAAAAGATCTTGTCTGAATCCTGTGTAAGTAAAATAAACTCTCAATAAATCAAGTACATTTTTTATTTGTAATAGAAGTTATGTTTACAATGCAAAATACCTACTGGAATATAAAAGCAATGCTTTCCAATTTATTTTTAACCAAAATTTGGTCTAAAACCCTATAATATTGAGTTAATTAGTATAGTTATCTGACCTGAATTAAAAAATAATTTTATTGCATGCAGGTATCTGAATTATGGTTGATTTAATTAATGAAAGAACAAAAAAAATTGTTTTGGTTTTTAAATTCCTTGTCATAATGTTTAGTACATGCTTCATCAAATTCCATTTTTAAATGTAGTTTTTAATAATACCAGTATAAAAAATGACTGCCCTGTAGTGTTGCAATGATAATAAAATCAATTTACAAAGTGTAAGTTTTGTAACTCTGACAAAGTATTCTAAGATAAACTGACTAGCGTAATATAAATCAAAACTTAATAAGATTTAATCTCTATTCAGATTTGAGGAATCTGACCCAGTTTTAATTTCATCAGTTTTTCAGGCAGTTTCAGACATATGTTTAAATTCTTTCTTCCTCTGTTGGAGAATATAAATTTGTATTTAATTCCACACTCTTTTGTTTGGTAAAATTTTTATTGTTAGACTCATTATTTGTACCAAGATTTTAATTAATTCAAAGTAGATCAGCTGTAAGGGTACTATGAGCCTCTATAGTCCTTCGAAAGCTTTAAAATTAGTAGACATTAAATTCCTTTCTATGCATGGGTAAGGCTTTATCCAAAGCTTTATATAATGTAGTGTAAAAGTTCACACTAACTTCAGCGAAAATTGAGGAATGTTCACAAAAAGATCTAGATGAGCAAGAGTACATTTACCATTAGCTACATGAGTAATGACATTGAAGTCAGAGGAAATAATTTTCATTCTTAAAACAAGTGTATGCCTGAAGAATCGGCCTTTACATTTCTTTAATCTTCTCTAGGACTTTGAGCAGCAAACAAAATGAAGTAATTCTGAAATAAGGCATTGATAGAATGAGCCTGGAGAAACATCAGACCTCATTAAAACATGTCACACCTCACCAAATATATGGAGCAATTCACTGAAAGCTTCCTCCTGAAACAGACTGAGAATAACTTCTCAGAGAAGCTCTGAAGCCAGTAAGTTACATCAATCTTTGTCAGACTTGTTCAGCCAAAATAATATAACAGCATACACAGAAGCAACTCCAGAAAACAAGCAGTTTGTTCATTCATTCACAGCATCTCTAGCCCTGACAGTTCATTGCTGTTCTTCTAGAGTTGCACTTTTGTGCCATTCTCATTTTTCCATAACAAATGACAGGATGTACAGGTAGCAAAAAAGATTTAGCACAACTGCTCCTGTTCCTTTCTGTTGAGATGCCTTTCTTGACAGCATGTATTTGTGACAAATAGCACTCAGTGTCTTAGGATGTACTTGTAGAGCAATATAAAATTTTCATTTCATGAAAAAAAAATGCTGTAAATAATATACACACATAGTAACTTGGAAAGTGGCTGCCAGGCAAAAGGAAATTTGCAACATCCTTTAATTAAAAAAAAATAAATATCTCTACCAGTTAAATTATTTTCAAAATGTTTATTATTTGCCTGGAATATGAACAAACTTGTTACAAGCTGAAGAGTGGGAGGAGAGAAAGAATAAGACAGCTATAACCACCTACTGGAAACTTCTTCAATTACTCCTTGCATCTGTGCAATTCTGCATGTGCTCAGCCTTATTAGGTGAATATACAAGTGTCAGTACTGTGTATCTCTAATAACAAGGTACAGGTCTATGATACCCTGAGTACTCATATTTATGATCAAGGAATCAGGAGGCTAGAGCAAGCTGAGGCTGCTCTTGTCAGTCAGGAAAAAAAGAAAATGCAACTCCAAGGAGTAAAGCAGCTCAATAATTGATGTCTCTGAGGAGGCACCTGTATCTGCTAGATTGCCTTCATCATTCATAGCTGAGCATGACTGAAGGAGAACAGAATAGAGAGCTGGAAGAATCCCAAGGACATTTGACATTTGACATTTGCTTTTTAAGATCATGCATATGGGCATTTAGCAAGACTGAACTGAGTCTCAGTGATAGAGATGGTGATAGTGATCTGAAAGAAGCATTTATTCATGGAACAATAGATGCTTGTACTGTTGGAAAACAACAGTATTAACTTAAACAGGGCTTTTTTTCCAATAAAATGTATAGTCTTACCACACAGTATTGCACATTTCTCCCTCACCAACTGAAACAGGAAGGCAAGGATCTAAAGCACAACTCAGAAGTTTTTGGTATTTATTTCCCTGTATTTTTTCTCCAATTTTTTTCCTCATTCAGAATGGTCAGAAATTCTCTCAGTACAGTAAAAGGCCTGCTGAGTAGTCTAATTCTCCAGTGGAATACCAAAGTGAGAAGATTTAACACTTGTCACTTTGCACAGAAGCTTAGAGAGCAATAAAAGTTTCATGTTTCTGAATTTGCCACCTCTAGTCCAGCAAAGAGAAAAACAACAGAGATCAACAAGAGGCCTCATAATTATGATGTCTTTTCCACAGAGTGAATTAGCTTAATACCCTCTCCACTCCCAGCACACACATATCATTAATATAACTACATTGTCTCTCTGGTCCTGCACAATTTCATAATCTTATTTGGACAGAGTAGAAACCTACCCATCATCCTGATATGAGTAAAATGCAAATGAAGGCATGATTCATCATCAGAGATCAGATGTAGAGACCATATGCTTATGCAAACCCACATAAAATCACACTGGATAGAAAGAGAAGAATTTGCCCATTCTGTGATTGCCAAAGGGATATGAAGAGAAATGTTACTCGTAAATCACAAGTGAGCAATTATCAGCTGAAATATACAATTGTCCAAGGCAGTCAGGATCCATTCCTACCTCCTGTTCTCATCCTATCCCTCTCTTTTTTCCCCTGGTCACTATAGAGCAATATGGGAGGCAAGTAGACCCGTGTGTTGGGAGAGTTAAAGCTTTTAATTTTCTGTCAATATATAGTCATATCTTTTTGTTTGTTGCTAAATAGTGTCTTAGATCAGGTCTTTTGTGTCCTCATAAGATCAGAAGCAATCAGCACACTGTTACGAGTTGCCCTAGAAAATATGCATTGCGATATGTGCAATTGCGTGGTTTCAGGAGACCTGCATGGGAAGTGTTTTCAGAGGCATTTCTGGCCTCTGAAAAAAGAGTTGTCAGCATTGATTTTCCCCTAGCACAGGGGGAAAATTTACAGCACCCTTAATGCTTCATTTTTTCTGTACCTTTGGCAGTTTGCTGCAGCTAGAGTGATGTATAATGTTGCCAGAGGGAACCAAATTTTCCATAGAAATGATGGATATTTAGCACATGAAGCTTAAGGTTTTGAAATGCAATTTAATATTATCTACTGATTTCTGCTGACTTCTTTGCACTCTCTTGGAAGAGAAATAAAGCTCATAGAAATACTGTTTGTACAACAGGGAAAAGTAGTGCCGTGAAACAGGGAGCTAGCCTTGCTCTCAGTGCTCTTGGTTCTTTTTTCTCTTTAAGCCAGCCACTAAAGAAATTAGTCCACTGTCACTTTCAGAGTCACATATTTCACATTATTTGAAGTTTTCAGTCATAAGTGGAAAAAAAAAAAAAAGAACAAACTAAAAAAGTAAGAGGGCAGAGAGCTCTAAGGCAATTTATTCTATCAAACCAAGAAGATGGCTCAGAATGTTTTTAAGGTAATTACAAAAGAGCATATTAGATTTTAGTGTTATAAAAGAGGAATGAGTAAGGGCTCTGTTTCATTTGTGTGTGTGTTTCTGTCTAGATAGAAGGGTTTGGGTCCTTAGTTATGTAACTGGCTTTCCTCTATTTGTGTCTGGCTATTTCCCCCCTTTCATTTCCCACCTTCCTTCTGCTAGCTTTTCACTACAAGCAAACACAAAGAACATGTCAGCTGTGAGAGAAAAATTGCTGGTACAGCTGCATAAAAATTAGTGACCAGATGTCATCCCCACTGCTCAGTCTTTCTAGTTAGCTCTGGTAATGTCTTTTGTTTTGTTTTATTAAGGGAGACAAGGTTGTAAAAGCTTCTTAGGTAAAGGGTAAGTAATGTATGTGACTTGAAATGGATAGTAGGAGAGGGCTCAAAGCACCAGAAAAAACTGCTCTGTTCCTTTCTTCTTATGAATCTGCAGAAGAAAAATAAAAATGTTGTAAAAAATGCTGATGCAGCACATGTGTTTCTACAGACAACATTATAGACCAGTATGTTTGAAAATACATTATGCAGGTTTTTTAAAACATATGTAATATATATAAATACACAAATACATATAATTATATACAGTGCCAAAATAGATATTTAACAATATAATTGCACTACTCTAGATTCTTCAGCTTCCTATTTAGAATATGATTTAGATCACATTACAAATAGGTGCCAGATGCTCCAAGTTCCAGTTGTGGATTGGCAAATGATAGACTGCCAATATTTTTCTACAGACAGATTACATTTTAATCCATATTTTCCAATTATGTTTAGATATAAGCACTGATTCATATCCTTCCTAAATAAGTACTTGGTTTTGTTGACTTCATTAACAAAACAAGTCTCATATGAACAGTGCTCCCATACAGCAACCATCATGGGGAGTGGAGATGGTGAGACATGTCTACACTCGCACAACATTCAAATTACATTAGCACCATATAAAAGTATATAAATAAATCTTAAACTGAAAAATTACTGGCTAATTAGTACAGCTCAAAATATAGTGGGAATGAAACTTCTCTACATCCATATTATGTGCTTCCCAAAGACAATATAGAGACTAGTTGCTGTCCAAAGCCTCTTTTTACAAATTAATTGAAAAGGAAAGTAGGACAATGCCTAATAAAGGAAGGACTGTTGGGCCACTGAATCGTGATGTGAAGAGCCACAAAGACAGTCTTGGTCAGCTGGAAACTAATTACAGCCAAGTGCCTCAGAATAGTTGCATTAAAGTAAAGGAGAAAATTACAAAACTGCAGTGCAGAGTGGCATGGTAGATAATTGAACAGTGTGAAACCAAGGTCAAGGATATAGTATAAGGTAAAGATCTAGTTTTACATATGCTGATAAATTAGGATGCTATTTTAGGATTGCCTTTACTACCAAAAGAGACATTTGGTTTCTCATCTGAAGTGTTAATATCCTACTACTCCACTGGTGCTAATAATGCAAGGAATTCTATCCAGGCAGTATTGATATCATTCTATTTTTGCATGCCAGGATCTGTATTTGTTGAAACAGGGCTAACAATTAATTATTGCTATGCCTGTGCTTCTGTACATTTTACAATTCACTGAAACAAAGTAGCATATGGTAGATAATACTTTCCAATTACTTTAGTTAAAGAGTGTAAAACAAATGTAAGAGATGGTGCTTCCTGTTGCTGGACGAAACACATCCCCACTTACAGAAAATCTGGGAAGAAATAAATCATAGGACAGATGTTCTAATGTAATTGATTTAAAAATTCTAGGTTTTAAGATAACCTCTTCTCCATCCTCTGATAACAGGCTGTTATTTACTTCTGGTCTCAAGACTGCATCCATATAATATATTTCATATATTTCATGCCTTCTACTGGGTGAGTTTGTCTCCTGGCATCCATTAGTTATTGCACCATTGATTATGTACAAATTATTGTTCTGCAACACAAATGTTCTACAACTACTAAGAGTTAACTTGCAGAATTTCAGAATCTTTAGAGCTTTAGTCAATATTTATGCACTTACTGGCAGCTGATGTCAGCAACAGACACTCCCTTTGATCAGTTACACCTGTACCTACAATATTTTAATTCCTTCCCACTACTTCCCCAGACACTACTTTGCTTTTGATTTCCAAGCCATATAAGCAAGATAAGGAAAACCATGCAATCAAATACAACTTGTTTGCATTCACTCCTAGCCTCTTTTTTATTTTTTTCCCAGCATTATCCTGAGGAATATTGTCAAATGCAGTAAACTAGGTCTAAAAGGCCAGCAAGAATGTATGGAAATAAGAGAGACAGAAAAAATTGCTGAAAAAATTGTCTTCCTCCTGTTTTTCTGAAAATTTTGAACATCAGAGAAAGCAGGTGCCAGAGTTTTAAAATAATTAATTGTTTCTGAGCTTGGTAGTTCCAAAGTGCCATGGAACTGCATGCCAAGATCTTGGTTGCTATCAAAATTGCACTTCAATCCTTGTTTCAGAGTCCGTTATAAATATGATCTGAATTACTTACTCTTAGTATGATGTTATACATACAGACTGTTATGTATGAATTCAGAGTGTGATTAGGCTTGTCACAAGCAGAACTTTCTTGGATTGTAGCAGCAATTTTGCATGTTGAAAATTTCTAATACGTAAACAGAACTGTACAAGCTGCAGAGGAAGTAGATGCGTAATAAATGCTTAATAAATATGGCAGAAGACATGAAGATACACTACAGTTTCTTGCACCATCTGCTCTGCAAGTGGTTTTCAGTGCAGCATGATGCAACTCTGACATCCCTTCCTTAGGAAGTGCATTTACAAAGGAAAGTAAAATAAGCTGTTTAGAATAGGGGTGGAGTGGGGTGGAGTGAGAAAGGGAAGAGGGTAGAAGGTCTCATCCCTTGTGAGAGACACTGAAAAATTAAAAGGCTTTAAACTGTGCAATATAGTCACCAGTCAAATTTTAACTAATGAACAACTAGAAGAACTAAATCAATTTCTTTTAAGTTGTGCTTTAACTTGTGTATACTTTTATGTAAAGAAAGAAAAGCTTTCCAAATATCGTGGTATTCAAACTTTTTTTTTTCTTTTAATTACTGCAATATATTTGCTCAATTGTAGTGGGTTTACTCTGTCTCTTTTGTTTTAAACAATTTAGAACTAGACTTCAGTGTAACGACATTTATGAAGTCCACTTCTAGATCTATCTAGTTGACATTTTAAGTCAAAATATTATCTTGAGTGAAGATATCAAGGTGAGTTTAAACAAACAAACAAAAAAAGCAAGAAAACTTTAAGTGAATGTTACATTTCTATATCCAAAGTTGTATTCAATAAATTTTTTTTAATGTAAATTCCTAAACCTGAATATATGCGACATCTCAAAACCTCTCACTGTGTGTCAAAAGACCATTTTTCCTTCATAGGTCTGGCCCCACTCAAAGTCACCCAGCTCTGTAGTAAGGCAGCAAACCAATTGAGACTGAGAAATCAAGCAATGTGATGCCTTTGCCTGCTGAAGGGCCTATATGACCAAGCACTAACATTCACTGCAGCACAAGCACCTCAGTGTCGTCCACTTTTATGAGAACAATTTGTTCCAAGAGAAGCAGAGCTAGTGGGGCCTGACAGATTATATATGTATGAGAGCCATGTCCTATGTACCCTATATTCCTCATTGCCATAGCCCAAACTACTCTGTAATGACATACGCCCTCCTATCATTTTTTGGCCATATTTTGCCCTTCTCCCCTTTGTTTGGTGCTTACCTTCCCTGGCTTGCTGCCTGACATTATTTGGCATATACCATAGCTACTTTGGAATCACAAGATCATGACAGGTCCTGTCAGCCTCAGTAGCAATTCCTTAAACAAAGACATTAGCAGATCTGATTTACATGCAGGAGGTGATTTGCAGTCTGCATAGACATACCAAACAGAAATTATGCCTAGCCACAGTGATGGTTCTCTACATTGATATGACTATAGTGGTAGAGGAGGGGAGGGAATTTGATATCTCCACTACATTAAGGGTTTCCACGCTGTTTCCCATAACATCCTCACAGACAAACCCATGAAGTGCAGGCTGGGGAAGTGAACAGGGAGACAGACTGAACCTGGGCTCAAAGGATTGGGTTCAACTTCATGAGGTGCAGCTAGAGTCTAGTCATTAATAATGCACCTGAGGGGCCAATCCTGGAGCCAGTACTATTTAACACCTTCATTAATGTCTTGGAGGGTAGGACTGAATGTACTTTGGCAGTTCTGCAAATGTTACAAAACTTTGAGCAACTGTTGATATGCAAGAAGGATTTTGCTTCTCTTCAGAGGGATCTTTACAGGCTGGAGAATACTGGAATCTCCTGAAATAAAGGAAAAATATAAGCCCAGGCAGCACAGGAAGCTGGAGGCCAACTAGTTGGAAAACAGATTTGTGGAAAAGGACTTGGGGATTTTAATTGTCAAAATGGTGACCAAGAATCAGCAGCGTGATCTAGTGGCAAAGGTGGTCAACAGCATCATGTGCTAGAGGACAAAGAGTGTCATGAGCAGCTCAAGGGAAGTTATTGCTGTGGTACTCTGCCTGGAGTGTTAAGTACTTCTTTAGAACTGGCCTACAGGCTGAGGCTGCATCTATCCTACTGAGCTGAGCAGTGCTGAGACCCACTCACTGGGCCAATGGGCACAGGCAGGCCGCATCCACACTGGCCTTCTAACCTCTGGACAAAGATATGCTGCATGCAGGATTTCTATTAAGGATGTATCCTGGCCCATTATATTACAGAATCTATCCAGAAACCATCTGGGAAAGTGCGAATTGCTTAAGAACAGTGCTGTGCCAGGGATGTAATAATTAAACAGTCCAGATGGGTGGCATTGTTTACTCTATAGATACAGTAGTAGAACAGATGTAGTCTCAAATAAAAAATTGTCTTATGTAATTTCAAGGCCAAAGCCTAAAGTGACCACAAGAATTGCCTTTAACCTAAATGGGGCAGTATTTGATTAACCTCATTGTAGATAATATCCTGTTCTCATCATTGACTTTGGTGCAATTTAGGATGATTTAGGGTGATTATCTTAGATGAGAAAACTAGTTGTAGTCTGTTAAGCTGAGAAGAGTCACAGGTTTAGAGGCAGATTGTCAAAGAATATTCAGGTGTCAGGGTGTGATAGGGTTAGGGTTAGGTGTCAGGGTGTGACATATTTTGAGGGCTTCAAAAGCAGAAAGATACTTAACATCTACCCAGTCTTCTATAATCATTACACAGTAACAACTTCTGGTGAATTGTATCCTGTGCTGAACATTAAACAGAAGTAAAAGTGTATCATGGATCTCCATTAATCAGTCTTTTTTTTTTTTCAGAAACTGCTTTACAGCACTGCTATAAAATAATGTGACTGCAATCAAATTCAATTAATTGCAAGCCCAGAAACTGTTATGTGAGTGAGTCTGTTAGACTTGAATAAGCAATGACAGAAAAAGGTATTTATTACATTGGTCTGCCTCAATTTCATCCATGAATAAGGATTGCTTGAATGTGGAGGGAGGTTTATGATTGACAGGGGATTAATTTCTGTTTTCTTGCTCAGAAAAAAAGGAACAAAACCAATGACAAATTCATCTTTGCATGCCACATGTTCATTTTTTTAAGGAAAAAAGATGATCTCTGAATGTATGAGCATGTCATATTTGCAAACAATTTCCTGTAAAGGCAACTTGTCCATATTCCCTATTTTGTTGGGAAATGGTTCCAGAATATTTCAAGGGACCTCATGACAAGTAAATAAATATGATGATATAAGTAACTATATAAATACAAATAATTCATTTTTAATTTTAACTCTCCAGGAAAAACATTGTGAATTCCATAAATGGATTCAGATTCTCCATTCAAGAATTATCTGAAAAATGACAGAACTATTACTGATAACTAAACTCATTCACAGGTAGGAAAAATTTATCATATGCACATTCTTTCATTTAAACTTTGATTTTTATTTGGTGCTAGAATAACGCCAATTCTATTTTTCTATTAGGATATCATGTTTGAAAAAAATTACTAATTACTAATGATTTTTGCAGCTTGTCAGGAAGAGAATTTGTAATAAATTCTTGTCTAGAGCAATTAATTGAAATTTAGAGTGATACCATATGTAAATGAGTTTCCTGTATTAATTAGAAGCCTTAATTTCTTTGATAAGAGACTTCATTATACCACTACTGGGAAACCATGCAAATAAGGGGGGAAAAAATAAATCTTGAGCAGGGCAGTTATTCTATTATCAAAATATATTTTTTTTAGTTAGTCCTTATAGCACAGCATAAAAGCTTTATTGGATCCAGATATGAACTCATGTGAAAGTTTGTTTCATGCCTCAACTCCACTGAAAGTAGAATACATTTGTTCAATGCATATTAATATTGTTTTCTTATTTCCCTTAGCAAGAGCAGAACATCAGAACATCAAAGCACCTTAGAATTTGTGGGTGTCAGCAGAGATGACAGCCTTGTGAGGGAGACAGGATATCAGGAGTGTGTGATCTATATTTAGTTTCTGCCAGCCAAAATCTTCTTGTGAAATCTCTCATTAGCTGCTTAATATTTCATCAGTTTGCCTCCTGTGCAGAAGGATAGCATTCTCTCTCCTCTTCATCTGACTTGTCCCATTAGAATAAAGTGACAAGCACAGCACACTTGCACAAGAGTTTGTGTGGTCGCTCACAGCAGCATTGGGTAGAGCAGAAGGGCAAGGCAGAGGGCTCTCTACAACATCAAATGGCAAACAGGGCAGGAAGCTGAACAGACTACTAGTCCATTAACCATGCTACTGATATCTTAGTGGAGACCGAGACTGCCTTAATAAGTTTCATATGTACTATTGTGAATCCCACTTAAAATCCTAGCATAGGTTAGTTATATGTGCACAAAAGAGATCAGGTTTCCCAAGACTATACTTAAATCCATCTTTAGATGCATATGTGTAGTCAATATTCTTTATTAGGATGGGAGGAAAAAAGACACCTGTTCTCTATGTTTAAAGAAAAAAAGGAAAAAAGAATTTCTGCTCTTTTGTATAGTCCTTCATAATGCTGAAAGCAGTACCATACTTTTATTTCAATTGAGTTCTTGTTCTCTTCAGTTGCTACTATAATACATGTGTTACCCATGTCATCAATTACTGTTTTTTTAAAGTCTGTGCCTCCTCTTTATCCATCTCACAAAGGTCTGTAGTCCTGTTTTGCATTTTAACGGACACTTGAAAGTTTGCTGAATGCAGTCAGCAGTCATGAAAAGCCTTTAATAGTACCCTGTGGCAGCACAGGTATCTAAACTCTGTGGAATTTAATATTTCTTGGTACTGTGACATTAGAGTAGACATAAACTTCTTGTTTTTCCACTGTAATCACAGCAGTCAAGTGTCTTTTCCGTGTTATTCTGAGACAACCCAGAGACTTACTTCGCTTTACTAAGACACATTAATGAGAACTTTTTTTTTAATTTGCTTGTCAAGTGGCAAGTATATGATTACCATTTGAAGTAAAAAAGGTAAAGATTGCATTTATGTTTTGGGTGAAATTGTATAGCAAGCTCAGAAACTAATTCCCTGTATACCAAACATCAATATAATGGTTTAAAGATGTAAAGTTTAGGAGATTTTTCCTCTTCATGCGATGTGTTACATTGTACATGATCAGTCAGAACAAAACAGCTGCCACTGCCAAACACCAGCTGTATATCATTATCTTGAGTTTCATCAAACATTCTTCAGTCTTTAATGCTGTAATGTTCTGATTTTGCTTCTAAAGTACTAAATTACAAATAGGAGTCTAGGTTATGATGGCAAAACTGGATAGCATTTAATCAGTAGAACACTGGCGTCATAATTAAAGTTTGCTACCTGAAACTTTGTTTTGATTGTTCATTAGCTGAAAGGTACAGAAGCAGAGAAGCTTAGTTAAAAAAATAAAAATTAAAACCCAATTCTGTTTCTGTCTGTGGTCTCCAAATTTTTCTAGCTTTTTAACAACAGTACTTAGGAAGAAATATGCTGCCAGCAACATCTGACTTTGCTCTGCATAAACATATTTCAGGTTTACCATCAACAGCTTCCATTAGTGTCTGGTGTTGTTGGAGGATCTCGCAGAGAACATATTGCCAATAGACTATATTTAGAACTATTGATAAATGTGAATTTGTCTTGTACTCATCTAACAACATTTGCCCTTTACAAACATGAATGCAAAATCCCTGTTTTGTTATACACTAACTAAAAAGTGCTAAGGTAATTATATTTTTTTTTTTAAAATTCAAGTTAATGATGACCAAAATTCAAATACTCTTTTGGAGTAGCCTGGCAGAGGAGAAGGTGAAAGTATTCAAATAAGAACAGAAATAGGTATAATTAAAATCAAATGTTAATGTCCTGTAGTTATGCAGTCTGTCTCCTTCAAATATTTTTTAGTATATGAACGTTTTCCAACAAATTTTGATTGCAGTCAGTGAAGATTTTATTGTCTACACTTAGTGTGGGTGCAAGAATTTACCATAAAGTGTGTTTTTTCCCGTCTGTCTTCTGTTTACAGCTTCAATGCAACTATGTCTCTGAACAGTCCTTAAATGCTTTCAGATATGCTTAAATTGGTTGGACTTGACCACATGTCTAAGTGTTTTCCTGAAAGAAAAAATATGTTGAACTTAGAAACTGCAAAATTGCTATTGAATTAATAGGGAATATTGACCATACCTTAAATATAGCCAGTGATTCCCCTGCTAAAATAAAATTAGATATCCTGAAGTTTATGCAAAATTCCAGATTTATACCTAAACATTTTTTATTTTTATACACTGCAGACAATGGTGGTGTTGTACATGGTAGGCTGTGGCTATAGAAGAATTTAAGTTAGGCCACATCTCATTACGTTTTCACAGATCAGCTGGACAACCAAGCCAGTCCTCTCTATGCTTTGGGAAACATCGTGGGACATGTACAGCTTAAAGTAGCCAAGATCTAATTAAATGCTTCCAAAGTATTTGCTGTGTTTCTGCTGCGGTGATGCAAATGCTGGGACAACAGCATATTTAATTTAACGCTGGTAATTGCCGCTGTCTCAGTGGAAACAACATCATCCGTTGAAGGAATATGAACAAAACAGTTTATTAGTGGAGGAACCCCAATACTACTCACACTGGGAGCAGTCAGACTGAAAGAAAAACAAAAAGAAGCGTTGCAAAACCCCTGAGTCAAGTTATTTGATCAATGCATTTTCAAGTCTTATTTAATATCTGGCATCCATGTGGCTAATAAAAATGTCTGTACTACCACTGCACTCAAACAATTAATTAATTCTCAGATCATTCAAAAGGAGTAATTTGCTGTCCAAAAAAGGCAGGTCAGTATTTCATAGCAGCCTCTTACTTCACTTAGAAATGTGGAATTAATAGTTTTAATGTATAATTACAGTTTTCATGCATGCATAAAAAGACTTCCGTATGTTTATATACAAATATATGGGAAGTTCAGATGTTGTTTTTCACCTTATTCGATATGTAAGCATTACAAATCAGCGTGCACCCCATATTCAAATTTCAGTGTGCAAAATAATCTCATTGCATCAGAAATCTTTGCCTCTTCTGCCTTTTAATGACTGTCAGCAGTTTCATTTCATCAGCAGACTGTGAACAGGTTTAAGGTCTATATCTCAAAAGGACTGTAAAGATAGGAAAATAGAGTCGGAAGGATAAAAATTCCAAGAGACACCTTCATTTACCCTTTTTTTCCTAGGTTTCTTTTTTCATTTGCCATTTTTAATACTCAGTAAAATGCTTTTTTTTTCTGATGATAACACGTGAATATTAACATGTTAATATCAGAATAGGAAAATAGGAAATCAAATGATCTTCTTGATTTCGATATGAGTTATAATAATTAAGAGAAGCACAAACTTATGGGAAAATAGAAACTTTCTTCATTTAGATGCTTCTGCCTTCCTACTCAGTGGTCAAGGGCAAAACTGAAGGATTTCTCATTTAGCCTGGAGATCTATACCTAAAAAAGTATGGGGTCACAAGTTTTTTTTTTTGCCATCAACTTGTATAATCTGTAGAACAAATGTCCACATGCATCTCCAGATACTTCATGGCTTCTGCTGGTTTTCTTCTAGGTATACAGGAACAGAGATGGGCATTACACTGAAGGGACTGCCCCCTCCTTCAAACAGCTTGTCAGATAGTTTTCTGTGGAAGGAACATTGTCACTAAGCAATACAGGGTGAAGCAGAACAATTTAATTACCTTTAGTGAAACTCGCAAAGGTGCCCTAGGATGTCTCTGCTATTGTTGATACTCTTGATGGGCCAGTTTTCTAAAAGAAGGAGGAAGATTTTTTGACATAAGCAAATTAATTATGTGTATGTGAATATTGGAAATCACATTCCTACTTTAGAGAAAAAATGTTGCTGGTTGAAACAAAGATTAATTGATTCATGAAGTTTGGATCTTTTTTCTAGAAATGGTTTTAGTTTTGTAAAACAATGTCACTTGCAAGGTTATGTTGCACCTCTAACAGAGGTTTAAGAGGCAGTAAGTAAATAAATAAATTGTTTTAAAATAGAATCATGGAATGGTTTGGGTGGGAACGACCTCTAGAGATAGTCTAGTCCAACAGCCCAATACAGAATGTAAGTATTCAATACTCTAATTAGTTAAATAAATGTAGACTGGGAGATTTTGGATAAATAAATACACAAAGTAGGACATCCACTTTACCAGGCTGTTTTGCAGGGCAACAACTAATTTTTACAAAATTACCTGGAAAAATGTGAAACCGTGGACTTAATCTTACAGCTATGCATAGGTCTTGCCGGAGTCATGATAATGGTTTTATTGCTCCTGGTTTAGAGCAGAGCACTGAACACATTTTACACTCATGGGTGCAATGACAAAAAGCAAAACATTGTGAATGGAGGTCAAAAGGAAGTGTAATCCTTCAGATCATACTAGCTGCATATTTACCAAAGTTGTAACATTTTAAACTTTATTTAATTCCTGATTTGTGTTGGAAATGCCTTCTTCCCTCTCTGAGAAAACTTGACTTTTATAGTAAATACTTTCCACACATTGTTTGCATATCAACAGGAAAGTAAAGGATTCTACCTTTTTCTCCAAAATCTCTAAGAAGTGAACGAAACACTGAGTTTGGTAAGATTTGCCACTATATGGTGGTTCAAGGCTAGAGGCAATGAATATGTCTGCTAAAATGTTTCCTTTATAGTCAATGAAGGGAAAAAAAATAAATAAAGGCCTACATGGGAGGTCTTCTCCCATACTGAGAAATACCTGTCTGACAGGTAAGATGAACAGCCCTCCAGCAGTGCTTCATTGCCTCCACTGGCAATGGAAAGATCTGTCATGCCTTACTAAAACAGAATGTTAACTTTTAGATGCTTCATTTTCAGCGAGAGTAAGATCTTAAGAGCTTCTGTCTTCTCTAGCCAGCTGACTGATTGATTAAGTACCTAAGCATCTTTGAAGTTCTGCTTCTTGTATCTTGGAGTTTCAATGGATAAAATATTTCTGGGAAATACTGTTTTCCAGTACTGCATCAAGGAAGTACTGTTTTCCATCAATTTATAAACTTATTAGCATGCATGAATAATTAACTTCATGCTGCTTTTCTTATCTAAGACCTGCCTCTAGCTTGGTATTGTTGTCTTAAAACCTAAACAAACAATATACACCTTGTAGATGGATGTGTATGCCAAAGCACCACCAACATTTGTAGCAACAGAAATCACATTACCTCAGACAGCTGATTCTAATTCCAGAGTAGTTTTGCCATTGGTTCCAAAAGAGCACTTTGAGCTCTCCCTTATGACAGATAGTGGGGCTTTTTTGGCCGGATCTAGAATATACTGTAGAGAACTTACATGGGATATTATGCATTAGTGTGACTGAGTACTAAAGGGAGACTAAAGAAAGACTGTTGGTATCTACCTGGCTTCCTATGCAACTTTGTACATTTGGTATTACCAAAAGCAAGATCATTTTTACTGCCTCCATGGTTTGTAAATATTGATAGAATACAGTTTTTATGATGACATAATACTTTATGAGAAAATACAGAGAAGCAACCTTAATTTTTTCCTAAAGTTGTTATTCAGTATGCTTCAGAACTGCAGAATGGCAACTGTACCTCAGACACTGAGGAAGATCCTCATTTTCTGACAGTAGTATGTAATTAAAAGTGATTTTATTCCAAAGAAAATTTTTACCATCAATTTACCAACTCAGAAATGTCAGTGAACAGAGTAGAGTAGAGAAGAGTATAATATTTCAGTTGTAAGTGGCCTACAACAATCATCCAACCCAAATGCCTGACCACTCCAGACCAAAAGTTAAAGCACATCGTTAATGGTATTATGAAATGCCTCTTAAACACTTACAGGCTTGGGGCACCCATCACCTCTCTAGGCAGCCAGTTCCAGTATTTGAACACACTCTCAGTACAGAAACTCCTAATGTCCAGTCTAAACTGCCCCTGGTTCAGGATTGAACCATTTCCACAGGTCCTGTCACTGTGTGCAAAGGAAAAGAGTTCAGTACCTCCCTCATCACTTCCCCTCCTCAGGAAGCAGCAGGAGCAATGAGGTCACCCCTATTTCTTTTTCTCCAGATTAGGCAAACTCAGAGTTCTTAGCTGCTCCTCACAGGACACTCCTTTCATCAGTTTTGTTGCCTTCTCTGGATGCATTCAAGGACCATCTCATTTTTCTTAAGTTGTGAGACCGAGAACTGCACAGGGTGCTTGAGGTGAGGTCACACCAATACTAAATACAGATGGATAATCACTTCTTTTTTTCTGTCTGGTTATGCTGTGTTTGATTTACCTCGTAATGCAGTTTTAGACCTCCCCAGGTTCCCAAGGCCTTTGGTAGATGTTCGAGGGGGATTCTGCTGTAACTTCTGCTATCTACTTCATTACTCTGGGATGAACCCCATCCAGCTTTTAACTGGCGCAACTAGTCCCTTATGTCAGTGTTCACAAATGAAATTCATTGTTCCTATAGCTGTGGTTCTTGGAAGACTGGGCAGCACACAGTTTATCTGTATTATTAAAGACTGAGGTAAAAAAAGGCAGCCTGAAAATCTATCTTGAACTTACCACATTATGTAAATCAGACAGGAGGGACAACATGGAAATGAAAGAATAATTTTATTTACTATGTGGATGTATGCTACATTTCTTTAGCATGAATTACTATTTATAAGGTGTTTATTTGTCTATTGGTTCTAAGAAGGTATTTATTATAAAGTATTTATAAACTAAAAGTATGAACATTTGTTTAAAATGTTGAACTCTGTGCCTCTTCAGGAAAGCAAGATGAGTATCTTGCAAGGTGTTCAGGAAAGATAAAAATTCTTCAAAAGAATTACATTTCAGAAGTAGATTTAGTACATATTTTTTCCAATTATATATATAACTTTTGTATTATTTTGTAACTGCAAATGAGACAATGCTCTAGCATTCATATTTATGCCACATTCTGACAGAGATTATGGATTACCTAGGCATTACCCTTGCATTACATCCTGTAGCATATGTTGCTGTGTTAACATAGAAAAAATAATTGCTAGAATTAAAAATTTTACAAAACATACAATATTAAAATGGGAACACTGATTATCTAATACTAATGTTTCTTCATCCGGCTGAAAAGCTGCATTTTTAGTAGCTTTCTTCACTCAAAAGGCAACTTGTTTTCATTTAATTTGTTTCCACTAATCTGTTGCTGCTAGGGATTAAGTTTTGATTTATCGTTTCCTCACATTCAAATGCAAGTTATCGTGGGAAAAAGCTTCCACAGCAAGTAAAGAATATTTTAAATAGTCCTTTTTATTTAAAAGAGAACTGTCAATTGGTTATACCAAGTTTGGGGAGTTTCATATCTGTAATAGAAACAGTAGGGACAAATTTATCTCACATCACAGATTTGGAGGTTATAGCCATCTTTGTAAGTACATGATGCAAATCCTGATGTATTAGAACCAGCAAGGCAGGCCTGGTTGAATCTTTATTTTTTTGTTCAACTAATACCATACAAGTAGTGCTCTAAGTGCAGATATTCGAATTGGAGAGGGGGACACAGTTATGGAATCGTTGCCTGAAAAATATAAGAGACAGCAAAAATGAGAAAAAATAAAAAAAAAAAAAAGGAAATATATCCTCCAGATAATTTGCTGACACTTTTTTTTTTTTTTTTTTTTAATGTAGAAAATTTTGACTGCAGCAATGTAAGACAGATCTAGAGTAAATATCTAGAGAAGCCACTGATGATCGTTCACAATTCTGCTTAGAGATTCTTGTGTTCTTTGAACAGTAACCATTTGGTTATGCTTTGGCTACAATTTGCCTTTCCCACAAGGGAACCCTGAGCTCTGAATGAACTGTTTGTAATCTGATCTCCTGTACTGGGAGGTTGTCAGAGACTCCATGGAAATGATCCCTTAAAAATGGTTTTTGAAATTCAGATCAGGTGCCCTGGAAAAAAAGGGTGCAAATCTGGGCAAAACAAGCTATCAAATTAGTATTAGCTGGCACTGCAGAGGGTCCCACATCATTTCTGCAGTCTCCTGTGTAGCCAGAGGCTCTGTGCACTCTCAGCCTCTATAACAAATTGAGGAACAAAACATGTCCCTGGGTCTCCTTTAGGATGTGTCTTTGGCTCACTGGAAATGATAACCAGCGTCCTCAGGAAATATCAGTTCATTCAGCCTGTTTTAATAGCATGAGCTTTGATCTTCTAGTCTATATCTCAGCTGAGGCTATTGGACAAGAAACCAGTTTCCAAATAACTTGGAGTGAGTCCAAATGTTAGTACATTTTATTCAACTCTAATGACTGCCTTCTGGGCCTGAAAAGTGCTAATAATTCTCAAGTTAAATATATGAGACCAGGTAGTGGATTGCTTTTTCTTCTTATAGATAGAATTACTTTTGTTAGACCCACTTTTCCCCCAGTTTTATGTATGTTTAAATTGTGTATGAAAGGAAAAATGTTTCTTCCATTCTCACACCTTTTGTCAGTGGTATAAAATAGGGTCTCAGAAAAAAGTAGAGCTACTGCAAACTAATATGTACAAGGACTGGGAAACATTATTGGGTTTGGGGTTTTTTGAGGTGTCTTTTATTTTCATATTCCCCTAGGGCTGACAAAAAAACTACGGATGAGCAGAGAATCATATTAGTGCCTCATCTGTGCATCTCAAGATGCAGGAAAAATAAAACAGCAAACAACATCACAAAAATATGATAATTAATGCACTGCTTCCCCTTTACTGTCAACTTTCTGAAATTCCAAGGCAGAAACCTCCAAACACTGCTTTAAGTAATGCAGAGGGAACAACAACTGAGTATAAACCACAAATTTATTTCCTCTACTGTCAGATTTGCTCAAATATTTTCAGCAGGTGGGCTCCCAGTATCTGGATTAAGGGGAAGTTTAATTGTTAGTTCTGTGAGAGAAAATAGGACAAGGAGTGTTTTTTTAAAATGAGTCTTATATGGATCATATTTTCTTGGGACCTTGCCTCAACAATAAAGTTTTTGGGATTAATCTAAACTGTCCTTTAGCCTTCCAAAAGATTTGCAATGTCAGCATTTTTTATTGTTGTTTGTTTCACTCAGTAAAGACCCACAGATCTGCCTTTTTCCAAGGGAATGAAATGCAGTTTTGAATTTGAAAATATGAAATTTTCTTTTGCCCTTCAGCAGTCTTACTCACTTTTGTGTGGAATTTAATTGTCCAAAGACCTGAAAGAATTGAATGAGATTATTACCATTTTCTTGGTAAAATATCAATGCACAAATGCTCAAGGCAATTAGAAAACTCAATTTTGTCAGTCTAATGTTTAATTCTTTTTCATGTTTTGTTAATAAAGAGATAGAAATAAGAAGAGAGAAACTGCAATAATTTTTATTATTCCACGGGCACAGCCTACTCTGTGTAGCAGAAATTACTTATTAATGGTGCGATGTTTAGTGTCAAGCCTTATGTGATGTGTGTCTCTCAAGTACCTCATTTGGAGAATGAACAGACCTAGTACTTATTCTACTTTTGACTGGTGATTTCTGGATAGTTTGTAACACTCATGAGTTTACAGAAAATTATAGGTGTCACCTTCCATCACCTTCCACAGTTCTTTAATATTTAGGTAAGCCTTTGGTGCCTAGTCAAACAGTGCTCCTGAGAGAACTTTTAAAGACTTTTTATTGTTGATCAAGAGATATGCTCATCTTTGACAGCTTTTGTTTACTTGCTTAAGTCGAATCTTCTAGGCTAATGAGGAAATTTTATCATTATAAGACTTCAAAGACATCTCCAAAGCCTGTCTCCATTTATACTTTCCTATTATGTGGTCTGGCTTTCAAAAAAATTGTTATTTCCCTGCCCCAGTATCTTCTTTCAAGTCTCAAATCTCTTGCAGGTGTGGGAGAACACAAGATCTTTTTAGCTTTGCTTGACCAAGGCAAAATTCATAAGCCTCTTCACAGCTAAATATTTTCCTATAAATATCACAACATGATTTTTATCATTATCCAAACTTTAAAATGTGGTTACATGTGGATTTAGAATTTGACAGAGCACTCACCAAAAAGTATACAAATAGTTAGTGTTTAGAATTCCCTTTCAGTTCTATCAAGTGCCATTCATTACAACCATTTTTTTCCCAATATGGGCTAAATCTTAGTAATGCTTTTTATTTATTTTACCAAGGAAAACACACTGTCACTTTTATATTTCAGAGCCATCTTTACTCAGTTCTTGCTCCAAAAAAACACCATACAAGTGAAAATAAATAGAGTAAGTTCAGTTTACTGAGTCTAAGCCACATCATCTGGGAGCTTTCAAGAGAAGGATGGACATTTCTAAAGAAAGATTACATAGGTAGAACAAATGTCATGGATCTTGTTCCAGAGGTACATCTGTTTCTCCATAAGAAAGGGCTTATTATCCTAGAAATAACCTGTGAGACAGACCTTTTAGGTGAGACAAGTCTTCCACAGCCATTCTAAAATCTCAAAGATGTGTATTGTTTTCTGATAACAAGAAATCCAAAGCCAGCTTCTTTCCTTCCATTTTAAAATACTACTGCTTCTATATGTTGTAGGACATAGGCTGAGTTCACATATAATTGTGTCAAAACTGTCAAGTTTTATTCTTTTTTAATAAGAAAATGATACAAAGATGATTGTGGAAAGGAATTTAGAATTTCAAATGCTTCAATATGATTTGTTGATGCTGTCTTAAAACAAATAGTTACAAAAATATTTTCTTAAATTTGGATGTTAGTTACTAACAATTACTTACAATAAAAATAGAGCACTTAAATGTTAAAATTAAGCACCTGGATATGAAAATACAGGGAAGAGAAAGTACTAGGTGTAGAATCTGCAGGTTGTACCACACAATCTCAACTAAACCATAAAGACAGTTGAAGAAATATGTGCCATGGCCCATTAATAAGGATAGACATATAAGAATGTTATTTTCACTAGTGTCTTCAAAATATATATTTTAATAATTATGCCTTCACACAATTTGCATAAAAAGCTGACACTTCAGTCTGAGAGCTTGCTGATATTTTGATTATCTGATGCCTCATTTCAGCATTAAAAGCTTTTTCCTTGTTAACTGAACAAAGTCATCTAAGGCAAAACATAGTCACACCCTGAGTGGTAGAGGTCTTCCTTCTGGTGTATGCTGGATTTATTCAATCATGCCATTTGTATAGGATGCTTAAAGTAGCTAACAGAGCATGCCCAAGCCATCACAGGCTGCACATGACAGAAGGACAGAAAAATGCAAACACCAGATATGAAAATCCCATGACCATGGCGTGTCTTCAGAGAATTGGAAGAAGACACCTCTGGACACCATGTGGACATAAGACTCTCAGTTAATTGGTTGTGCAAATGTAAACTATGATAAAGTATAAATATGAGCTGAATTTACAATAAAATTGTTATTACTATTTTGATCCCCTTGACACTACATGTCCCTGGACTTGTTCTTTTGTGGTAGCATGATAGAGGGGGGTCAGAAACCCATGCCTGCTACACATTTGCTCTGTTTTTAAGAGCACTTAGAATGCAAAGGATAGGTATTGAAGTTTTGCCAGCCTTTCAGTTCCTTCATGTTAGCAATAGCTCACGACTCTGAAGGTTTGCATCACTTTTTACTATTTTATACTTTAGCATAAAATATTTTTGATATCTTGATTTATACCATATGTAAAACTTATGGTAGCAGATATATAAGCAATATTCTATGAATATTTATCTTTCTCAGCTTTACAGACACATTGAACAGTGTTTTTTACACCAGTGGTTCATTTTGAGGCCATAAAAACTTATTTTTAATAATGGTATCTCATTCTGCTTCTGTGTTAGATTTTTTCTTAGGAATATTTAAATAATCACCTTGAATATTGTGTGCAGTTTTGGGCACTACAGTATAAGAAAGACACTAAACTCTAATAGAGCATCCAAAGAAGGGCAACAAAGATGGTGAAGGGTTTTGAAAGGTTGTCATCTGAGGAGCAGCTGAGGGCACTTGTTCTGTTCAGCCTGGAGGAGAGTGAGGGGAGACCTCATTGCAGCTACAACTTCCTCTTGAGGGGAAGAGGAGGAGCAGACACTGGTCTCCTCTCTGTGGTGCCAGTTACAGAGAGAATGGCCTCAAGTTGTGTCAGGAGAGGTTTAGGTTGGATAGAAGGAAAAAAATTCTTCACCCCAAGAATGGTCAGTCACTGGAATAGGCTCCTCAGGGCAGTGGCCACAGCACCAAGTCTGACAGAGTTCAAGAAGTGTTTGGACAATGCTCTTAGGCACATGATGTGATTCTTGGGGATTGTTCTCCACAGGGCCAGGAGTTGGACTTTGATGATCCTTGTGGGTTCCTTAAAAATCAGAATGTGGTTCTGTGGGATTCAATGCTGGCATTGACTTATAGCTCCTATTAACTTTGGTTTCCTTCCTTGGAAGATTTTACTGGCATAAAATCATTTTTACTTCAGGTTTAAACCTTTTCTTCTGAAAAATATATGGTTCTTGAAGAAAATCTCAAAAAATGTATTAGCAGTCTTACAACTGCGTTCATGTTTTTTTGCAATATTTTTCTAAGGACAAAATGTTGGAAACTGATACAATTTCTTAGAAAATATAAATGAGAAGTTCCTGCCAAATTTTAAAATGTGAGCATCTTTTCACATTCTTATCACTCAGTTACTTTGTTCCATTTGTTTGACCCAGTGATAATCACAAGTAGTTTAAAAAATGCAGAAGAAGAACTACATGCTCTGTAACTTCTCACTAGGTCATTAACCACATTTTGGAAAAAGCAGTTGATAAGGTTCAAATTAGAAATGAAATGTCTGGAAAGGAATAAACTTTTTAGCCTCATCAAGACAACAGATTGTCATGACCTTTTTCAGTCACCACAACCCAATTTACTATAAACAAATTTGTTCTTCACCTATTTACTGTTCCCTTTCTAGAGATCTTGAGCTTATAGCTGCTTGAGTTGCATATGCCATTTTAGATGCTCTTTAGAAGAGATTGGGTATTTTGCATCCTAGACAGTCTAGAAATTCTTATGCTAAATATTTAAATATATACAGTACTTGTTTATAGAAGACATAATGAATTTAAATTGGTCTGGTTAGGTATGCCTGACTGAATGAACGTTAATAATTTACTTTCCATCAGTTTGTTCCAGTGCCTAGAGGGCTCTGAGAACATAAAAAAAAAAATTAAAAAAAAAATCCTAAAATGTTACATAGGAAAACAACTCAATTTATTTGAACAATGCCTGCTAGTTCAAAATAAATACCTCCCGCACAATAAGTTAATCTAGACACAGATTCAGAAAGGAAGGATAATTTGAGATCAGACATCTAGGCAAACTGTAGGCGAACAGAATAAAGATGGAATAAGTGAGTATTATTTTTTTATGAAACACTCTGAGTGGGATTTGACCCAGAGTTTTTGACCACAAGTGTTTCTGCTTTCTGCTGAGCTTGACATATACAACAGAAGTCAGGCAAAATCTTTCTTAGACACACAATATTAATCTTCATTTCAATTAAAGGTTTTCCATCCTGCAGGGTGTATTTCTGATCTTATTAATTTTGTCATTCTGAATAAGTTACACTAGAAACTTTGAAACATATGTTTGGATAGAATCTCTTCATGTTAATATCAATGTGGACTAAAATTTTCAAATAGAAGGTCACATGGGCCCTTATAAAATTTCTTTGCTACTCAGAGGTATCAGTCGTTGATAACAAACTATGCATCTAAAATTAGCATGCATTCAGAGACTGCTCATAAAAGTCTAAGTTTTCAATTACCATGAAAAGAAACCAAAAGACACTTGAATAGTAGTATCATTGGCTTTTTCTCGCCAAGTCTTGTGGAGTTTGGCTCCCCATGAAGCCACTTGGAAGCATGATTCAGCAGCACATACGCAGTCACATTGTGTCACTCTCTGTATCAGGCAGCTCATGTGGCTTCCAGCTGATTTCCAACAAGTCCTTTGTTATATATGTGAGTCTCATTCAGATAGATTTCACATCCTCATGCATTTTATCTATCGTCAAAGATGTGTGTGTGGACAATGAGAAAAAGACGTCAACATCCACAAGTAATCAGGCAACGGTCAATACAGCTGATGAGGTCAGAGAGTGTATTTTAGCAAACAGTGGCAAAAGGCTCAATTCAAATGCTGCAACAGACATATGCCTGGGGCTGGGTGCGTGGGGGGCCTGAATCCTACTGTGAGGGTGCTGAAGGCCTGTAGAGATGCTCAAACATTTGCAACTGCATTAGCTCCTATGTCGAAGTATGGAGTTCAATTTTAGGCAGCTAAGCAGAGGTATCAGCATTTATAAATCTGCCAAGTGTCTGGAAAGGAAACTGGTTCTACATGAAGGCAATGAGGGCTGTTTCAGGTGCTCCAGATCCCTTGTGACAAGCCTGTGAATTAGTAGATCTCACTCCTCAGCAAGCCTGACTCTAATCTCTTCCATCTAAAAAGAGTACTGTAGTTCACTATCCCTGCTCCTAGTCCTCCTCTGTAGTCACTAGAAGAGTACCTAAGAGTACTGTACACTTAAGACCAGTAAGAAACTGTTTCCCATGTAACACATAGGAATATGTCTGGATATTGCTGATCAGCCCCTGCACAAAGCTGTCTCCTTGATTATGAATAGCTGCTGAAGAAATTAAACAACAGGTTATTTTAGGAAACTTTCTTGTTCTTGTTAGCTTATCTCTAAGCTACTCATTATTGGACATTTCCCAGCCCCAGACTTAGAATATATTACTAGAGTTCAGAGCATTTAAGGTTTTTCACAAAAAAAAAAAAAAAAAAAAAAAGTGATTTTTTGCATGAGAAATGTGGACAGAACTGAGTCAGCTATGAAAATATTACATCACTGACAACAATTGCTACTACTTTTTCTTGTCCCACCTAGATCCTCATAAATGGGATTCATCCTAGGGTGCTGAGAGAGCTGACAGATGTGCTTGCCAAACCCCTTTTGATCATCTTTCAACGGTCTTGGCTTACTGGAGAGGTTCCAGATGATTGGAAATTGGCTAATGTGGCACCTATCTATAAGAAGGGCAAGAAGGAGGATCCGGAGAATTATAGACCTGTCAGCCTGACCACAGTACCAGGGAAAATTATGGAGCGTATCATCCTAAGGGAAATTATGCTGCATCTACAGGAAAATAAGGGGATCAG
>VXBA01003442.1:154623-182324 GCA_013399895.1 Serilophus lunatus | reverse complement strand
ACTCTGTCCTGGGTTAAGAATTGGCTGAATGGCCAAGCTCAGAGGGTGGTGGTGAATGGTGTCATGTCCAGTTGGAGGCCGGTCGCTAGTGGGGTTCCCCAGGGTTCCGTGTTGGGGCCGCTTTTGTTTTGAGTGCTGGAGAGGGATTTTTTACAAGGGTGTGTAGTGATAGGACAAGGGGAATTGGCTTTAAGATGAAAAAAAGCTGGTTTAGATTAGGGATTTGAAAGGAATTCTTTACTCTCAAGGTGGTAAGGCACTGGAACAGATTTCCTAGAGAAGCTGCAAATGACTCATCACTGGAAGTGTTCAAGGCCAGGTTGGATGGTGCTCTGAGAAACCTAATCTAGTGAAGTTATTCCTGCCCATGGTGGAGAGTTGAAAATTAGATGGTCTTTAAGGTTCCTTCCAACCCAAAGCATCCTATGATTGTATGGTATGTAAAAGGAGAAACCTCTCTTCAGTGTCAACTGAAGGATTCAGTTTTGATGTCATCCCATAAATTCACCAGCTACACAGCCCATCAAAGTACGAATATTTATGAATAGCATTCTTTGCTTCAATGAGTTTTGTCTCTCATCATCCTTCCTTACTACCCCATTGTTTGCCATTCCCTAGAAAGAAAAAAATTAGCTCATAAACCAAGGACAATGGAAAAATTATTTTAATATCACTGATAAAGTTTCTGGTTATACACTGAAAAGTACTTGTCTCAGATTATTTTCAAAGTCTTTTTCCAAAGCCAAAAGTCTTGATTCAAAATGTTATGTGCTTTCATCACATGGAATATTTATCTTTCTCTCCATGATACTTTTCCCTTTCCTTTAATTTTGTGGTATAGTTCTATTTCCAGAAACTGTGCACATACAAAAATGGTTCAGAAATAGAAAAAATTACAGAAAAATGTTATTTTCCCTACAAAAACACAGCTTACTATCCCAAAGCCAACATTGTATCTCTTAATATTGCAAAACACGAAACAGCATCATTAAAGCAATGTGAATTAATAAAAATATCAGGTTGTATTAGGATGAGTTGCAGAAGATGGTAATCATGGTGTGTGGGGGTCTCTCTTGGATATAGATCTTGGGCTTCATGAAGCATGATGACAAATGTCTAATTATTTCAATAGCAACTCTAGAGTGTGTTTAGCGCATACAGATGCCCAAACTACTACTTTTGTATCTATCCACAGTAGCTCAGGAAAAATACAATGGTAAAAAAAATGGTATAAATAAAATAAATGGATCAGACTACAGAGTATCTCTATGATAAATCAAACCTTTAAGAGGATAAGAAAGATGCTGAGTTATTGGAATATGTGCAGAGAAAGGCAATGAGGATGGTGAAGGGGCTGGAGCACAAGGCCTGTGAGGAACAGCTGAGGGAGCTGGGGTTGTTCAGCCTGGAGAAGAGAAGACTCAGGGGTGACCTTATTGCTGTCTATAGCTACCTGAAAGGAGGTTGTAGTCAGGCGGGGGTCGGTCTCTTCTCTCAGAACTGGCAACAGAAGAAGAGGACACAGTCCCAAGCTCCATCAGGGGAGGTTTAGACTTAATATTAAGAAGAAATTCTTCACTGAAAGGGCGATCCGCCATTGGAATGGGCTTCCCAGGGAGGTGGTGGAGTCACTGACCTTGGAAGTGTTCAAGATTTCAAGGCTGGATGAGGCACTTGGTGAGATGGTTTAGATGATGGGCTGTTAGATTATGGGTTGGACTCGGTGATCTTCAAGGTCTCTTCCAACCTTGCTGATACTGTGATAACGTTCAATAAATGGCATGAGAATAATCTAATTAACATGCATTATCCCTCATATTCTTCAAAGCCCTATGCTGTCTATACTTGCAAAAAACAAAGAAAATATGGCTATATTACTGTCGGGTTCAGCTCCTGACGCAGTGATTCGAGTTCCTGGTGTGAAAGGATCTGAGGGGCACGATCCTGCGGTTGTGACTAGCTTCAAGGCTTAACTCTCTCCTGTGTTTATTCAGAGCTGTCTTGTATAGACAATTTGAACCCTGCGCTCAATCTCATCATTGGCTGGTTTAAACAAAGCTTACACACTCATTGGCTCTGACGATACATGGGCTCAGCTGCCTGGTTGGTTGCTGTAGTTGTCAATTATCCCTTTGTTCTCTTCTGGGGGAGAGGGCAGTAACTTTCCACTCCTGCAAGCTTCCGGCAGCTTCCAGATGTTCCTGGCCCCATATATTACAGCCTGTAACTGGGCAGAAAGCAAGACTATCTGTCCAGTCCAAATCAGAATGAAATAAAAATTAGTGAAATTTCATTTAAAAAAAGGGGGAAAAAAAAAACAAAAAAGGCAATTTCAGCACTTCTGACGGCAAATGCAACCCTAGGACTTCTTGCAGCTGCTCTGTGAAATTGATGTTTCTGGTAGTTTCACCAAATAGCATCTTGGAATCCCAGGCTCTATGCACAGCTGTAGGAAAAGCAAAGAGATTAAATGAGCTGGTGTAGCTCATACAGCTGCCCTAACATGTGACACTATCACAAGCATGTTTTCCATGTGCAGTGTGCCATGGCTGTCCTGGTTCAATGTCATGTTTCTCACCATAAGAACATGTTTTTCTTTCAGTAAATGTTTTCTCATGGCTCACTTTGATAGTAGGAGTAATATACCACTTTGTAAAACATTATATTTTTACCTGAGCTTTCTACTTATTTCTAAAAAATATTTTTAAAATCAGTCATTTATTACATTTATTTGATTTATTTATTATAAGTCATGGAAGATAGTTGACTTGTTTGTTTACACCAAAAGAATTGTTTGCTTTCATTTTAGCCCAATCATACCTTCTGCCTGAAATTTTATTTTGTGTGTGTGTCCTCATTAATATTCAAAAAGGCTGTTCACTGCAGGCAAGGTTTAAAACATGCGTAATTGCAATTTTTCTCAAAATATTTTACAGAAAATTCCATTAAAAAAAATCAGACCTTGATATATTACAACCATTTATCAATTTTAAATTTCCTTTATTTCCAAAGTGAAGGAAACATAAATCAAAATTAAAACACAGTGCTGGCAAATTGTGCCAATCTTTGATTCCTCAGAACTCAGCACCCTATGTTTTGAAAGTACTGAAAAATGACAACTGAACACTAAAGGTAGGAGGAAGTCACTGTGTCCCTATGCTATTAGGGACAATTCTTCATTGCAGGCCTTTTTTAGGCTCTGGTTCACTTAATAAAATTATACAAAGTTCTGGAGGAAGTGGAAACCCTTTCCCACCCATCTATTTTGTTCCACTCCTGCAAGTGACCTTTGAAGGAGCTGCAGAGCAGTCAATGAGGCACAGAGTTGTTGGTTTATTTTTCCTTTCCTGGCATCAAGCTTTCCCTGGCTTACCTTTCTGTTGACTCCAAGCCATGAGAATATGGGTGAAAGTTCCTTTCCCCAGTTCCTCTGTCCTTTCTGCATCCTGATAGATGGAATATTTTACCAGGAAGCAGATGACGTGGGCTTGAGTCTTCTCAAGCTGGAAACACAGATGTGGTCGCTCATCTTTGTGTGATGGTAGCACCATCACTCTCTCCTCAAGTGTAGCTTTACTCTCCTTCATTTTTGTTTGTCACTTCCTCACATAATCTCTTATATTGTTGAACAGCCCTTCTGAGACATTATCTCAGAATATCTGCCAACATTCAATGCTCCTGAGCAAGTGAGCACATATGACCTTGCCAGCAACCTGAAGAATCAAAATGAAAAATTGCTCATTGGCTGATCTAGCTCTTGACTTGCTTCACTGAAGGCAAAATACTGGATATTGCATTATTTTAGATCATAAGCAGTAGCCAAAATAATGCATTTTCACTTTGCTTAGTTGCTTTTCCTGGGGACAATCTTTCTGTCTCGAATGGTGGGGGTTTTTATTGGATGATGAATAATACTTAGTAATTTTAGAGCTCAATAGATACTCAAATACAGCCAAAATTTCTCAGAATTCACCTGCCCAGTCATGGCATATTTGTAACTGTTTCAACTGAAAAGGAAATAAATTTTCCAACAGAAGCATCACCAGAATCCATTGTTTTATCTTGTTCCTTCCAGATGTAAAAGGGTTAGCAATGTGTCTTCAAGGCTAGGTTTGGATGTCATCTTTGGTAACGACTTGTAGATTAAACAGTACTATGTGAGTAGTACGTAGTTTCATGTCTCCATGACTGGTAAAGTACTTCACAATTTTCATAGTTTAAGAAAGATAGAGCCTGTCCCTCTTGCTTTAGAAGTCATAAAGGTCTTGAACTTTCAAATCTCAAGTCCCAATACACATAATTTCCCACCATAGCATGATAGAATTAAGTGTCCTACAATGGTACACCATATTTGTGAAACTTGCTTGAAAGCAGGTTAGCCGGTTGATTGACTTTCTTCTGTTCTCCCTTGGGTGTCAAGGAAACATCTTCCCTCAGGCACTTACCTCATTGATCAGCCAGACCTTTGGGAATGAAATAGTGTGCAGGATCTTCCTCAGGTGTTTCATGGAATCTTAAATAATCATGTCTCCAGGCTGCCTGCCACTTCAAGTTTCTGAAGGTTGGTGACCTGACAGATAAAGTCACACTAAAAAAGGGTAAATTTGCTGTATTACAGCAAACTCTAGCAATCTGTGCTAAAGTACAACAATACATGAAACAGCAGCACTGTAACATCCTTGTCAAGAGTAAAGTAAATGCTGAAAATACCTTTCTCCTTAAACAATTGGCTGAAAAATTCTACTCACTACTAGGCATTAATGACGAACTTCATCATTTACAGTTTTGGTTTTCTATATCCCTGACAATTTATGAAATGTTTTTATGGGGTTAAGAACTAATATCAAAAGGGAAAAAAAATTAATATATGCTATATTGGATCCTGTGCACATGAAGTCTCTATGGGCTGTTGGATTATGGATTGGACTTGATGATCTTTAAAGTCTCTTGCAAAATTGCTCATACTGTGATACAATGAAATACTCTCAGCCTGCCTGAAAATAGCTAGGGTCTCATGCATTGAAGACATTGAAAATATTTTGACTCAGCTATGATAACTCACCTCTGGGAGAGTCACACCCAGCTGGTGGGGTTATCACTGCTAATGGGCCAATAATGGACCCAACTGCACTGTCATAATATGCAGTTGCAATGACCTAGACCATGAAAGATTCCAAAAATATTCCATGACTCACAATGATAACCACCCACTGTGAAACTCACAGAATCATTTAGGTTGAAATAGGCCTTTGAGACCTTCAAATCAAACCTATGCCCTAACACCATCTCATCAACTAAATCATGGTACTAGATGCCACCTCCAGTCTTTTTTTAAACACTTCCAGGATGGTGACTCCGCCACCTCCATGGGAAGCCCATTCCAATGGCACATCACTCTTTCTGTGAAGAATTTTTTCCTAACATCCAGCCTAAACTTCAATTGGTGCAGCTTGAGACTGTGTCCTCTCGTTCTGTCACTGGTTGTCTGGGAGAAAAGACCAACCCCCACCTGGCTACAACCCCCTTGCAGGTCCCTCAGCCGCTCCTCACAGGGCTTGTGTTCCAGACCCCTCACCAGCCTTGTTGCCCTTCTCTGAACATGTTTGAGCATCTCAACACCTTTCCTGAATTGAGGGTCCCAGAACTGGACACAAGTTCAAGAACTGGAAGCAGGTTCAAGAACTGGACACAAGGTGTGGCCTAACCAGTGCTGAGTGCAGGGGCAGAATGACTTTCCTAGTCCTGTTGGCTACACTTCTCTTCATTCAGGCCAGGATGCCACTGGCCTTCTTGATCACCTGGGCACACTGCTGGCTCATGTTCAATTGTCTGCTGACCAGCATCTCCAGGTCTCTTTCAGCCTGGCTGCTCTCCAGGCACTCTGTCCCAGCCTGTAGTGCTGCAAGGGGTTATTGTGACTGAAGTGTAGGACCTGGTACTTAGACTTGTTAAATCTCATATTGTTGGATTCAGCCCGTCTATCCAGCCTGTCCAGCTCCCTCAGAGCACCCCTGTCCTCTAACAGATTAACACTTGCTTCCAACCCGATGTCATCTGTAAACTTACTAATGGGGAACTCAATCCCCTCACCCAGATCATCAATAAAGATATTAATCAGGACTGGACCTAAAACTGATCCCTGAAGAACAGTCACAAACTGGCCACCAACTGGATAGGGCACCATTCACCACCACTCTCTAGGCTCGGCCATCAAGACAGTTCTTAACCCAGCATGGAGTGCATCTGTCCAAGCCACGGGCTGCCAGCTTTTCCAGGAGTATGCTATGTGGGATGGTGTCAAAAGCTTTGATGAAGTCCAGGTACTACATCCACAGATTTCCCTGCATCCACCAGGTGGTGGAGGTAGTGGCCATTCCCACCTGCACCTGGGGATATATAATCTTCAGGTTTTGGGACTTCTGATACCACCTGTTAGATCCAGAGGATGGACAGAACTTCAGCAGGACTGTGATCGCCACTCTTGACATGACTGCAATCACTACTTCGATGGAACTGCAACCATCATCCTGACCAACAGGTTTCCTTCTCTTCTGCTTTGCACCCAGAGGGACCATGGACACCGTGCTGTTCTTGTCCCAGTGTGCTGGGTTATACTCATTCAGTGTGGATCAAATGAGTTTTTCTTTGTATCATTGTATGTATTGTAATCATTTTAGTAAATTGTAACTCTGACTTGTAATCTTTCTTAAATTGGGTTCATTTCTCCCACCAGTTTGGTTTTAAACCAACACATCAAAGAATATTATGAAATCAATCAGTTGTTTTCAAAAGGTACCACAGAAACATGCATATTAAATAAAATAACATTGGCAGAAAATCATGTTAACATCAAAGGTGTCATCAGAGACTAAAAGAGTCATGACATTAGAAATAATAACATGGCAAATATGTTATAAGAAGCTGCAGATGCGTAGTTAAGGGTAATAACAGCTTTTCACGTCTATAGTACCTTTCATCATAGGAATTTAATGTATTTTAAAATTCTCACACTGCTCTACCTAGTTTATAGATGAAAGCAGGATTCAAGTTAGGAGCTGGATAGCTTGCTGCTTGGATAAAGACAAGATAAAGGTAAAACCGTGAGAACTGGAACTTTAAAAAGAGACCTCTACCTTAAGTCATCTGTGCCTTTCTGTAGTAAATGAAGCCAAATAGGAACAAGGTGATTAACCTCACTTGTCTGAAAAACTGACAAAAGTATAAAATCAAGATGTAGATATGATTTGTGAAGAAGGACACTTTTAAAGTGTTTATTTATTGTATGATAAGAAACTGTGGTCCTTACCCTGGATGCTGATGTCTGCATTGCAGAAGCTCCAGAGTCCAGGTGCAAGAGCTCAAATATCAATCAAATACATAACGAAACTTCTGAGAAAACTAAACTCCTTTCTGGATCTGGTTGGCTTTAAAATTCTATCTGTTAAAGCAGTGTAGAGGTGCGGCGTGCAGATGACACAGACTCTTTCTCACGGAGATGTGGGAAGAAAGACCTTTATTGGAAGGGGACTAGGGTTTATATAGAATACAAAACTCAGAGGGGGCAGAAGCTGGTATTTTTCCACAGCCTTACAATCTTGGGTTAACAGGTATCTGGTTTCCTGTGTTACAATCTTCTTATCAGAGTCCCTTCATCCCCCAGGCGCCTTGGGCCCAGGGGCAGAATTTCTACCTCTGCAGACCTCTTGTTTTCCGGATGTGTATTTGTCTTAGGGCTTTAATCCAATCAGCCTCAGAACCTCTTTCATGTCTTGGTCAGTTGTCTTCTTGCTCTAAATTCCATCCTCAATATAGAGGGAAGAATAAAAGTCCACACTCTGATGATGTTTACTGTTAAACATGGGGAGGATTTAAGAAATGATTATGCAGTTATCATCTGAGAAAGAACAAAATTAAAATAGAACCTTCTATATTAGTGATCAATATTTTGATCTATCAGCTTGTTTAACAGCCTCACTGAGACACTAAAGACTTAAAAGACAGCAACTGTTTTGATTTTTTTTTGTTTTCCTCTGAGGGAAAATTAATATCAAAACATGTTTTTTATTTATATGTACACTCTCGGGTTGTTTCATCATCTTAAATACAATTTCCAAATGCCTTTCACTCATATTGCACAATATCACCTGTTTACTTTAGCCTATCAAGATGTTCTTTGTGTGTGTGTGTGTGTGTGTGTCTTGTCTTGGAAGGATATTTTTGGTAAAGATTTTTGAAATACAGGACCTCAGAGGTAAAATTTGCTCTTGCCTTCTTTTCCTGCAGTGACGTTTTCAAATACTTTCCCTTACCTTTATTCAGGCCAAATCAGGCCAGCCTTCCTACCAAAACACTGTCCCTTTCTTAAGTTGTTGATTTAAGCATCAGAATGATGACCAAGACACACTTTAGTTTTAAGACAGGTGTTTTCCTCCATAAATAATGCATACAAAACAAGTGTGAATAAAATAAGCTCATTCTGAGCGAAAAACATAAAGAAAATGAAGACTAATTTTCATGCTGGGATATATGAAAATGAGGGCTATTTTTCAAGCTTTTCATTTCAGTGCTGTGATAAAAGAAGAAATAAAACAAAGCTACAGGAATATATGGCATAGAAGTACTATGACAAGAGGCTATTTTTATGATAAGAAGGAATGCTATTTTACATAGTAGAGACCCATACAACCTAAGAATAAATATACTTATTAATTCTAATTAATATGTATAATGTGATAGTTGTTGAAAATATTTTTTGGGGCTCAGACAAAATTTTACCCATACATAGCTGGGAATAATCTCGAGGCTCCCAGAGAGTCAGTGCACAAAATTTCAGTGTGTCACCCTCTTCCCTCCTTGGCAGCAGCTGCTGGACTTATGCATAGATCAGAACACTCACTGGCTATTTTCTCATTACCCAGGGGGAAATTTAGACAAGATGTTAAGAAAATTAATGAACGTTGTAGATTTTTTCATCATAATAGCCCTCTGAAAGATCAAATAGCATACACAGTATTTGAAGAATTCTAAACATTTGTTTAATAAGAGCATACATAAGGACTTGATTTCTTTTTACTATTTAAATGTTCATGAATTTGTTTGTTTGTTTTGTTTTTATGTTATAAATTTTTGTAGCAGAAACATAAAACTTGGAAAGAGGGTGAAAGCAGGTACAGTATTCCTCTGAAGAAGCCAAAATTGAAGCCATTGGATAATACAAGAAAAAACGAGACCTTGAAAGAAAATGAATAGCCTCTTTACAGCGAATAGAAGAGTGGATACTGCCTTGACTAGGAACTGACCAAGGTTTTGCTTTAAAATCCATGTGTATGGCATCACTGATAATGGTAACAGCTACTCACCTCAATGACAGATAAATTATCCTTATGCACTTCTTAATAGATTTGTCAACTACTAGAAAACGACAAGAAAACAATAAAGTTTAAACAAGGTGGAAGAGCTGAAAGGAATTAAGTGATAAGATTCCCACTTAGAAATCTACACTGAAGCTCTCAGAATTTATCACATACTTGTAGTTATATGTGTCCTATCGCTGTCTATAACTCCCTGAAAGGAGGCTGTAGTCAGGAGGGGGTCTTGTCTCTTCTCTCAGGCTCCCCATGACAGGATGAGAGGACACAGTCTTATGCTGCATCAGGGAAGGTTTAGGTTGGATATCAGGAGAAATTTTTTCACAGTGAGTGATTTCCCACTGGAATGGGCTTCCCAGGGAGGTGGTGGAGTCACCATCCCTGGATGTGTTTAAGGATAGGTTGGATGATGAACTTAGTGACATGGTTTAGATGGTTTAAATGTTAGGCTGGTGTTGGATAGGTCGTTAACCTAGGTAAAGGTTGGATTTTATGATCTCTATGGTCTTTTCCAACCTTGCTAATTCTGTGTAATTCTGTGTAAAATAAGCCCATTGAAATAATTAGCACATATGCATGTATTCCAGAAATGTAATGAATATGTAATAAAGATGTGATGAATATGTAATAGTTTAGGGTATATATATTAGGGTATATCTAGTTTCATGACTATAACCTGTTCTGTTAGGTTGCATGGTGAATAAACATGGTGAATAAGGGAATGTGAGGTTTCTAATCCAGCAAACTAGTTGGAGGGTTTATTTCTTTTTTTTTTGGTGACACTACTAACAATTATTACTGCTAGCAAATTGTGTACTTCTCTGCATAAATAAAATTAGTATTCAGAAAATTAGAATAATTTATATACTAATTAGAAGTAAAATAAAAAGCATATTACTGAAAAGATGATAAAACTACAGACTTAATGTTTACTGAGTTTCCTAGTTTTCAAGTTTTAAATTCCATTTAATCTTCATAGATTGCATATATCCTAGATGATCTAGATAATAAACTCTGTTACAAAGAGTGTACTTATTAAAGATATTCAAGAACATCTAAACTGGAATGATGCCATTTCAATTATGCCTGCAGGTACTTTCCAAAGCAAATTGAATCCTAGCTAAAGTTAAGTTCTGTTATCTCTGCTTTCACTGAGGTTACTTCAGTCATGAAGATGACATGGTCAGATAGTGATAGGACACTAGGGCATTATAGTGGGAATGGCTTTAAAGTAAAAGAGGAAAGATTTAGATTAGATGTTAAGAAGAAAATCTTCACTGTGAAAGTGGTGAGGCACTGGGAACAGTTTTCCCATGGAAATTGTGATGCCCCAGTGCTGGAAGTGTTCAAGACCTGGCTTGTTGGGGCTTTGAGCAACATCCAGGCAGCATGCTATCTGCCTGGAGTAGGGATGAAACAACTAGAAAACTTTGCAAAGCTGTCAGTAATGAATGAAGAATGGAGATATCATGGTTCTTTTGGTGTTGAATATTACTGACATCAGCCTGACTCATCAATCCCAAAGTTAAACCTCCTGACGGTGAGGTAAAGATGCGGCAGTAAAGTACATGGATAAAGGAACAAATAAGTGATACTGCTGACAACTAATCATGAACTCACAGAAATGGCCCAGAGACATATATATGACTGACAACCAATCACTTTATACTATAAAAGTCCAGTCCCAACATTTAATGGGAAGGTCTTCTAACATAAACCTTTTTGAAATGACTGTGCAGATTCTTCCCTTGATTGGGGATATCCTTCAAGGTTATTCCTCACGTCTGAACAAAAGAGATTTGCCCATGGTTGTTGATATGGGTGAGTAACACCAATCCCTACTTAATAATTATTTTGCTAGCTTTAATATAATTCAATATTATTACTTTGATATAATTGCTTCAGTAATGGTGCACTATCTTAATAGTTATTGCTATCCATACTGTGTAGTAAATGATTATGATTAAGACATTTTTGTTTAATTATTAGTTTAATTTTTTTTTGTGTATATATAAATATATTTGGGTTGCCATTCTTAATTCTACAGGACAAAGTTTTATAAATGTTCAATTACACCTATATAACCCTTTAGATATAAAACACTGACAAAGTCTGAAGTTAAGATTCCAGCTACATCCAGACTCCTTTCTGAGGTTAGAAAGCAAGGGAGTCCTTTCTGCACCTTGACAGGAGGGCTTCTTTAATAAACTTTGAAGCTCCCATTGTGCGTGTGACACTGTTCTAGTGGAATGTGTCCCTAGCAGGGGGGTCTGAACTTCAAGGTCCTTTCCAAGATTCTATCACCAATTTATTTTCCATGAGACATTTTAAAGTACTGTAAGTTCTAAAGCATTTAAAACAGTAGATATTTAAGAGTTTAAAGTTAAATAATTGGCACAAAAGTATGCTGTACAAATGAATGCTTGGAAGTTATAGTAGGTGTAAGCAGATAATACAAGACAATATGCATACATACAAGGTAGTGCAGAAGTGTCTATCTAGCGCTGAGAAGTAGCAAGGGGTATTTCAGCAGTGCCTCTGTACTGAGTAACCTTTGCTGGGAAATTGACTCTCTTAGGACTCCATGCACAGTTCTGGGCTTGATCTGCAAATACACTAACAAGTTCTATAAATCTCTACTCTTTACACACACACCAAAAGATGTAGACTGGTCAGTCCCCAGGTGAAGCTTTCTAAGGGGTATTTACATCCTTGGAATAGGTGTTTGGTATCACTGTTGACTACACATGGGAATGGGGAAGGTCATCTGCTTTACTTCCAGCATGCTGACTGGGGAGGAATACTCCTGGGTATCAAGGTCTGTTGATTTGGCTGCTCTTAGCAGTCCCAATTTCTGAATTTTACAAAAAAAAGCATGAACAAATCACAAGCAAGAAACAATTTATTTAATGAAGGTACCTGTTAATCATGCCATAAAGTAAGATCTGTCTATACAAACAGACTGTATCTTCTGCTCTCAACCTGGTCTTCTACAAAAGAGTAAGAAGTAACTTCCGGCATTCCTTCTTAGGGGAGCAAGTGATACAGTGGAGGAGGACATGGGTGAGATCCAGAGGAACTTCAAGAAACTGGAGGAGTTGCCAACAAGAACCACAAAAATTTCAATAGTACCAGAGGTAAAGTCCTGCGCCTGGAATCACTCTGTGTTTTAATACAGGCTGTAATTTGATTGGCTCAGTGACAAATCTACAAAAAACGAGGTGGGGACCTGGTGGATGGGAATCAGTGGTGGGCCCTGGCAGCAGTAAAATCTAATCATGTGGTGAGCTGAACTACCAATTACATAGGCAGATGGAGGGCTGGGAAACGTGCTTCAGCCTCTCCTCCCTGAGTACAAAAAAGATGTTCAGAAACTGTAGAATTCAGTAAAAGGCAACAGAAATGATTGGTGGAAGAAGCATTGTGTGTATGAGAAGCTGGTTCTTCTAAGTCTCCTGAGCTTCATTTAAAAATGAAAGTCCTGTTGTGGAACTCGACCATATTTGTAAAGTCTAGTTATACAAATCCTTTTTTTTTTCATTTTTGATGGCACAAAGAACTGATTTCAAATATTTGAAAAGTTGCAATGATGTCTTGATGAATTGGAAAAAGCTGCAAAGTGAGTTTAAAGGCAGCAGCAAATGGTTAGTAAGAATAAAACTTGGCAATTCCTAAAGGAAGTCTGTAATGAGCACTTTTAAACGCAGGGATATTGTATAGCTGTCAAAGCTGTTATGCTTTAAGACAAAAAAAAAATATGTTGTGCAGTGAATAAAAGAATTATCAGACAGAGTTGGTGTGAAAAAAAATGCTTACCAGTAATTTAAGCTTCTCAGCAGTGCAGACTAGAATTTTGCTGTTTTAAAGAGCAAAAGCCTAGACAGGACTGAGCTTTCTATATTAAGGGAAGGGGCAATGCTAAATAAATGGCCAAGGATGAATGCCGTTACAGAGTTGAGGGATGGAGATTGAATTTTGTTTACGGGCCAGGATTGGAGGTAGCCACATATTGTTCCCCTACAGTAGCACAAATTCTGCTTTCCAGGATGACAGCAGTGGCACAAAAGATCCTGGGAAACATATTTCTCTGCATCTCTGCCAGTTTCTTGCCTTCTCACTGTTGCATCTGTGAGTAAACTTAATCCTATGATTCGCCAAGGGCATTTCAGATATGGAAATACCTACATCCTGTTTAACAACTGATAAAAATGCTATATTAGTGGTCTCTGCATTAATTTCTAGTTTCTCTCTATGAGAATTAATGTCTCAGATACTGAGGAGCACTAAACTAGGCTGGGATGCCCCATCCAACTTTTGATGTCCCCTCCCACCTTGTATCTTGAAAAGGTAACATTATTCAAGAGGCTTTTTTCCACCTGCCGATAGCTGCAAGAAGATAGTAATGATGATAGCCAGAGATCTGACATGCTATCTGTCCTGTGAAATACATATTTTACGGAAGGTCACTAGGGAATGCAAGGCTTTGGCCAAATGTGAGTAATGATCTGTGATGCTGGAATTCATTTATCTTCCACACTTTTGTGTTGTAATGCACTGTGTGCAGCTCAGTGGGATTTTATACTGATACTTTCTGATTACGTAGCTTACTTCAGGTTGAGTTGCTGCCATGAATCCTCATTGGAGCTGAACCTTGAAATGGATAAGTTTCAGCATGTCCATTCTGTGGGAAATCTCTATATTACAGAGTTTTCAGCCAGAAGTGGGACTCAAATTTGTGAATTTGTTTAGTTCAGCTAGTTTAATTTGGACAAACATGGACATTGTCTCTGACTCTGCTGCAGCCACCCAGATTCTGTGTCCTTCCTTCATTGTGTGCTCGCACAGGGAAAACTCCATGAGTCCACTTGAAAAAAACGCCTGGCATGAGAAACAGCTGGTCACTTGTGAATACTTTGTAGAATGAAAAATAGAAATAAAGCAGATGTGCAGGTTCACCCAACTTTAAACAGTGAAAGCTAATTAACTTAGCACCTCTACACTTTGGATAGAAGCTGTGTTTGGCTAGAACACATGACAGATCTTTATGTATTAGAAAAAAAGACCAAAAGAAAAAGCAAGAGCATTCACCTTGTACTCAACTGACTTAAACACAAACGTAAACCGCAAAAGTAGTTAAGGAATTTAATAAGAAAGTGTTCTGTTTGTAAATGGTTCCAGTCCGAAAACCTTAGCTTCTGGGGAATTTTGAATGAAAACCAGCTGGTAAATCCAATCTACCCTTGGTCTTTCTGTGAGACTTACAGAAGGAATAGACCTTTTATATTGAAATATGAAGAAAGAGGAAACAAACACTATGCTACTTTTGAGCAGATATATTTTCTGGGAGATAGGTTCATCTACTCCTGTCCCATATGAGAAAGCTTCCACACAGAGTAAAATATTTTCAGTCCAAACTTTCACCTATTTTGTATTACCATAGCTGAAAATGAAACATCTGGCTTTAGAACTGATATTAATTTTTTGTGTCATGTTTTCGATTTTTTTGTAGTCAGTGAAAAAAGTTAAAAATCTATTGAAGAGGATGCATAGGATATATGTACTAAGTAGGTGGGTGTAGAAGTAGTGTAGATGGGAGAATATATCTGGAAATCCACCAGTTGCATAGATTTGGTGTTTACCTAAGAAGCAGTGGAACAGAGCAAAGAAATAAATCAGTTTGAAATCCCCTTAAAACTCAGTTGTATATGTAATTTTAGCATCAGACTCTCTTTTAAATAAAAATTACCTGCTTAGAATTCAGAAAGCAGAAGAAATTCACCTCACCTTGGATTTTGTGAATCTACAAGTTCACTGGATGTCTTACCATCAACAAGCTAGGATTAGGACATTTTCTGTCAGATCTTTAGAGGCTACAAATTACCACAAACTGAGAGATTATGCTCCTTTGTAAGGGGTATAAGCCTGCTGTCAAGTCCAGTTGCAGTTACTAAGGGGTTGGTGGTGAGAAAGCCTTAGGTTCTTTTCCTTAAAAAAAGATTGTAACCTAGTGCTGCAAGTTGAAATATGGTACTACCCTTTGCTTGTAGCTAGGTAACTCTTACCTAGTCTCTTCTTGTCCCTAGAAATCTCATTTTTTTCTGTATGTGTGCCATATGTATGGCTTCAGAGGTCTCATACCAGGAAAGTTTGGACAGTATCCTGGCTTCTAGGGGCAATCGTGGTGAAAAGTCCAAGTATACAAAAGAAGTTTAAAATCCAAGCTCATATACTCAGATACCTAAAAACCCCCAGAACTGTCTCTTCTGGCACAATTTTGGAATCAAGTTTTTGTCTTACTAACACTTCCTACTCAGAGTGCTGGTGAATTTTCCAAAGGAGCAGAAGGTCCGGGCTCAAAGGCCTCCCTGTTGCCAAGAGTCTTAAATTTGGGTCTTTTTCTCCTTCATTCTTGTTTTATTCACTAAACTGAGTCGTATGGCAATGATGGAATGCACAGGGATAGTCTAAGTGGGGAATTTTAATAGAAAAACACTCAGGTTTTTAAATCTTGAATAAACTGAGGTGTGACATGTCTCAAAATAAAAGGAATAATGGAACTTTAGTCTGCAGAGTCTTGTAATATAAATACAGCAACTTTGGTTCAATGGCATTTGAACAGTAAAGCATAGATTTCACCTGCTTGGTGTCTATGTTATGCACTTATACACAGGTTCATAAAGTCACTTAGGCTCTGAACCTCTATTTAGGTTTAATTCAAATTTAGGATGAAAGCTCCTAAGTGCCATTGAGAATCTGAATCTTTAATTTTAGTTAAAGTGAAGCTTAAGCAATTTTGGATTCAGAGAATTAATCATTATAAATCTGGGCAGAATTCCAAGTTCCAGCAAGATTGAAAAACTGATAGATACATACTACTTCCTTTAGATTTCCATTCCCTGAAAGATCTTTTAGCTTGTTTGATGGAAACTGAATATTAAAGGTGTTATTTACCTTCATGCTGTCAGTGAGTAAAAATTTGGTGAAATAAACGTAGAATGTGTGTGTCTCTATACAAGAAACAGGGCTTTCAAAAAAATAGGGGCATACTAAACTATGTTATATCTCACAAAATTAAAAATGCTTCACACTATTCCATATAAGATTTATGTTTTAAAAATCCTTTTTAATCCATTCTATCAAGAACAGGATAAATCAGGAGATATATATTTAGTTATAATACAAATATGTAAATTGTATACAGCTGGTTGTGTTCTATTTGTGTTCTATATGCAGATGCATAAATATTGACCAATTACAAAGCATGTCCATATTTTAAGTAGGAATACATATTCCAGCAAAGAAAGTGAATAAAGAAATAGATTAACAATATGTCACAGATAGCAGCCTCATCTTATACTTTTTGTAATTTATGTCTAAGAAGAGGCTACTGGGACATACTGCTGTGACAATCCGAGTCCTTTTATATTTTCATGGACAAATATCTGCAAGTCACCTCCCTTGAATTTGTATCGTCCTTCAAATTCCATTCCCTGCATATCGGCCTGGACTTTTGCACATAGTATGGGATTCTAGTTGGTTGGTCAGGGTTTGATCTGCTTTTTATACACTACCCAGAAGAACTGTTTCTCTAGTTAATAATATAAAACTTTGTTAAATTTAAAATAATTTTTTTGTTCCTCTATAGAAAAAGTGTTCTCTTGTGAATTTCATTTTTTTTTTAACAGAGATAAAATTAGCCACTAGTGATAAATTTAGCAAAATATGCTTGTCTTATTTCTAATTGTTCTTTTCAAAATTAACAGTAAAGACTATAGTCTAAAGTGGTTAGAAAATAATCAGTTTTACTGGATCTTCTATCATTCTCTACAGAAAGGAAAAGGAAAAAACATAGGTGAGAAAACCTACTTTTGATTGAATCTGTCTGCATTCTGGCCAGATAACTGAAGTGAATTCTTTTTGAAGTATGTGAGTTATTGTGGAGGACCTCACTTCTAGCCCTTGTAATGAGATATCAACGTTGCTATGTCTGTAATTTTATTTGTTTATTTTATATGTTTCGCCTGTTCTTAATAACTACTCAGAGAAATTCTTTATAGAAAGGAAGAATGCCTTTGACTTAGATAAAATGATTTATCCATTTTCTAAGTGAAAATACGTATTTGTACCATATGGACTAGAAGAGACAGACAACAATGCTAGTCTAATGTAGTGTCATTTGAAAACAGCCATTCATTCATGAGACAACATTATGTGCATCTGTTCTTAATTCAGTAATTAACTGTAGGCTTAACTGGTACCTATTTTTCAGAAAAAACTCCTGCTTCTGCAAAGATTATTCATTAGTTTTCTCTTTGGAGATTTCCTGTCCAATCTCTTGCCACACAGCATTGTCATAATTTGATTTACTAGTTTACTTAGCTTCCCTTTATCAGCTTTTCAATCAAAAAGGAAATAAATCTAATGTAGTGAAACCTAGCAGTGTAATGAAATCTATATTCCAATGAAAAATGTCAATAATAACAGGCCTATGGAGAGCCATTCTCTTTAGTATGGGAGGAGCAATTAGAAAAATATTTGATGTTCTACATAGCTCTTAATTTTATTTAATATCTATTTTTTAATTAAATATAAAAAGATATTCAGGTTTATGTAATGTCTGATTCAGGATCTCCACCACCATCCTCCTGCACTCCAAGACTATATGAGGTTTATAATACGGAATCTTATTGCTTATGTGCTTAGAGTTATGGGTGATAAGTATTAACAATATGTTTTAAAATGGACCTTCCCCTTGCCACAGTACAACATACAGAACCATAAAATGCTGAACTTTTCAGACTCTTTTAAGCTTAGGAGTTTTTTTTAAGTTGCTAAGTTGTGTAGTTTTTGGCACATCTTCATTTCAGAGAAGGAAAATATATGTTTGGCAATGCTGATGACTGCAACAGAGATAGTGTTCACCGATTACTTTCTTATATAGTAAGTTTGTTTTTTTAATTACTTTTTTTCAAGCTTCCTTAACTATGAGGATCATTTACATCTAATAAAGGTCAAACCAGTTAAATATCTTTTTGGATAGAGAAATTACATCTATTCATTTTGTCTGATGAGATTTTTTTGGTGGGCTTTTGTACTGAAATTCTGTAGGGTTATGAAAGATAATATTAGTTGGTTCTTTAATTGATTAGTACAGAGTAAATACACATGCAGAGAGTTAGATGGAGGACATAGTGTGTCTAAGGCTGGGGAACAACAAATAGAGGAGTTCAAGAAAGAGTTTCACATTTTGTGAAGGACCATGATAAAAAACCCAAGGAATATGACCAATATCTTGAAAATGCAAGGCAGAAACCTCATTTGAAATAACAGTTCTGTGAGAACTGCATGCCACATTCTGTCTAAGCTTTTGTAATTAAAACCCCCAAATATCTGGAATTCTCATTAATTTAGCTAGGGAACAAATCAGTTATTTAGGCTTATTATTTAATTATCCCTCAGAATTTAGCTCAATAGTTCAAATATGAGTACAGAATGGATTTAGTCTACTGAAATGTGGCATCTTAGTTTTTGGTATGCCATTCCCTTTCTTGAGTCTCCCATTTCTCTGGGCAGAAAAAAGGTGGAAGTAAGGTAGCTACTGTGTGTTCTTAGCTGGACAAGCAATTTCTATCATCCATGAAGAAGGATGCTGCTTTACTTGTCTTGAGCTCACTGTGCTTCACTTACTAGCTCTTGCATGCTATCCAGTCAAAGTAAGCTGTTACTTGTTTGTTTGTTTGTTTGAAAGCAGCAGTGCTTACATTTATTGTTTATAACATTTTCAGATGGTAACTGTAGTGGTTTGAACCACTTTTATCATCTCATGGGCGTGCAATAAAGATGATGGAAAACTGAACAAAATTAGCAGCAGGTGAACAGTTTATCACAGGGCGTTTAAATAGGGAAGAAGGGACAACCCACGGGGACCCCAAAATTACACAGAGAAACACTTGACATGCAGAAAACACAAAAGGGGAAAAAAGGGACACAAACAGAAAAGGAACTGCTCTCCTAGCTAGGTGACTAGCTGAGAAAACAGGGGGAGGGGTAGGGAAGCCGTCTCTCTCCCTCCCTCTCTGCTGGATTCACTCCCCGGCCCTTCGACGATCTCTGAAAAACACAAAAAGAAGCGAAAAGCGACCCACTCCTACCACCTTTGGGAAGTAGCTACTTGCTTTCAAGCTGGAAATCGCTTCCATGCCAAGAGAAATGGATGGAGTCATGCCGCGGGGCCTGCAACTGAGGAGAGGAGCTGTGTGCTTCGCCCCCAGGCCAGAAGCCGAAGAGAGAGGGAGGGCTTCTGTTCTTGGCTTTTTAAGCCCTCCAGTTCTCACACAAATCTCGCTGTCTTCTTCCTGGCCAAACCATCTCTCCATTGGTCAGCGGGGCCAAGCCCTGCCTCATTTCCAGCATTTTCGCTCTAGGCACAATGGTAGTTCCCGCCGAAAATCACGCGCCCAAGGCCTGAGGCGCCATCTTTTGTTTTCATGGCCGTGGCATTTTGGGGGTGCCCCGGAGCCAGTACGGCGCCAGCGCTGAACCCCCGCCGCTGCCCACAAGCAGTCACCGTGCTCACGTTCCCAGCCGTGGCTGCTCCGGGGCTGCCACCTGTGCCTGGGACCGGGGGGCCACCGTGCACTGCGCAAGACGGCCCTGGGGCCGCACACGCCGGCGGCTGGGAATTGACACCGTGGCTGCTGCCGCCCCCCGGCCTGTGGGGACTGGGACCGGCACTGGCCACACCAGCCTCGGCCCCCCAGAGAGGGGGAAGCAGGCAGGAACGAGGGCTGTCCCTGCTCTGGCCCCCACCGCCACCACCAGCCCTGTGCTCCCGGAGGGCCCGGGGGAATGAGGAGCCACCGCCACTGCCCCCACCCCATGAGGAGAGCAGGCAGGAGCGATAGCCCTCCCGGCCCCAGCCTAACCTGGGAAACAGCGGGGCACGGGAGCATCCCGCACCGAGAACACCCTCCCCAGCTCCGGGGAGAGCAGGCAGGAGCGAGGGCTATCCCAGTCCTCGGCCAGCCCAGGGAGAGCCCCACGGGATGGCTGGGGGCAACCCCCCCCACCTTTCCTGGGAGAGGGCTGCCTTGATCTCAGTTCCCTCCCCACCCCCCCGGCTTTTCTTAAGGAAAACAAGATTTTACACAGACAGGTGAGTGTTTACACTCCCTCCCCAAAGCCCAAGGACCCCCCTGCATGACCTGAAGCCCCCTTTGACCCCCCAGAGATCCCAGTCCCCTCAAACCTCCACAGTAACTTTTGTAAAACATCTACATTTCCTATTAAACTGCCAGTGATACATATAGAATTGTATGGGTTTGTTTTTGCAGGAAACTGATGAATTAATAAGCTGGTGATCTGCAAAATTAATTTTATCACATTATCAGTCATCTCAAAATTCCAATTGCCTTCCAGCTGAAGCACTGACAACTCTATCAAAAAGCACACATGGGCCAGATTCACAAAATATTTTTGTGCTGAAGCATATACTGGCTGGAATGCAGGTACCTAAGCCAAATTCTGGAGGCCATGAGGTCCTCTTCCAGACTTTATGTACATTTTTGTGACTCAGATCTAACGTAATTTCCCTAAACCAACTAAGGTTCACTTGCTCTTGAATGCTCTGTGGCCTCAAGAAGGAATGTGGAGCATAAGAGGCATATGGATATTCACTGATCAGTCCTCTTAACATATCTTGATCTCATCTGCAAAATCCTAAGAAGGCTAAGATGTACAAAATGCCTTTTCATGGAATATTTCCACTCATCATGACAGGAGAAACTTTGGCAAATATATTTACTTACACTACAGCACAATATAAGAAGTACTAAATGGCTTGGTTTGCTCTTGTTCATGACCCTTCTGAACTCAGCCCTCTGCAAAGTTGTCTGTTAGGGTGACAGGAAAGAACTGTAGTATTTTAAAGAACCTCTGAAGCTTCAGAGGTCTGTAATTGCATTGTGTATAACAAATGGACCGAACCCTGGGATACCAACCTGGTAGGATGGAAGAGAAATCCAGGGATCATCTTGCAGAAAAAGAGCTTATTCTATCAGCCCATACCAGGTGAGACAGAATCCTGCTAACAAACCAGGCCTAAATAGCTACTCAGTGTGATATATGCACAGATTTCCTCTACATGGGAGAAAAATGTTAGTGGGAGTTAATTCCTTTAATACAACAATTCACACTTTGCTGACATGTTCTCTTGGAACATAGCATGTGACATAAGTTATGGCATTAGATGTGCTAGTTTCCCTGAAGGTCTTTCTTGAATGAGTTCTGTTCAATTCAGTGGTCATTCATGTATTAGATACTGCTTTGTTTTCATCTGGTTGTACTTTCTTTTCAGCGAATCATCATCCATAAGCAAGACACCTGCTTAAAAAGAAACATGAGGGTAACTGTAGTGTCTATCTGTGGTTTTAAATTATAGTTGTATGAAAATACTCCTGGCCATTTATATCAGACATGACAGTATTATTCAATTGCACATTGGAAGACAGAAAGAAGAAAGCATACAAAATAGTCTGAATTGAATTTTTTTTTTGTTAGCTGTAATTAGATAATCATTTTTTAAATGTAGAATTTTCCTCTTTCTGTTGTTGGTAGAAGATAAAGGAAATTCTGATCAGGAAAGAAAAGCATCTTTACTTAGCAAGAGGCTAATTAAGGTACTAATAAAGTTCAAGTGCAAGTAACAGGAGAATAATCATGTTCTGCAACAGAATAAAGTAATTTGATATTGTATCTCAGGATGAAAGCTAAAAAACATTGTAATACAAAATTAAACACAGGAACAGAAGATAACGAGTACCCACGAAATGCCAGGCAGTGGAAGGACTTCGGGAAAATTTATTTTTCAAAGGCGAGAATGGTGGCTAACAGCATGTGTGTACACTGGGCATGAAACAATGCAAAACCTTTTCCTCTCCAAGCCTCCTCCACAGTGTGCCTCCTCCTGCTCGTGGAGGCTCCAAAGTCATCTGTGAAACAGTTGCCTTTTCAGGGAGTAAACTGTTCTGAAAGGCTGGAGATGGAAAGAAGTCCAAGCCTAAGCTTCCCAGCTACCAAAGGTCTCCTGAAAAAAAAGAAGAAAGATTTAAATCAGCCTATCTCCTCACTATCTCTTGTGAAACGTCCACTCATCCCCTACAAACACTAACAAAGCATATCATATACACAAGACACACTAATTCACCATCCATTTCAAACTAATATTTGGTACACTTAGCAACATGAATTTATTTTTCTTACTTTCTGGATTGACTTACATCTATGTCCATATATCATCACGACCTCTGCTGAAAGGACTGTAGTATTTGATAGACCTGTTGGGGAACATTTATATTGCTTATTTTCTCAGATTATGGAAATAGGTATGAAAACGAATCATTAAACCTGTAATATTGCTCATAAACCTTTTAAAATATCTATGAAACATACAATACAGCACCCCATGGCAGGACAGTTGCATCTAGATGATCTTTAAGGTCCCTTCCAATCCAAATAATTATGCAATTCTATGATTTTCAAAGAATAAAGACACTTCTATTGATTCCATAGACCTGTAGAATATTTTTCTTACTGCATGACAAATAGACACCAAATTTCTGATCAGTGCTTGTACAGACAGATAATAACTTCTGAAACTACTTAGGTATTAAAGCTGTATTTTTATTTGTAGTTGCTTCAGTTATGGTATCTTGAATTGTCACTGTATGAGCAGTTCAGTCTAATAGCAAAGTGTTCATGAAATGTTTTGGTTATACTTCTCTGTTTCTGCTACTGATGATACTGTTTCCATTTGTTCAGTTTCACTGTTTCCTCACATCCTCTTGTCTTTACAAGGAACTGTTGCTTTCAGACCTGCCTGTTGTTCATTGATCAATTAAGGAAAGATTTTGATAACTTCTTTTTTCCTTTCTGAATTATTTTTAATTGAAATGGAAGACAGATAGCACTGACATTAATGGTCTTTTCTTTGACTTTGACCACCTCTTGGAAATTACTGCTAAAGGTCCTCGTATGAGGGTTCATATGCTACAATTCTGCAGAGAATATGTTCCCAGGTCCTATAGCAGCAGGCAATCCTTAGCTCACATTGGTCACTGTCTATTTTTTGTTTCTATGTTTATTTCTGATTCAGTTTGTATCAGTATTTCACTGGACTCATCTTTCATCTTGTACATTTTATTTTTCAGTTTTCTTTGTAGGCCCTCAGAGGTATGAAATTTTTTGTTTTGTTTCCATGGGGATCCATTGAACAGTCTCTACAAAACAGCAGAAACACAAAGAAAAGCAGAGAATGTCATCCAGGTATTCTTTTTAGCCCTATTTTCTGGGAAATCACTCAAAACTTCCTCTCTATTTCCTGGTCTGCATTCTGCAGAACTGATAATTTTTTTGCCATATTCCTGTATTCTTCCACCAATTCACAGTAATGAGAAATTAATGATGATCATGTTCCTTCCTCTATTTCCCTTCAGTTACAAGGACTCAAACTATTTTGTTGTCCTCTAATTAGAGAATTGCTGTAAGTCTTCCACTAATCCTATTTTTTGTCACATTTGCCACATGTCTGAGATACTGCTTTTCTATGACTATGGCTAGATCCCTATTTTTCCCCATTCTTGTTCTTTTTGCCTCTTTCAGCTCCTCCTTACATTAGGCCACCTTGTGCCAATTTGCAGTATGCAGGCATCAAATAAGGTATTAGAAGACATGGTCCTTCAGTTTAAATTTAAAGGTACAGGAGGGCAGTCACAGTTCTTTTTTGGGTGGAGAAATGAAGACAAAGTTGTGTTTCTTTAACCAGAAGGAAAAAAAAAAAAATCCTCTAGCTAAGGAAAGGTACCATGTGTTGTCCCGTCGCTGTCTCTCCACTCCTTCTTGGTAGAGCAATCTTTTTCTTAGTTTTCTTGTATAGAAAAAATACGGAAGGTTTTCATAAAGTAGTTATTTGTTCCGAAGAAATAATCTATGAACAGGGAATTTTTGCATGATAAATAGTGCTTAGTCACTATCCAATGATGATACTCACAAACCATTCAAAGTTAACCACTAAGGAAGAGCTAATAAAAATTATTCATTTAGGCAACATCTATTTAAATGTTGAAAAGCAGGAGCAGCTGGACTGTATGAAAAAAATATGCTATTAAATAATTAGTAAATGCATTTCCATCAACATAATATTTTCTGAATATTACTTACACAGTGGTGGAATGCCATTTCCCTATTTCTGCCTGTCAAGACATAAAAGCTCTTACTGTAAAAACAATCCTGACATCTTATTTTAAAATTTACATTTTTTTAATTTCCTATTGTGTAAATCTGGTATTATATCCTGTTTTCTTTAAGAATTTACATTTATGCTTGTACAGAAAAGACTGCATAAGGAATAACAAAGTGTGTGGAATTTTAACTTAAAATTGCGGTAATGCAGATAAACACAGAGTTATGATATATGAAATATGGTTATAGAATAGCAACTGTGTCTCTTTGGTTTTTTTGTTTCAAGTCTCTGAATGTTTCTCACAACTGAAGATGCCAGGGTACTTCTCTGGACATGTGGAATGACAAATATTCTCAGATCTGCAGGCCTTCCTGAAGGTGGCTCCATTTGATAAAGGTTAAACTACACAATCCAGGATCAGATAAAAAAAAAAATTCTTATGAGAGTGATTGGTCAGAAGCAGGAAAACCAGAAATAACTGCTCAGATAACAGATATGAACAATCTCATGAAGGAATTTCCATAGAACTGTTCCAGGATTTAACCAATATATTATTAAAATTAATCTCCGGAACAAAGACTCTACCAAAAAAAATGAGAAAAGAGTCTTTGCTTATTACTGTGTATGTCTCAGTCTCAATTCTGATCTAAAGACTGTCCTAACTAGTAATTTCCCTTTCTTTTTAATTCTGATTATTAAAAAGTACAGGCTCATTAGACTGTATCTCATTCATACATAGTTGTTTCCAGCTTCAGTGAAATAAAGAGACAGAGAAGAAAAGATCTACAGCAAAACACTTGTTTATTTTAGGCTAGCACTCAATTCTGCCTCAAATTACTTCAGCTCAGGATGTAGATGAAAAGATAAAATGTACAAAGCTTCATTTCAAAAGAAATTCTAAATAGGAAATGGAAGAGGAAATTAAATTTTAGTGTACTTCAGAAGAACTAGAAATTGAAAAACTTTTAAAAACAAGGAATATGATTATATTTGTCTGCCAATTGAAAAAAAAAAAAAAAGAAAAGAAAAGAAAAAGGAATGGGGGTGAGAAATTTTTAGATACATTAAATTCCAGGTTACTAGCAGATCTTCCATCTCTGTTAGCAAATAATTTTTGAACACTGAGACTCTCCTTGCTGTGCTAATGGCTCAGTGACAATGAATGAATAATGGAAAAAAATAGTATTTTTTTCTGATTGTGGAAGATAAACCTGTAAAGCCTTACAGAAGCCTAAGATATATAGTTAAGTCCATAAAGTTCTACAGGGTTATTTGAATCTAGACTACCATTTGTTTCCCGTCAGCCAGTAATGCCTTGTATATCTTTTCCAAATCATCTTTCTCATAGTTCTGTTACATTCCTCCATAAATTAATGATGGCAACCAGTTGAATTTGTATGTGCAGAATGCTTCCACGTAAAGAAGTGTTTGTCACTAAGAGGTAAGGCAAATCAAAAAATAATAGCCGTGTTCATTGTAGATGGCTGAACATATTTACAGGACAACAAAGCCATAGCTTCATCTGTAGCCAGGGGCCAGAAAACAGCTGTCTGCCCTTTTGAAGACCTTCAATGTTGTCTATTTATACCTGTCATGTGTGCATACACATTGGAATCCAGTAAGTATTTGATATACTGGGCATTGAATGGAATTTTATCTTTCTAATCAATACCACATAGAAATCCCAGGAAAATATCACAGCGCTCTCCCAGAAGATGAATCACTTCAGTATGAAATGCTTTAGGAAAAAAAATGCCTTTAAACATTTTTCTGTCTTGATCTGAAATAGAGTATAAATGCTACATGTCTCTGAGTAGTTATCTAAGTTGATTTAAAATGGAATTTCATAGAGCGAAGAAGAGCTTTTTGATTTCTGGTTTTCAGTACCTTAGACTCCTAAATATAAGATTCTTATCCTGCACTCATGGAAGACTTCTAAAGAATTCAGTAAAGAGGGAGATGAAGACATGAGCACGTAGATGAAGGCTGGAAATTACAGTGTATAATCACAGAAATATTAGTTGTTCTAGCTGTTGGCAAAGCAAGGTAAGAAATAAGCTCAGTGAGAAACATACAATTAACAATTTTTTTGTGCTTTATTTTAAAGAAATCTTAGAAAATGCACATTCCACAACTTTTGCTTCTGTAAGGGTTTAGGTAGAGTTCGGAAAGCGTGCATGTTAATTTTGTGAAACAGCCTAAGCCTGAAGACCCTTTTTTACTTCTTTCTGTTGGAAAGTTAAAATATGAACCTTAAAAAATCATTGTGACCGGCTGGAAGTTCAAGGCATTCCTTCTTACCTTCTTACTGCTTAACCTGCAACACATCAGACACTTTATATTTAATGTTTAAGTTTACTTATTATTTTAAAGGTAAGATTTTTTGTTTGTTTCGTTTGGTTTGTGTTGGTTTCGGTTTTGAATAAGAAACAGAAGTTAAATATTTCAGTAGCTTAGTGTCTTTTGGTGATTGTTTAGAAGAACTGCATTTAAAATGTCTCCTGTTCTCTAAATGTCTATGTCACTCTCAAAAAAAATGCATACTTTTAAGGATGAATAAATAACAAAAATTTAGAAAAATATTGTCAGCAGAGTAATGAGTTAACTGGCTTCATGTAAAGTCTAACTAATGAACATATTCTACAGTCCATAGAAAAAACATTTCTACTTTAGTGGTTCAACAACTGTTGAGTTTAGGGGGAAAATAATCTGAATTGATATGAATTAGCTTTTTGCATGTTAAAAAAAGGATGCTTGATGTTTTTTTCTTCTACTTAAGTTGTTTTCTCTTTATATAAGGTTATGGTAAAATCCAGAAGAATTTAAAATTACCAAAGAATTCTGATTTCCAGATATTTCTATTAAAAGGTGTTTCAATCAAAGTGAACTTATTTGGAAGCAAAGTATCAAACATTTTCAAAATAATTTAATTGACAAAATAAAATTCGGTCACATAAGTTTCAAATAGAAATAATTTTTCCATAATTTTCATTTCTTGTTCCACTTTGCTTTCATTTTTTTTTGCTCTTTCCTTACTTTGTATTGCTCTCTTTTTCCACTATACTGTGGAGAAAGAAAAAAAAAAAAAAAAAAAA
>VXBA01003442.1:67655-150221 GCA_013399895.1 Serilophus lunatus | reverse complement strand
CTTTTCCTTTTCCTTTTCCTTTTCCTTTTCCTTTTCCTTTTCCTTTTCCTTTTCCTTTTCCTTTTCCTTTTTCTTTTTCTTTTTCTTTTTCTTTTTCTTTTTCTTTTTCTTTTTCTTTCTTTTTCCTGGATCATCATCATTTTATTGACAAAAGTCCAAGAATCTGGTATGCAGATAATGCTTTCACTTCCTCTTGTTTACTTCCTGTGATGTGCCATTGTCTTTTGGCAAGCATCAGGAAGCATTTCCTGGCCCACAGCATCTGCAGATAAATGGGATGAGGCTGTGTGATGTCCTTGATGTAGCTGCTATTTGTCTGTTAGCACAGAGTTTCGGGCCTTCATGCAGTGACTCAGTTGAGTCTTACAGTGCCCGGTCACTGTGTCTTGCTGGATGGAGGATCAGTAGGAATACAAAAACAAAAGTTACATGCACAGCAGCCTGTTGGGTTCCATTTAACTGAAAACAATAGCTCCATCCAGTGCTGTCGTGGGTCACAGATGTTGCCTTTGCTGGAATGTCTCTGAGGGATGCAGGAGAATTCAATTCAGTCTAGTGCAAAAATAAGAGAACGCCACGACACCGACTTTTTGCAAGCGATGCTTTCCCTTTTGTGGTCACACAAGACATCGTGCTTGAATACAAGGGGCTTCTGAAATGAAGGAGCCAAAAGCCTGTGAGAAATTCCAGGTTTGATACCTGTCCTAAAATTTTTCCACTTTTTCCCCTACCCCTAAAAAATCGTGGTTTGCTGGAGCACTAGTTTCACTTGCTGTTGAAAAAAAAGATTTCTCATCTCTCATGCTCTTGTCTCATGCAGTATTTGCAGACAATTGTATTGCATACTTAGGATTCAGTCATAAAGATACTGACTGTTGACTTTTGTTTGCCACACCTTGCAACCACATTTCCCAGAAGTCTGAAAGGTTGTGATTTATTAAACAAGTTAGATGAATTAGAAAGTCGTTGTGCTGCAGAAAAGATTCTTAAAATCAGAGTTAGCTCACTGCAGACTGGCAGATATGTCTAATCCATGATGCAGTCACAGATGTATGCAGGGCTCAATGTATCCTGATCCAAGTGTCACAGAATGATTTGATCTTTATGGGTCGACTGGTTTGGGCCTGTTCTATCATCCTTAAAGAGCCACTCAGCCTGACAGAGAGATGAAGATAGACAAACAGATTATACAGGAATCCTTTTGCCCCAAGATCTTATTCTGAGAGGTGCAAAGGTGCTATAACATACTAAATGAAGACCTCTCCTAGCACAAAGTGGTTACAGCCCTGCTTATTTGTTCTCGGGTTGGTGAACCTTGTGGGTACCAGTCTGCATTAGGTGTACAGGTGAGCAGAAGATAACGTTCAGAACTGTTTTTCTCTTCAGTTGAAGACAGAAACAGGTAGGACATCATGGCAAAGGTTATCTTCAATTGCTTTCAGGAGATTGAAATATCTGTCCTGGTTTTGATTGGGATAGAGTTAATTTTCTTCTTAGTAACTGGTATAGTACTGTATTTTGGATTTAATGCCTTCATGCTCAAACACAGGCATCATTTCTGCTCAACTTTGCAGTGGAATTTAACAACCCTCTTGAGCTGAAAAATCACACAAGGACTTTCAGGATCAAACTTATTATGCATTCAGTATCCCAATACTCCATCTGCTGTTTCCTTGTTTTATATCCCATTAACAAATGCTAAGCTGCAGATTGTTTTTCACATAGTAATGAGCTGCATAAGTATGTAAACAAAATAAAAGTTATATATTTCTGCTAGAGCAAGTGCCAAGAACACCTCCTCTTGCAGCACTACTAATGACAGGATAGCAACAGTGGAATAAAGAGAGTAATTGGTAGTATTCCCAGGTCAGCTGCACACATGGTTTCTCCAAAATAAGTAAGTGAGGGAATTTATTCCATACTTATAATTCACCAGATTCATTCCTGCTTTAATTGCAGTAGCCTCACTGGATCTGTATCATGGAAGAATTTGGCCTTGCAGTTGGAAATCTTCCTACAGATGGTGGTAAAAAAGGTGACCAGCATAAATAATGTCATTATGCCAATTAAGTGGAATTGATTAATTCATCCAACCATTTCCCAAGTGATTATCTCTAATTAAAATAATTGCCTAGATAACATTCCTTTGCTAGATCCCTGTGTGTAACAGAGATTTCTAAATAGAATTTTCCTCACATGCCAGCACAACCACCAATACCTGGCAGTAGGGAAAAAACCTGCAGTCTGCTATAGTTCAACATAAGGCTGGAGGAAGTTTTGGAATGTCTCTAAGAAATACAGACTCACATATTATTATTTATATAAGCATAACTTTACTGTGGAACTAGAATTGAGTTGTTGTAGAATGCAAGGGGATGGTGCCTGCTGTAAAGAGGTGACATTTCTGAGCAAGCACAGACACAAAGAGGAAGAAAAAGAAACTATTAGATAATATCAGTAGGCATAGCAGCCTCTCACTTTTGTGTATTTTTATAGGCATCACAGCAGTGGGTTTTTTTTCAGCCACATCTCTGAAGGTAGCTGGCTCTGTTGATGCTTACAGAGAGATCCTCCCAGCCGTGAAAGTGATAAAAAGTCTGATGACACCTGTCTGAAAATGTAAAACATGGGCAGAGGAGCCTGACACCACTTTGGACCAGAGGCAAGATTCCAATTTCTGATCATGATTAGAAGATGATGGGTGTGACAAGGATGCCTTATAAAGGCAGATTCTGAAATTGCATATGAAGTGTGAGAGGGATATAGAGTAGTAATTTAAAGAAAGGGATAACAAGCTCAAATGAGCTGGGTAAGAGGAGCATGCCTGTAGCCACCGTATAGGATCTGCTAAGTAAGTTCAGAGAAAAGTCTCTTTTAATAAAATGTGAGAGTATGCTTAGATATATGCATAGATGGAGATGTATCTAAGAGATTGCAGAAAATATGCAAAATTCATGCATAGCTTGAATCCAGAATCATCAAATTCAGAGCTGAACAGGATGCTCAGATTACTGAATTGCTTAATCACTCAGTACAGTAGCTGACACACCTTTGAGAAAATGAGGTAGGAAAAATGGTTATGGCAAGGACTGCAGGGAAATGTTATTTGTTTAGGTGTTAGTTGGTAAAGAGGGATCAGGCAGCCAGTCATAGAATCATAGAATAACCAGAGCTGAAAGGGACCCACAAGTATGATTGATTCCAACTCCTGGCCCTTCACAGGGTGATGCCAAAAGCAGAGGTATTCAAAAGGCAGACTGTTGCTTTCTTCTATAGTTTCAGGAGTACAGTCACAAATCCATCTTGACATAAACCTGATATCCATTTCAGGGCAGCTGATACCATGTTTTTGTGCTTTTGCTATTACATTTTCATGGGAAATACCCTGTTCTAAATCTAATAATTTTTCAGATTCTTGAAAAATGATAATAACAGTCTTGACTACTTAGAAGCTAGTTAGAGATATGAGTAATGGTACAGCATTTTAATTAAATTTTGCATGTCAGCGGCTATGGTGAGTAAGGAAATGCATATTGAATTGCTGCAGTTTAACATGATGCCAATCAAATCTAAGTCAACCCTAAGTCAATCGTATTTCAAGACATTTGACTGAAACTGCTCATGACAGAGGAAATGAAGACACAGAACCAGGAGTATCTATTTACAGACTGTCAGTATAGCTGTGAGCCTGGCAATTTTGTAATCAAAATAGGTTTTTTTCCCCCAATGAAACTGAGGTTCGTTTCATGCACATAAAAGTGAAAATATTTGTTTTTATGAGAACCAAATAACCTTTATCACATTAAACTGAGGAAGATTAATTGATGGGTTTATTTACTTATTCTCCTAACATAAAGACATAACAGTTATAAGCCTTCATGAGATATCAAAAGCTCTAAGATGACAGTAATATATTTTGAACAAAAAAGCTGGCTAATGAATAGCAAATGCCTTTACATAAATAAGGAAAAAACATGTCAGACAGGTAGTTTGCCTGTTTAAACTAAACTTTGGGATAAATTTTGTAAAGGGAATCAAGAAGTAGAGGTAAATGGAATCTGATATATTAGATTAATCCAATATTGTTGCTTGAGAACTGTCTTTTACATAGGGATATGTACGCATTCTGAGTCAACGGGACCTTACAAAGAGACCTACAATGATATGAACAGGAGAAGAGGGAGAGTGATGCAATAATAACTGAAACAGAGATTGACATGTGTTACTGCCTGTATGGAGGGAGATCAATAGTGGGGGTGTGTGAAGGAGGGCTTCAGTGAGGAGCATGGAAGTAGATCAAACAAGATTCTGGGCTGAAGGTGGATCTCAGCTATTTCCTGAACACAAGTGATAGGCAGAAGTTACACTCACTTTTCCTCAAGAAAGTGAACAGTATGACTCCTATCATACGTGTTAAACATATCCCTAACTACATTTTATTTTGTAGTCTTCATTTTAGAAGAGTATGCATTGCTTCCTAAATAAACTGATACCTCTTGAGTTTTCTTTACTATTTCACTGCTAAAGAATTGGATGCATTTTTCTTCCTTCTCAATAAATTTACATTATATTTTTACATGTACATGCATAATGTGTATTTTGTGTTCTGATAAGTAGCCTATGCTCTCTGTGACAAAACAACAAGAAGATCTCTGAAATCCAAGATTAAGAAGCATTGTACCAAAAGACCAGTATGAAATGGCCCTTTCTTGACAACTTGTTTCTCTTACAGTTCTTAAAGTAGAAGATTCTTAATTTTTTTTTTTAAATTCTCCTTTCTAATTTACAACATACTTTTACAAGATATTACTGAGAAATCATTTGGAAATGTGTTTGGAAACATATAGTGTCATTGGGTAGCTGTCAGGCATTTAAATAAAGCAATCTTTTGCTTTCACATACACTTGCAAGGGTGGGAAGAAGTCCCAGTTTCTCTGATTTACCATTGCATTCTGCATCAGTTGACATCATGAACATTAAACTTTTGGTGATTGTAAAATTCGTTGTCCTTGTTTCTCTATAAGGGCCCTGAAGTGTCTGTATAATATTAACACCAAGATTATATATTCACTTCCTAGTTCCTTTTCACCTCACTCTGAAAGGAGGAATGACTGGACAGGGTTTTTTCAGGAATTTTTTTTGGATACTTCTACACTCCCCTTTCTTGTACAATATTTCTTGCCCTTGAAGAGAACAGGAACCACCACAGATTTCATCATTCTTTTGCTTAATCAAGGATTCTTCTGATTCTTAGTTACCCAGAACATTTTCCTCTTAAAAAAAACCCCTGCCTGTCTTCCTACCTTCCCCAAAAGACACCATTTGCTTTCTTAATGGAGAAGGATATTACTAATTTTAGAGATATCAATTTGTATTTGAAGCCTTAATTTTGCTATCAGCACTGTGCCATCACAAAAGACATGCAGGTGGTCAACTCCCACACTGACTTAATAGGTGCATTTATTATTGGCTACTGCCAAGCAGGCCCACTTATATCCGTGGGAAGGCTGCAAGAATTAGTCCAGCAATGCCTCTATAGTTCCTCCCATTTCTGTTTTATACTGCTCACCTCTCTCAAACACCTGATAGCCCTGCATATTTTAATGACATGAAAAACTGACTGTGATTGTAAGCCATTTTTCCTTAAGTCATCTTTGAAATTTGATTTCCTGTTTTAAGCAGTCATCTCTGTCAGAAAATTCAGTATTATAATGTTCTTGTAGTACAATAAGTCAATAAGTGTGTGAGTGGGAAAACATTTCCTTGTATCAAAATCAGTGAAGTTTAGATCAAATGTAAGGGATGGAACAGAGCAACAAGAAGAAACTCATCTTTTCTATATGCTCTGGGAAAGGATACTGCCTCAGAAGAGCCTATCTCATGGTCATATTCCTTTCCTGGAAAGTTACTCTGACCCTGCTTTGCTCCCAAAGGCTAATGATTTGCTGCACAACTACTCCATGCTTGGCTCATTCCCTTCATTCACACTAAATGTCCATCCATTTTCCCTGTTATGCCACCCACAGAAGCCTGAGACTGCAGAAGAACATAGCATCTGTAATCCTGCACACAGAGTTTAGGAGGCAACTGAATAAAGTAGAAGGGTTTTGTTCCTTTTATCCTTTTCTATGAAGCTGGAGAGAGCCAACATCCAGTCCTGCACAGATTAGTGAATTGGAGAGAAACGACAGCTGTGGTGGACAAGACACAAGTGGTCTCTGACCCTGGGAGGTGAATGCCTGTGCTTTGCACAGCTGTGAAGCAGCAACAGAGAGAACAAGATGTCACTCCTGATCTCTGGATGCTTTCAACCATTTTTAGAGAACTTGAAACACTATAATAACCTCAATCAAGCAGAAGATCAAACAGCAACAAATCTTCTATCTCTGAATAAAACCCAATTGGAATGACAATGAAATAATTGGGAGTTTTGAGGCAGAGAGTGTAGAAGATGGCACCTCCTTTAAAATGATGCTTTTGTGTAACAGCAGTCTCTTTTGAATACCTCTGAAAATAATGACCTCCAAGCTGCAATTAGCATCAAAAGTAGAATTATTGCAGAGAACAGTTTGAAGCAAGTGCTAAAACTGGATGAAATTTGTGAAAAGGGTCCAGTAAACTTTTATTTTTCTCGGGTTGAATTTTTTCTGTCTAAAATCCCTTGCGGGGAACCTGAACAGTGGAGTTATGGCAAGCTTACTATTAGTCAAGTTAATTTTCAATAGGAGATAACAGTGGAATGAATACAAACCACATGTTTCCAGCACAGTGTGCTAAACCCTGTTTACTTGTTTGGGCTGTGAACAACACCTCAGTCGATGTGTTCCGGACATTTTCTGTTGTGAGTCAGTGGCATAAGCCCCTGGAGTACTGCTCTGAGCTGCAGTGCAACTGTGCCCATTGCTGGGCTAACATTAGATAAATATAAATAGTTCTTTGAGAGGACTAGTAGAAGACAAATTACATCTAAAAACTAATATGAAATTCTAAGTAAAAAGCAAGGGCTTTAACTGCAAGTCCCAGTTTTGAGGTGTAACATGAAAGAATGGAAAATTAATTTGAAGCGTTGGGCTAAAAACAGCATCTCAGCACAATTTAGCATGTCATGCTGATGTGTAGGAGGGAGCTGCTTGGTCAATCTGACAAAAATTTCAGCACAATATTGAAGCCCTAGCATACAATAGTATTCTTATCTTAAATTAATGGTATTCTTAAATTTGAGACAAAAATACAACGCAAAGTTATGTTATTGGTAGGAATTAGACTCTACCTCATCTTCCACAATGTTTTGACAGAAAATGGAAGAAGTCTATATTTATCTCCTAATCTCGAGGACTTCAAGGGTGCTGAGAGTAGTCAAAAGGGGTCAGTTGGATGTGTAAACTGAGCAAAATTTTCACAATTTGGACCTATGTTTATTGCCAGAATAAGAGGAAGTTCTCTAAATTTTCATAGCTAGTGCCATCAAGTCTTGCTAAAATTGAGTTCTACAAACTTCAGCAAGACAAGAATATAAGCAAGAAGTTAAAACTATTAGAAGAATAGAAGCTATGACCCTAGGTGATTCTCTGTAAAAAGTGAAATTTGACTGTACATTTGCAATAAAATTCATATACCATAAAAGTGACTGTGCAAATTATACATGTAGAAAATTGAATGTCTGCAACAGTGAAATTGTGAAATGCCCAATATGCATCAAAGATACAAGCCTGAACCTCTCTAGGATATGATTCAAATCCTTAAATTCTTGAAATTACTCATATTCATGAACATCAAATCTATTTGGATATTGCTGTGATTTTCTATCAGGAAATATTTTTTTTCCTATTTCCTGTAATTTATTTCACAGTCCCCAAAACATAGAAGCTTTTTCAGAGCTCTTTAATATCTATCATTCTTTTACACTTAGCTGTGTATCCTGTGAATCCAGCTAGCTTAGGTCTTCAGGAAGAAGTGGTAACTTGCTTTCATTATTTAAAAGTACTTTGCTCTTGAATATGGAGATTTTTTATTATTTTAGTTGTTTAGTTGACCATAAGCAACTTCCACTGCCATCCTGAAATTAGCTAAAATAAAGAAAAATTTGTCAAGTTACATTTTTAGGAATAATGAGCACTAATTCAGCTCCAGTTGATAATTATACTTTGCTAACACCCATGTAGAGTTCAACACCTTTTTCAGTGTCCCTGTGGTCAACCTAGTGAAACCATGAGTGTCTTTTTGCAGGTGTGGGTTTTTTTATCAGCATATGCTTGACTGAAAGCATCTGATTCACAGCCTCTGCCAGGACAGCAGATGCTGTACGAGTCATTTCGAAGTGATACAGTATGTGGAACTCATGACTGTAAAAGTAATATCTTTCCTCTGAAATCCTGTTACAAGGTATTTTTGAAATCTCTTATTTTTGAAAACTTTTAGTTTGGAAAGTTTTAGAAAGAAAAAAAGAAGTGTTTTTCTTATCCCTTGAGTCAGTTCTGTTGCTTTCTAATATTCGTGGATGTTGACTGCTGCAGAATTAGTGGGTTGGGGAACATTTTGCCTATAGTTAGTTAATATGTGGGCTTTGTGCACGATTGAACTCACACAAATCCCACCGATGCAGTCAGTTCTGGTCATCTGTAATTCAAGAAATTGGCATCTGAGAAAATGATTACAGACTTCTGAAAAACAGATTAGGAGAAAGCTAGAGCACAAAGGCAAACAGCAAAAGTGCTGGTACTTTCTATGGAAGAGAAACAGACAAAATGGAGGGTTCTAGGTCAGAATCAAATTGTAAACCTAGGATTTACTCTAATTCCTGCAGAAATTTAAAATTGGAGATGGTATTTAAGTAACTGAAGGAAAACCGCTTTGATTGCAAGGCAATTGTCATCACTGAAATCATTTCCATCTCTGTTCAGCTTTCTTCAGTTATGTCTGCAGCTGGCATGAAGTGCAGAGATTTAGAGAGGTCTTTGAAACAAGCACTGAGAATGTCAGCTCCATGCAGCTATACAAGACAGTGCAAAACTGATTTTTATTTTTTTTTCCGCACACAACTTAGGAGTTCAGGAATAAAACTGTAAAATTTGTAAATCTGATCAGCTGTTGCCTATTCTGGAGAAGGTAAAATTTTTGTGAATTCAGGATATGCTTAAATTTTAGATGTACAAATCTTCCTAAAGCAAATGCCTAAAATGCTTATATAATCTATAGCAAACATTGGGTTCTTTTGAAATTCTCTTGTGTATTTAGACAGCACAACTAAGTTGAACAGAGAGAGAGAGCAGATGATCAATGCTTTTGAGCTGGAAAGAGCAATGGGAAAATTTGCAGTTCCTGAGCTGTCCCACTAGATATTGTAGTATTAGTTTTATATTCCTATATGAACATGTACCTGTGCAGCTTTTAACTCCTGAGCCAGTAGATAAAGGGACAATCATCCTCTAGTCCTTTTCTACTAGCTGGAAATATAGGGGTTTGAAAAACAGGGCTACAATACCTAAAAGAGAGGGTAAAATCTGTTTGGAAAGGGTTTATGACCTTTTATCATTATTTCTGCCCCTTATAAGATTTCTAGCCCTAACCACTTGTGTTGACTGTCATCTATGATATTTTTTAGGCAATTATCTCTTCCCATTCATGTTCAAGAGAGTTTAGACACGCATTCAGGCCTGTGTTGAAAATGTTTACACCCTGTTGTATTTTAGCTGGTAACTGCTGTCTTTAAATTCCAAATTCAGTGAATAAGAAATTTGAATTGCCCAAGAACCCAAAGCTGTGATATCTTCAGTTTTAATCTTTGTGCTAGAATGCTGCTGCCATGGGTTTAGTTATTAACTACTCTCTGTCTCTTTTTTCTGAACCACACTCTGCTACCAGTTCTTATACACTACATGGAAGAGGAATTAAGTGGATTGATAGTGCCTTAATAGAGCTGTTAAACACAAATCTATTCATAATTATTATTATCCAACTGATTTCCTTCTACAGGAAAAAAAATTAGGCATGCTCTGCTATAATTTACTGATTTGCACTTAACTTGAGTGAGACTTGATCCCCTCTGTCTGCAACTGAACTACCAAAACCAATATCATATTTATTCCAGAGGGATTTTTCCTCAGTATCATATATTACATAATATTTAGAGAAAGTATATTTTTCTTGGAATGAAATATCTAAAAAGAAACCTCATTTTCTAAAAGCTATTACAGCTCAAATAAAAAAAATAATCCACAGCTAAAAGAAATCATTCTACAGTTAACTCTTCAGCTATCTGAATTTATTTACATATATATTAATAGATATGTAGATATGCATATAGTAAATATATAATCTATTTTTCCTTTTTTTTTTTTTTTTTTTCAGGGGTAGACAGAATCCCTGCATGCCTGCAGGAGGTATAGAAGTTTCCCTACCACCTGACCAGGAACACAGGTCTCATCAGGCAGTTCTAATGAAGGAATTCAGTCCCCATATATGCAGTTGTAGTACCTGGTACACATTTCTTGCAATAGAAAACAGATAGTAGGAGTCAATGTGAAGTACACGAATCGGATTTATTTTTTTTTCCAAAGCATAAAAAAATCCTGTAGGATCAATTTAGTTGAATTACATTTGCTTCCCAGCTACAGAAGAAAATGTCACCCATTATTTTTTTTTCTGTCTGATCTGACTGGGAAATGTGACCATTTTATTACTTTGCTAATTTTTTTCTCTTACTAATATTTGATGTTTTTCATTTTCCCTTCATCTGCAATGTATCCAATTAATGTAAGCATTTATAGTATTTAGGTTAATGGAACTGTTCAGAAGCACTTTTTTTCCAAGAAACTGAAATTTAGGATGAAAAGAAAGAGAAAGCAGAATACACAGCTTGAGCTTTCTTTGAGTTACTTGGTTTGGAAAGTGTCTGGAACATCCTATCACACAAGCTCATTGCAGCAACAATGCCAAGAGAATTATGACATATTTTTATTGTGAAAAAATTTCTGTTTTAAATGTCAGCAACTTGTCAAGTCGGTGCTTTCACATTGTCTCAAGTTTAGGGCTTCATCTCAGGCCCATACAAACAATTTCAACAGCCTTAGAATGTTTTAGAAGAGTCGAGAGCAGTCTATCTCAGTGAGGAGTCAATCTCAATGAGCAGTCTCTGGAGCACAGATCATAGACTTACGATGTGGCTGCCCTTTTCACGCAACACAAGCAAGCATAGCACCACACCTGGGTACCAGTTCATGGGCTGTTATTGCTTCCCAGAACTGCTGCATCAAAAAATAGGAAGAGGGCTCCTTGTATTTGCAAGGCACTGCACTATTCACAGTCAACAACACTCAGATTCACAAAAGTCTTTGTCACTCACACAGCCTAAATTCCATGTTGGTCTTGACTCTATCTCCTCTCACCATCACCTCTTATTTTGTGAGTTTCAGTGAATGTAGGGGCAGTGAGAGATTTATTTATAGGTCCAGACCTTTGCCCCAACCCCGGTGAATGTCAGCAGAGTGTCTCCAGAGCTTTGTTAGTCATATCTCTGTTGAAGAAGTGAGCTCCTGCCCTCTGGACTACCCTACTGTGTCATTCAGGTTTCTAGGAGTTCAACATAATGATACACAGTTCTGTGAATTAACAGGATAACAAGGTTTTCTGACATTCACAAGAGTTTTCAAGAAATGATTAGACATGATTAATGCATAAAAATTTCCCTTTTCTTTTTAACAAGCTTGGCATGTGTCAATGAACCTTTGCACCAGAGAAGGATACCTATGACTCCTTTAATCCTCTCTTAGAGATGAACTGATTCTAATCGGCTTGCATGGGCTACTTCTAAATTACAGAACATGGTAAGGAGATGAAAAAAATTTAATTAGAAATGACTCTGTACTAACACTCACCTCAGAGGAAAATCATGTGGTCATATTTTCACAGATCATGCACTATCAGCAACTTGCCCAGTATCCTCCAAATGCAATAAATATTTAAAAGCTGCATACATTGCACACACATTAACAGTACAGCAGCCAGCGGATTGAGCTGGCTTGGAGCACATCCCATCCTGCAATCACTAATGCCAAGTTATTCTTCATCCTCAATGCTCCCCTATCTACCTTCAAAAAGTCACCTGTGTTCTGATACTCTCATTTTTGATCTTTTTTTTTGATCACTAAAAGCTTTGGAAAAATCTAAGATAAATATTTTAGAACTTTAAATGGAGTCATATTCTCATTTGACTGGAATTTTATTTACTTTTGTCAAAACAATTTTTGAGAAGAAATTTCATAAGGATTTTTAAATAAGTTCATTTTGATTATAAAGAGTGGAGAAAATATTTTATTCTATTTTTCAAAGTCCTAACAACGAACTGTAGAAATAAGCAGTGATTAAGTATAAAATAATATGGCTTAAATAAATGTTACTTGACCTCTCCTGAAAGACAGCCTCCAAGATATAATTAAATACTGATATTCTTTGTCATATAAATAAAGTAAAAACATGTAAACTAACTACTTTCCTCATGGATTGTGGTCTGCCTACTATGCACTATTCAGATGTCAATTTTGAAAGTTTTGTAGAACCTTGACTTAATTTAGACAGAAAATGGTTTTCTGAAAAAAAGTTAGTTTGGGTTCCTTTTTATAAAGAATGGGTAAAACAAAATATCTTCTGGGATGCCAAAATGGCCACAGCTATTAATGCCTTTATCTCCAGAGTAATTCAGAGGAACAGATTTTACTCCAGCTCTGAGCAATTACTGAAATTGCAACAACAAAACAAGTCATTCATCATCCTCATAATACAATGAGAAATATTGAAATTGTACCTTACCTTCAAATCAGAGATTCTTAGCTATATGGCTAGGAATTTGCTCATAAATAGTATGAATCTCTCTTTTCTCCCTTAATATGCTTTTTTATTGCTGTATTATTCTTTATTTTTTATGCTATGAATGAAATAGAAAAATTATATGAACTAATATACATCCTGGCAGAAAACATTGTAAACAGATTGACAATTGATGATTAGTTGGCGCATAAAGCTGTGGGGAAAAAAATATTTGTTGCATTACTTTGAAAAATCTAGGGTAGAAAGCAAATTTATTTTAATGTTATATATTATAATATTTATAGTTTATAATATTTTTATTAAAATATAAAATTGTCAATAAAAAGAGCTGTTTTTCTAGTTTGCTGATTTGTTTACTGGATAGTAATTCTGTTCAGGGAAGTTTTCTACATTTCTGCACCCCCAGGCACAACTCCAATACGTAGTTTTAAATTAACACTTTCTAATTACATGTAAAATCATATCTCTGCTGACGTCTGTGAAAACTTTTTACAGATTTCTGTGTAACCAGGATTTTCTTTCAGATGCCGTAAACCTTATTTTTATCCTGACTGGATGGGTTTAATTACATACATGAATTAACCTTGAGGAAAAGAACTTGACAGTTCAATAGCATTACACTTGGACTCCTAATATACATGGATTCAAATTGTTAAGAAGAAATAGAAATCCTTGTATCCATAAAAACTAAAGAAAACAATGGCCATACGCTGCCTATCTTAAGGGAATATCTGAAGATGTGAAATCTGTGCTTCCTTCTACAAGGTGTCCAAAATGCCGAGTAAGAAAGGAAAAAGAGCATGGAGAACTTAAGAAATCTGAGAATAAAGAGGATCTTCCTTTAGCCCAGGAATAAGTGATTGTGTGTACATTTTCCATTTAGAAATCACTAGATAAAATGAAAGACTGGAATTAAATTACCTAAGTATGCTTATTTCTGAACTGTCTACAAAGAAGACAGTTCTAATCTAATCCCACAGGAGATTAAACCCACAAAAGAGCAAAACCAGACATTGGGGGAGTCACAAACTAACAATTAATTCAGAATTGATTTAAGATTCTGGATTTGATCATCAACCAGTTAACATTTGGGCAATGTTCCAATTTACTGACCTACAAGATGCTTCCTCATTTTGACCTTAAAAAAATAAATTGTCCTCAACGATCTGGTCTTAATGGAAATTAAATATAAAAGCTTTCTGAAACAAACTTCAGTCTTAAGTGTGTCAAACTGGTCTTTGCCAATGAAAAAAATTTTTGTCAAAAACATTCCAGGCAACAGTGAATAATCATGATTTATATAACAGTTTTGTTGTCTATCCTGAGGGGTAAAGGCATAAACATATAAAAAATAAGTTGACTTTAAGGGCCACTCCAAGTAAAATAGACCAGGATAATAATTCAGTGAGAACAGAATAGCCTTAGCGATGACAAGGCAGACAACTCAGGAGTCACAAAATTTTAATAACACTGTGGGACTACACTGATTTTGAGCCCTGGTTCCCAAGTAGAGATTTAATCTTTCCCTTCAACTCTGAAAAGCTTCTTGCAGTTTTACAGATCTTGAAGGCTCTACATACTTTCATACTTTATATGAAACTTGTACTATAATTTCCCGTTAGCTTGAGTTCTTTCTTTTCTATCTATTTTTTCTTCAAAATGAGAGGCACAGTTTAGTGCAATTGTTCTGCTAAGTATCTCCCCAGGAGTGGTTGTTAGTTGCTTATATGAAGTACCTCCACTTTAAGTGCCAATTTGCACAGCAGGATACTCTAGAGCAGTAGTGGCAAGACAGGGGATATTTAAAACAGTATTAAATACAGTAAGAAACTGAGTAGGAAAACTGAGCAAAAGAAAAAAATCAAATTTAAAATTAAAATATTGTCATTAGGAACATAGAGTATTCAGATTTTGAAGGTTGAATGCAATTTTAACATTAATATATTTGTAAGGGAGTAAGGACTGATATTAAAAAAAATGCTTTCTTGTTTCTTGGCTGCTCCTCAGAACACAGGAAACCCTGATTCAAACTCCTAGTCTGAACCAAGGTATGAAATTATTTTAGTCTGGCTCAATCCACTACAGTCTCCTTCCTGGAAGTGTAGTGGGGAGAAACCCCTTAAAATGACAGCTTCTTTCAAATATGACATGAAAACATGCCTTAGATCACACCCTGGAGGTCTTCCTGACAGGTACATATGAACTTTGAAAGGTGTCTGCTGCCATAACACATAATCCAGTCAGTTATGGTAGTTTGCAAGTTATAAAGCATCCATGAGGCTTTTTCCAGAGCCAAGCCTTGCTAGCAAAGAATTATTCCTGTCAGAGGATGAATACATAATGTTGAATACATTTACCTGCATCTTACATTGAATGCTAAATGCTTGCAAGTTGTTCTTTCAACAGTTTTTTACCCTTCTCAGCTATGTGGTCTCTTCATTTTCTGAAAAGAAAAAAAATCAAAGTAGACATTCTGATACATTCCATGTATTCATGGAAGGAAATGGTAGAAGAAATACTGATAAACCTAGTAAGATAATATTTGTTCTAAAACTTAAATGGGCAAATATAATATTAATTTTTATTTTTATGTTCTCTATATCCATAATTTTTTTTTAATCTTGCTTGACTTTCAATGTCATATTTATGAGCATTGAAACAGGAAGTGCTAACAGAAAATGCTTTATTACAAACTTACATTTCTTTGATCCTTCAAACTTACCATTTAAAGAAAAATGCAAAACTAGGTATTGGGAAAGATATTACTGGCTTCTCATTGTTTAACTCTATAGTTCAGAAGTGAATAATTTTTCTGTCATAACATATGCAGCACCTACACTATGTACATGAGCCTTATATTTGTTCATATATGTTAAGTTCTGCTAGAAAAACTTTAACCACTATAATATATGATGTTAAATGGTTCCATTAACAGAACAGCTGCACAAGATCTTAAGACCAGAAGAAGTGTGAAATTTAGATTGGGATTCATCTTCCTACACGTGTACGAGAATATAGGATTTTTTTATATTTTACAGAAAATACTGCATGTAGCTTTCCCAATTAATGAACCTAGGAGAGGACCCCTATCAGAGCCTGTGAACTGGCAGCTCCTGATGGAGAGCATCCTAGTCTGGTAGGCTGAAAGCTTGCCAGAAACAAACACAAAACATCCGAGTTCCATTTTTCAGAACAAATAAGCTTTTCTTTTTTTCTGTGAAAAGAGCACAGAAATGGTAGTTGTGCTTCTGCCTGGTCTTTTAAAGACAATAAATGGGGTAATAAAATAGTTTTTAACTGCACTGATCTGAGCTCTAGATCTCATCTCTGAACAAAACAAACACTTGAGGGTGGACTGCTTCCAAAACCAGCAGCATGAGATCTGACTGTATGTTAATCGGCACCACAGCAGCAGCTTTCCTAACAGGAGGAGCTAAGGCTCTGCTGCCCACATTCTCATCAAGGTGCTGCTTACTTGCAGCATACAATCTAACTCATACCCTCTTCTGCACATAATGAAAAGCGCTCCTTGACCCCAAGGCCTGACATTCAGCACACAAAACCAGCAAGTAGATATCAGATTAGGAGCAGAATATGAAGGACAATTTGTAAATAGTGTAAAAGGCAATGGTCAAGACCTGTCAGCTGCTTAGCTGTTTTTTTGAGCACTATTTATTTCTAGCTATGGGGGTGGAGATATTTTGCAGGGTGTTTTTTCCAATTCACTATGCTGCCTATGATGAAAGCTTGAAGTAGAAAGCAAATTTTAATAACAAGAGAGATGAAGCAGAAATGGACACAAAAGCCAGCAGCATTAGGGTGAACATACTGAAAGTATCATGAAATGAGAATATCAAATGTTTTTTGCATACAGGTTTTGAGCTTTTTTGCAGTAGCAAAGACTCATAGATGAAGAATTTGAATGGAATACCAGAAGGGATGTGGCAATAACCACATATTCCATAACAGAAGTGCTACAAAGATTCTTTCAAAGCTGAAATGTAGAAAATATTTTATTTTATTAACCAACCAACCAACCAAAAAAAACCCAAAAATCAACCAAACAAAAAAATCACCAAAGAAAATATTTGAATAGTGAAGTCTAACAAAGCATGAAAAAGGACAAAAATTTCAGAGTGACTTTTAATTTTTGTTCATTAACATAGTGGGTTATTACTGTTTGGAGATGTGAAAACTCAAGAAACAACAAAATAATATGGAAAATAGTCTATAAAGGAATGGAGAGAATCTTAGGGTAGATATTTTCCTTACTAAGAATGAGACATTAGAAAATAGATTAACTAAAAAGGATTTAATTTATAAGAAAATATTGCTTATGGAGAAGTATCACAGCTTTTTGTCTCCTTTCCCCCAAGGAGGAAGGAATATAACTGGAATTGGGAAGCAATTGGGAAGAATTGGTCTATTCTTTACTGATTTCCCACTGTTAAGTTAGGTTTGGTCAACTGAAGACAGGTTTAAAGCAGAGAATGTGAGTTGGAGACTGGAAGAAAAAAGGCTATTTTGTTGACAAAATCTCCAGTAAAGAGAAGTATTGGGAAAAATTCATCTTACTTTAGCTTTGCCAGTAAAATTTTGTTGCTTAAGTTGCCTCTGGCATTAAAATCAAGGGCTTCTATCTGCTGGCTGAATGGCCCATCCACAAAGAAAGTGGACAGATAAGAGCAAAATCTCTACTTGATGTTCTTGTGTAAACAGATTATGAGGGGGGGAAACAATCCCTGCAAACTAACTTTATGTTATTTTGAGTCTAATTTTCCTTCTTGTGTGCCTGAAAAATTAGAATTGTATACCCTGACAAAGTGTCAAAAAGATCAAAGGTGGAGACTGAGATAGTGCTGATCATACAAGACAGCAAGTGCCAGAGCAGAGACATGAAGGTTGATGACCCAGAAGGAAGTGAACAGAAGAGCGTGCTATTATTTTTATTATTGTTCTAGAAATAGTTGAGTTAATGTACTATCAACTAAGCTAAAAGCTTTCAGTACCTTGGTTCCCCTGGTAACTTCCAGTGCTCAAACACTGGTTTCTGAGCAACTTGGAAATAACTTATCTCTTTTCACTGAGGAATTGAATTACCATGCCCTTGGTGAGGGTTAGAGTGCATTCCCAGGTGGGTAAATGAAAGGATCTGAGCCTTATCCACATTTACTTAGTAGTAACTTGTAACTTGTTCACAAACTTGTTCATAAGCAGATGTTAAGAGGTAAGGGATGTTGTGAGATACGAAGGCTTACCTTTTTCAGTGTGCTGGGTTTGACATAAGGTCATGGCTAGAATTAAATAGTAATATCAGACTTTGGACACGGTCATCCAATCTTCTTGGGGTTTTTTTAAGGTACAACTGATTTGGCAGACTGTAACAGATACTACATAATAGCTATGATCAATCATTTTACCAGTTGCATGAAATGTCTGCAAATATTAATTCAGTAAACATGGATGATGCCATAACACAATAAGGTTGGGAGACTCTATGAAAAGAATATTTTAAATTCATAGCTATTTTTTCCTTAGACAAACCTCAAAAGTGAGCTCTTGGCTAATACTGAAAATTTCTTCATATGTGTGCACCCCTGCTGAGTTATGCCTGTTTTCAGAAGCTGGCCAGATCAGAAACAAAAACTGCCTGCATCCCTTGCTTCCTCTGTGCTTCTTGCACTACATTACACTCCTTTAATTCTGTCATAAGTACAACATTTTTAACCAGGGAATGAGATCCTTTGCCAAATAAATGAATTAGTGCATCTGACAGATGAAGATAGTGCATATAAGTCCACTTAATTTTGGCTCAAATGAAGTTCAGAAAATAAAACTGATGTAGTCGACATAGGTTTTCTGTCATCTTGGTTATAGGTTTGCTTTTCATATCAGTAAAAGATTTATTCATACTATTACTGATTTCTCCATTCAAGATATGTGGACTAGGATCGGGACGAACAAATCATGTATGTTTGCAATTATTTTTGTGCTTCAGTAGCTTAGGGACGCTGTAACTAATAATAATTGCCTTACGCTTTCATGGCAGGGATTCAGTTACCTTTTAGCGTGTGGCGGTTTGAACCTCTAGGAGGCACAACAGTGACGAAAGACTGAATAGATTCAACAACAAGAAACAGGTTTATTTTTCTAGGGCTCTAAATAACTTTTAAACCTAGACTTGCTAAATAACTGAAACACCAAAAGGTGAATGATGCAACCGACAACTCAAGTAGGTACCTCATCTTCCTCCACAAAGCCCATAAAGATGTTTTTTCTGCAGCTGTTTTAACCACTGAAGGTAAAAATCTTTCTTTTAGTCATCTGCTATAGTCAGAGAAAAAAAATCATCTACATCATGCATTTACTGGAACATATTAGGAAAAAATAAATTACATTTCTGTCTCCATTCCCTAAAGAAGGAAAACAGAAAATTAGTTTAGCTTAAAGGGGAAAATCTTGTACAACAAAAGCTTGGGAACAGGAGTCCAACATAAAGTATTCTTTTAGCATTGAAAAATAGGATGTTCTCTCAACAAGTTAATTACATTAACGGCAATTGTTAATTGTCAATGGTATGTAGCCATTGAAGTCACTGTCCTTTTAGACATCTTCTAATACTTGAATTTAAAATCAGTTTCCATCTTCTGTAGAATGCAAATGCATTTATTTAATTTTACGGATTCCTTTTGCATCATATTTAGAATAATTTATTAAAAATAATCTATTAAATATCCCAAATTCAAGACCATTATCAGGATCATTGCTAGATAGGACTGAATTTCTCAGTAAACAAAATCTTTTTGCAAGATTTGTATATTTTTTCTTAGAATTTGCAAACTTCAGTGGAGATTTTAAATTATATACCTAATGAATATTTGCTAATCAGATTCTCAGAAAGATTTTTCTTTCCTCCATATGAACTTACAAGTCATGATCACTGCAGTATAGTGAAGGTTGTGTCTTGAACTCTGAGAGAAAAAACCTCGTCCTTTCTCCAATTCCCCACTCATCTCAATTATATTTTTAACAGTTTCATCTGTCACTCCGAAGACATCTTGAAGCAAGATCCATAGAAGGAGAAAACTACCTTAATCTCCCAAAATTGCTGTGCAGATTTTTACAGTCTTTTGTCCAATGCAAGCTGTAGGCCTCATTAGGTGATTCTGTCCTATGAATGATATATGGGGTGATTGGAGTATGTTTTCCCTTGCAGTGCAATGCTGTTCAAGCTCCAGAACTAAAGGCGTTTTCCATATGGTTAGTTTGCCTGAATACAACACCATATGGAATGGCTACACTGCTGTAGGGTAGCCTCAGCTAGCATCACATTAAATCTTGTACAGACACACCTTCTAATGTGGAAGGATCTGAATACTTTTAAGATCATGATGCTTTTCATTTTGTAACAGTGTACATGGGCAATAAGTCTCAGAACAACTAGAATACAAAAACTTGCCAATAGAAACTGCTGGAGCAAATCTTCAGATCAAATGTGGTCACCACTGTGACTTCAGTGTCTTCCTCTGAAAAATAAAAAAAACCCAGTTTATTTCCAATCTGTACTCATCATTCTGAATCTTCCTCTGAAGCAAAATGCACAAATATTTTTTTTCTCAGAAAACAGAAGAAACAAGAAAAACATCTTTTCCTTGACACATAGCATGGCTCACCCATCATTTAGATGTTCCAGATAATATACCTTTGTTGACAAAAGAAAGGGAATGTGGATATTCCAGATTAAGTGTGGTACCAGCTATGTTATAGATTCACTTCCCTCTTCCCCTGGCTCAAGAATATCCAAATCTTTTTCATAAAGGAAAAACTGTTAAAAGAAACTTAGTGAATGTGCCAGGGGGTATTTAGATTATATATTAGGAGCAATTTCTTCACTGGAAGGGTGGACAAGCACTGGAATAAGATTCCCAGTTCCACTTGGTAGAATCACCATCCCTGGAAGTGTTCAAAAACATGTAAATGTGGTTCTTGTGGTCATGTTTTAGTGGTGGATCTAACACTGTTAGCTTAATGATTGGACTCAATGATCTAAAAGGTCTTTTCTAATATTAATGACTCAGGATTCTATGAATGACAATCTGAAATTTGGAGAATCTCAAAACAGTTGTTCCTTAATCTGAAATATTAAGTAACATCTATGGGAGAAGTGATAGATGGAGTCTGTCTTTCTTCTAAACACAGTAGAAAAATGTGGGTCATTATATCCTAGAAAAATGTGGGTCATTATATCCTAGAAAAATGCTCAAAACTTGGAGTTTCTGGATTAAAGGTGTAGGGATAGAGGTGTCCACTGTACAGGAGCTGATCCAGTGGCTGTGCCCCAAGACTGCAGTCAGGTCACCTGTGCAGGTGAATGCTTTGCGTATCTTGCTGCTCAATACTGTCAACATCTGAGTAGTCCTCAGCATTGTCAAAAAGCGAATACTGGAAGCTCACAGGCTTTTCCTCTTCTTTGGGGACAGATATCCAGCATTATATGAAAACTGAACTGCAGTTTTGAGGATATGGACTTTGACGTACATAAGGAGAGTGTGATAAACTCAGGGGAAAGTCTGAATGTTTGTAAAAATAAAGCTTGTGTGCCATGTTTCCTACCAGGAAAAAGGCACTAATTCAGAAATTATACTTTGAAGTACAACTGAAAATCCGTGTGAAGCCAGAACTAAGTCTATAGAGGGCTTGATAATGGAAAGGATTTGTACCTCAGGAAATTTGTTTTTTAACATTACCTAGGAAGAGAAATGGTAGTGTATCTGTAATCCTGGAACAAATATGGAAGTCACTGTTTTCGATTAGCCCAGGGATTGCTAAATCATTTATACATAAAGAAATGAAATAATTAGGTTTAGATATCAGGCATATTTGACAGGTACTCTCACAATACCGGTATATTATGGACATTACCTACTTTGGAAACAGGGAGGCTGTGCTCCACCTGAAAAAATTTTGTGATTTATTTTCTGGGTTACTAACATTTCAGAAGTTAGATCTTAGAATAATTAGATTGAGTTTCTGACTGATGTGTTTCAGCACAGGTGACTAGTATGGATCAGTCACAAGGAAATAGCAGCAGGATCGATTCTTTCCAAAGCATAAAATGAAAAATGTATTTCAAAGTCCTGTGTCATCATTACTAAAGCATCTCTGAGTTACTTAAAAAGAAAGTACAAACCAGATAGTAGCATACAAATAGAAAGATTTGATATCTTAGAAGAATTTTACTTATTAAAGATGCATTTCCCAGATATAAAACCAATAGGTCATTGTGCTAGAAATAATCCCGTGATTGTAGGTGATCATGATACAATTTATTTTTATCATACACAGAAATATCAATATATGTTTTCTCAGTACTTCAGGAAGGTAAATTGCAGAAAGCTGTAAATGTGAGGAAAAGACAGGACAAGGAAAAAATTAAATTACAAAGATAATGTAAAATTTCTTATATACCTCTTCGCTGCNCAGTTTGTGAGAGGAACTGTATCCTGTGAGGGATGGACCCCATGGAATGTGGCTGGAAGGACTCTCTTCCCCAAGCAGCGGCTGAGAACAGCAACTGACCACAGCAACACCTCCCCCCCCACCTCGCCTTTTTCCCTTGACCGCTGCGGGAGAATAGGTTGGATGTAAGAAGGAGGGGACTGGGAGGTAAAAGGTGTCTTTTAGTGTCTCACTCTTAGCTCTGATCTTGTTAGTAATAAATTTGATTATTATTCCCACATAGAGTCTTGTTTTGCCTGTGACAGTGATTAAGAAAGAATCTGCTGTAGTTGTTATCATGAATAGCGAAACCTCTCGTTATATTCTCTCTCTCCTCTATAGCTGGGCATGGGGGAGTGAGAAGGTGGCTGTAGTGGGCCCCTGGCACTCAGCCCGGGTTAAACCACTACACATACACAGAAATATCAATATATGTTTTCTCAGTACTTCAGGAAGGTAAATTGCAGAAAGCTGTAAATGTGAGGAAAAGACAGGACAAGGAAAAAATTAAATTACAAAGATAATGTAAAATTTCTTATATACCTCTTCGCTGCATACATAACCTCGGTAACTCTTTAACAATACAAAAAGTAATAATTAAGATTTGAGATGGTCACATGAATACAAAGATTTATAAGGAGTAAAAAAAAGTTTTTGAACAAAAGAAATTGATATGTGGATGAGTGATACAGAGGTAAAGGAGTGCTTTCTGAGAAGGGACAGGATCCATAAGAGGAAATGTCTTGCTTATACTCAGAACAAGAGCAGTGTAAATCATCATTAGATCAAACAAATATATCCTATACTACAAGAAGGAAGGAAGATAAAGGTGTGTCCGGAATTGCTTGCAACTCTCAGGGCAGAGCTCTGAAAACCTTATCTAGACACATCCGTGCAAAGTTCAGATACAAAACATAGTGTGGTCTTGCCACTGGAACCAGGTACCTATCTCCAGAGTGACCAGAAGATTCATTTGAAGATAACAGAATCATATGGTCCCATAAAATCACCAAAGCTGCCTGTTTTGAAAACAGTCCTTTCATATAAACAAATGCCTCTAAATGTCCAGCTCAGACACCACTAGAGTAAAACCAGACATAGATGTGCCTCCTACAGGGCTCCAGGGATAGCCACATGAATCTTTAGCTCCTATTCTCACATAATTTACAGTGAAACCTCCCAAGGAACTACCATTATTTCTTGTAGAGCAGTGTTTTCTATGAAGAGTCTTCAGAAGAGAGGCAAAACCAACATCCCTTACATCTAAGGTTGTTTCCTTATACTCAGAATGAGTTTTATGACTTTCTCTGAAGAAAATATTTTTCCATGAATGGGCTGGCCCATCAATGTGGTTTATGTGTTGCAGGTGTAGTGACAGACTTCTGTTTTGTAACTTCACAGGTATACGTCTTCTCAGCATACCATTATAGAGTATTTATCTTTCTCCATTCTCAGCATGTCTCAGATCCATAATTGAGCCCTTAATTTCTTTTCACAAAGAACTAAAATCTGCCTGTTAAACTGCCAGGTGCAATGTGATGTTAATGACTGAGTAGTGCATAATTCTGTGGTATTAAGAGCTATTTCTGGGCATGTACGTACCTGTCCTATTCATTAATTCTTTTCTGGCTGTTACATTAGTTTTCTCAAACAGTATTTTTCCTTCTATCTATTGAGAAAAGCTTTGTGCCTCTCGTAATTTTTCTATTCACTCTCATTAGTTGTAAATTGAATTTCCTTCATTCAGAGAGTTTTCAACCTTATGCACTGGATGCAATTTCAAGACTTTGAGTTGGATATACATTTTCATATTTGATAAAGAAATTTTTAAAAGCCTTGCTAATCACTTATCACACAGGTCAGAATCTTTAGAACTGTATGCTGAAAATTAATCTATAGTTAGCTCTCAGTTATTTTAATGTATACTGCTTCATCAGAAAGATAGTAACCTCTGAGCACTTGAACTTGTTAGAGCAGTTCATAGGACTGAGGAATTGTAAATGAAGGTGGTTTATACACTCGTTAAACGTGATTTTTTGTGTTTGTTTAAGGAAGCCAGACTCCAAATTTCTTTTTTCTTTTCATGATTAATCATTCTCAACTATCAGTATTTCTGTCTGAAAAATAAGTGGGTTTTACCTCTGTAAAGAAATAAAAGGATATTGAAATGAAACCTTCTTCAATCCTATTTACATAGCTCAGGCTTCTCTGAACGTGATATCAATGGCCGCCTCTATTCTGCTCTGTGTTGGAGGACTATCCATACATATCCATCTTTTTTGCATTTGTAGTCTTGGCCTCAGAGGCGTCCCTAGGAGTCTCCAGTTCCATTCGACTCCCAGTCACATTTCTTGACTTTATAAATTCCCGTGTCCAAGTAATTATTCCTTCTAGGACCTGATGCCATACTCCACCTGTCTGCATGATATATGACCTCTTGAAGCCCCATGTATTGTGTCTCTCTTAGGTCTTCAGGCAGGATCAGCTGCCAGAAACTGAGGGACAAAAGAAGGGGTAGAGGAAGCTTTGCACATGAGGAATATAGAAGACTTCACTGAGTCACAACATGGAAGATAGATTTATTGAGCAAAGTTATCCCTGGCTCCGTCTTTCATGTCAGCCTGTGCAACCTATCACCAATTCAGTGCTGTGCCTGGAGTACAGCACTTTCATCTGCTGCATAGCCTGTGTAAGCATATGCATATCATGGTCTAATGTCACGTCATCCATATGGTCAGCCACTTGAATGCCAGACTTCATCTCTTTTCTTTCCCAATACCTGGAGTCTTGGGATGCAGAATATGGGAGCCTGAGAGAGAAATTAATTTGAGTTATCCATGGCTCTCCTAAATGTTTATGTTATACAAAGCACAGTACCTACTGAGCACATCTGGTGGGCTATGTGAGAAACACTCTGAAAGCTTAGTTTCAGAGCTGAGTGTCCTGGTTTGGATGCTGAGGGGTGCTAAAAGCAATGAGAGACTTAATAGAAAGACAATAACCAAAACCGTTTACTATCTATTGGCTATCAAGTGTATAATAACCAGTATAAGCATCGACCAACTACAAAAAACGATAACCCGAAAATTATACATGAAAAAAGGAAAACCACTCTGCTGCTCTGGACCGGCTGCTGGGCTGCGAAGCAAGGAAAGGGAAGAAGGCTGGCCTGTGGACAGCACTGGTCCCACTCTGGAGCTGCTGGAAAAGAACAACAATGAAAAGGAACCCCAGGGGAACCCAAGGGGAGAGATACCACACTCATGTCACCACCGGGTGGTTCCCTGCAGTCACTGCCTAAGCTCCGTTGACGCCGTCCCACTGCCCGTACCAAGCGAGCAGCAATGACACCGCATTGCAAGGCAGCTAAAAGGGGAGCCGTGCCACTTCCCAGCACCGAAAGGAGCAGAAAGAGGCAGAACTTCCATTCCTCCAGCTTTTATGGAGTTGCCGTTTTTGAGTTTCCTCAGGGCACCATTTCTGGGCATGTCACCTCTCCAGTGGACAGCAGCTCCGGGTGCTGCCTCCTCTCCAAGATTTCACCACGAGACAATATGACATTCCCAATAAAATGTCTCATGACGGCACTTGCTGCCCATGTCGGGAGGGGTTGCTGCCAGCGCGTGCCCGCCGCCAGCGCTGTGGGGACCCCAGGAGGGACTGAGGGGGCCAGCAGTGCCACCCACAGCGATGGCTTGAGCAGCCACCGTGCCTGCTGCCTCACTCACACAGGCACCCCCACCCTTGCATGCCGCAGCAGCCAGAGAAAACCCACAGGCACTCCGAGCTGCACTGCCATTGCGGCGTGGAGGTGGAGGGAGAGGGGAAGCTGCAGGAGCAATGCCCACAGCTCCCCTCCGTGTCCCGGCCAGGAGTGGTGGCAGAATGGGGCAGGTGGCCGCCACAGGCAGCGGCAGCGCAGCCCCCGGGTGCAGCCACCTGCTGCGCTCTGCTTCCCGCAGGGTTGCAGGGAAACAAGTGGAGGCTGCCCCGGCCTGCAGCGGCAGGTGGTCCCACAGGCACCAGTGGCAGAGGGTGTGGGGGCAGCTGAGGAGCAGTGGTTGCGCGAACGCAGCTACCGAGCGCCCGCCTGGCCGTTCCGCCACCAACCCCACCGCACAGGGCTGCTCAGCCTGCACTCCACGTCCGCCGGACATTGGCAGTGGCATGGGTCAGCTCCGTCGCTTCTGGCCCACTTTGCTGCCATCCACACTGATCCCAGGCTGGGCCCCGCAGCCTCCCCACTCCTGGGGAGGGGCCGTGACGGGGAGCGGCATTCTGTGCCCACCTGCAGCCCTCCTCACTGCCAATCAGGATGGAGTTCCAGCTGTTTTGCCCTGTTTCAACTCTCCCAGGAGCAGCAAAGACAAGTTTTTAAAGACAAACCCCCTCCTCCCTTGCCTAAAAGACAAACCCCTTCCTAACCTATATCAGTGAGGTTTTAGAATCATAGAGTCATTAAGGTTGGAAAAGACCTCTAAGATCATCAAGTCAACCATTAACCCAGCACCACCGTGTTCACCACTAAGCCGTATCGCCGAATAACATATCCATATGCTTTGAAGACTTCAAGCAATGATGACTCAACCACTTTCCTGGACAGGCTGTTCTAATGCCTTTGCAATGAAGATTTATTTCCTAATATCTAGTCTAAACCTCCTCTGGCACATTGAGGCCATTTCCTCTTGTCCTATTACTTGCAACCTGGGAGAAGAGACCAACTGCCACCTGGCTACAACCTCCTTTCAAGTACTCGTAGAGAGCAATAAAGTCTCCCCTCAACCTTGTGTTCTCCAAACTAAACATCCCCAGCTCCCTCAGCTGCTTCTCATCAGACTGGTGCTCCAGACTGTTCCCCAGCTTCATTTCCCTTTTTTGGACAAGCTTCAGCACCTCAATGTCTTTCTTATAAGTGAAAAGCACAAAACCAAATAGTCTTGTCCTATTATGTTATATTTATATTTTTAATTGCAAAATGATGGTTTATTTCAATTAAATAACAGATTCAATGGGAGTTGTGATTAAAATCAATCCTGTAGATTTCAGACTTGTAATTAAGTTACTTATTTCTGGACTAATACTGTATTTCTTGCACACCCACATCTCTCTCAGAATTGCAGAGATGGGCTGACGGCCAGCAAATATTGGGTGAGCCCTTAATCGTCATAACAAATCAAGAACAGAGTTTGTTTTGATCAATGATAATAAAAGCCATGACCTTCATGCCAGTGAAACACAAGTTCACATTTGCTAATGATGGTGGCTAAACGGGTCCAAAACCCCTGTTTGACTTGTGAGGATGGAGTATATGTGCACTATGACCCTGTTCAGGGCCACTGAAATGCATAGAACTGCATCTGTTTACTGGCAGCTCTCCAGCAGAGCAGGTGTGTGACTTTTCAGGCTGCTAGTCAAGGGAATACTGTTGTTCCATTAGAAATGAGGATATGTGGCTCCCAACAGTGAGCTAGTAGGACCCCTGCCAGTAAGATACAAGGGACGGTTTGTGACTACATGGTTTTGTAAAAACCTGAATGAAAATGTATAGAGGATGAAAGGCTGGATAAGCATATCAAATAATAGATCGCATAATTCAGTATTTTTCCATTCCTGCATGATATATTTTCTGACTCTAGCTATAATAAATGCAATGCATTGCACACATAGATTTCTGAGAGAAAAAAATATGATGTAGGAAGTAGACATAGCAATCTGAAGATTTCTCCATGTTAATTAATATTGAAAACCATGCAGAGAAGCTTAAAAAGAGTGAATCAAACCCAAGTAAGTTAATTTATTTTTGACAAGAATTATGAAGATTCTATGTCATTCTAGAAGGAAATCTACCCACTCTTCTAGTGGAAGGTGTCCCATGGCAGCAGGGATGGAACTAGTTAACTTTTAGTGTCCCTTCTCACACAAACTATTCTGTGATTCTATAATAAAATGTGTCAAATTGTAATTATCAAAATCTACAACTAGTGTATTTATACACGTTTAAAGAATATATAACACATATATTCAGCACTATACAGATGTTACTCTTACCAGTTGCTTAATTTAATGAAACAAAGTATTTAAACCATGCCCTGAATGTTCTTTTCCTGTCTTCTCATTATCTTTTCAATAAATATAAAAGCAACCTAGAAATCTGTATCAGTATAAACCAAGAACTGTTTGTGCTTTTTCTTTGACATCCTTACCATGACTGTTGTTGGTAGACAAACATCACTGTTCTTCAATGAAAAATAATAGTCAACTAATTAAATTTCAAGTTTCATGAAAGAGTATTTACACTTTTAGTTCAGTAAAATAGAGTAGAGTAGAACAGAGTAGATTCCAAATAATTTTCTTCTCAAGAGCTTTTTTGTCAAAACTCTGGTAAGCAGAAGACTAAAAACACTTGTAGGAGCAAAAAAATATGAGCTGCAGCGGCGGCTCGTAGGCAGTAAAGCAAAATGGAATTGCAATTTCTCCTTTATCTCTCCTCATTTCTTTCCCCTGTCTTCAGATGATAGTCAGTCATGTGCTTATGCTTTTTCTTCCAAGGTTTTTATTTTCTGATAGGCCATGTCTTCGTTCTCAAGACACCCTTTGAAATCAATTTACAGAACTTTTTAAATCAGTTCTGGGGTTTTGTTTGTTTGTTTGTCTTTTTTTAAAAATGATTTTTCGTATACTCTAGAGCGTTCAGACTTTACTGAGGATTTGGGAGGCTTCTGCTAAGAGGGATTAATTCAAAGGTCTTCCTAAAAGCTGCATTATCACTCTTCAGAATGCTTTTAAGCTTTCTTTATCCTACATGAACTTCAAAGTAACAATTTTTCTGCTTCCTTTACTCTTTTTCCTGCCTGTTTCAGCTGCATAAGAAGGTGATGAGCTCTTGTCTTGATGTTGTCATTGTTATTTTCCCATGCTGGGAACAAGGCTGCAAAATATGAGTAGCTGCCTAGGTCACAAGACCTGTGTAATGTGGAACGATCACATGGTCTTATCTAAGCCCAGAGAACAACTTCTTTTACACAGTACAACATTTTCTAAATCATTTGTATATTCAATGTGGCGAACATGGAAAATATCTTGCTTATTCACTTAGAAACATCATTGTATGACAAATATAGCCACAATGTTTATGTAAGTCCAGTCAAGTTAGCACCTCAGCTTTGGGTAGGAAAACAGGGAATGTGAGAATGATTGGGATAGACTATATTTGGTATCTTATCTGCAGTCTACTCAGTTATCACCCTCAGAAAATCTTTAATTGCGAGACACAAAATCCAGGAAAACTGCAGTAGCTCTTCTGAGTGCCTAATAAAACCAATATTGTTTACTTTCTTAGGTAAGGTCACATTATATTAGTGAGGTGAGAAAACCAGGACAGAGCAAAAATAAAAATATTAAAATAGTCAAAGCTCTGTGACTAACTTCAGTAAGAAACTGAAATCCTTCTATGAAAATAAAGCCATCTGTGTAAGACTGTCAGTGCAAATACTGAATCTGAAAGTAACGTAGAAATCCTAGGTTATTTAGTGAGTATACAAATTACTACTGAATCAATATATTTCTGCCATTAAAGACAAAAATATCTTTTTTTTTTGTAAGAAAATTAAGACCCTTAAAAACGTTCGTAGAAGAAATATAACCAATCAACATTTAAACAGCTAAATTCTTTGTACTGTAGTCAAGACCAACAGACTTAGAAAAGTTACATCAGAAATCTAAGGTGTTCTGGCTATCAGTTGGTCGTAGAAAGAATCTCAGTAACCTATAGGGTGTTGTGGGAATATCTATGGTGTATCAGATCACCAAGTAAAATCTTAACTCTCCACTGCATGTAAAATCTCAACTCTCCACTGCATTCTTAGAGGAGCATTTCAATAGCAACCAGTGAAAGAAATCTAGAAAGCTCCACCTGGAAGCTCAAGCAAAGACATGCAAGTCCCAAGGACATAGCAGTCCACTGATGCAATGAAGCAACTTGAAAACAGCAAGAAAACACCTTGACAATGATATAAAACTGTAGTACTCAGTGGAGCTGGTGAAAGTTACATCAAATGTGTGATATTGTAGGAAGAAGATACTCAATAGGCTCAGATAATCAGAATTTTTAGCATGTAACATGTCCAAACAAAGGGAGATAAAACCATCAATAAAGGACAGATGGAAAAACTTACAGTAGAGAGAAAAGGCAAATCCTGGCCTAAAGTATTTCACAGTTAACAATTAAAATATATATTTTTTTATTTAAGTTATATTATAGAAGTAAGGAATAGAGGGAGTGTTTTGGTTTTAGGTTTTGTTCTTTTTTTTTTTTTTTTTCTGGATGTCTACTTCTCTAGTACTTTCTACAATAACTATGTATCTCATTAGACACTGAACCACAATGATCTTTGGCAATAGAGGCACCTCCAATTAGTAATTATTGGAAGTGGTTGAAATGTTCCTACTTTAACTTTTGATTTTGAGTCTAGCATGTCTGGGCAAAAGTAGTTCTATTATTTTCTATTCTCTTATTTTGAATTGTTTAAACATTAAGTTTAATTTTCAGGTAACAAGATAATATAAGAGAATGAGCAGCATTCATTTCAGAATTTTCTGGCTCTCAAAAAGATCTCAGTGTTCTAGAGTCTCTGAAAAATATAAAAATTTCACAATATAGCCTCCAATATGTTTAGAACTTCTAAAGCAGCTGGATTTACATTCAAATCAGGGTGGGTTTTTTTGATCCAGTTGAACTTCATTTTGAAATTTTGTACTGTCTGATAAAATTGATGGAAAATACCTTTCTTAATAATGCTATAGATCCTTCAAATGTATAGAGGGGCATTTATTAGTGCTATTCAAAAACATAAGCCTCAAGGAAAATAGTTTTTACAACTATGTATTAGTTGTAATTCCAATTCCAGTTTGCTCCTTATCCATTAAACTATCAATTGTTAATCTAATCATGCCATTTTTTCAGATTTATAAAGCAATTAAACATTTTCTAATGAATTTATTGAACCTATAATAAAGCTCAGACTAAGTCTACATACATTTGTAATATTCTGAATGATTGCATAAGCAAGAAATTAGTATCTAAATATTATTTGATATTACTTGGAACAGATAAACAGTAACTACTCCTTGTTATTCCTTTCCCTGTCTATAACAGTGTGTGTGAACCTTTTTAGCTTATGGTGACATTTAATTTTATGTGCATTACTTTATGTGAGTGAAGGAGTTTTTCTTAACCCTGTATCCTATATGGTAATGTACTGAACTAGACTGATTTATTCTTTGTAAAGAGCAGTTGCATTTAACCAGGAAAATGTAACCAGCTTTTTGTTGGCAGTGGATAGCATCAGGTTTCCAATCTTCATGAGTAAAGGCTTTAGGAAAGAATTTGATTCTGCTGCTTCTAAAAATACAGCTTTGTAATCTGAACTCCAGACTCAGATCATGAAGCCAGATGCTGCAAGACTTAGTACTGCTGCCTGAATATTATTAAGACAATGAAAACATAAAAAAGTTGTTTGATTTCTGGCAAGTAGAAGATGACACCTGAAACTGAAGAGCTATTTACTTGACTTTGAGTAAGACAAACAATTTGAAACAGTTTGAGATATGAAATTAAATTTAAAATGAGAGGCTGATAGAAAAATGTGTCACATTGATTGAAGTGTCCTCTGTATTGATTAATTGGCCATCTTTATTGTTCCTTAGTGTTCATCCATTAGAGTCACTGATCATATTCTGAATACTAATGTAAACAGTATTAGATGTACATATTGCAACACTCCAAATTTTTAATTCCAGTACTGCATAATTTATAAAATGTCTCTGATAAGATGGATTTAAGCTCCTCTGTGTAACTACTCATTCGTTTCTTAGGTCAGGTGTCTTACCTTTGAAATTAGTAATTAAATTTTGAAATAATTGAACTTATTTAATTAGTAACACTGACTGAACATATCATCCCATGCTTGCTATCAGACGGCATTCTTCCTTGCCATTAGGGCAAATATATAAAGACAGTATGTGAATTTCAGAGCAAAAATTGTTCAGTCATCAGCATATAGAACTGCTTTTGCTATATGTTTTTAATTCATGTATTATACCTGACAATTGTTTGTCAAAAGCTGAGTATGAGTGCAAATTGAATTTTCTGAGACAATGCCCATTCCCTCTGAGGAACTGTCTAGTTTCTCCAGATATTATGATGTTCTGTCAAAAAAAGAACTGGCAAAGTTTTGGGATGACTTTTCAAAAACAACTGCAACATCTTTAAGGAATAATTTGTTGCCAGATTATATGGCAAAGATATCAGGCTTCAGCAGATATTTTAGCAGATGTTTTCTGGAGTATTCATGGTTCCAGAAGAGGTATTCTGTTCCTCTTTCAACATGCCCTTTCAATGTCAAAACCAAACTACTGACCTTTGGCAAAAATCTCACTATCTTTGAGTCAAAGACTATGAACATTCTCAGAATAATGCCCTGACCCAAGTTGGCCCTTCAATCTTCATTTCTTGGCAGAAACAATTCCATGTCATTCAGATAAAAATCAAATGCTATATATGTATATGATTTAGAATAATTTCTATGTCAGATGATGCACAATTTCATAAGATGTTACAGAATTATGGAGCGTCAAAGACTTTTTAAAATAACTTATGGCTACTAATGAAAAAAATTGCATTAAAGAATATTTCCTACTATGCTGCCTGATAAGCTTTCCTGACATCAATTCTTTTACTTAAGAGAATATTATATGCATTATTATTTTAGTGTCAGCCTTTCCTGCAAGTACCTGTCCATACCACAATTTTCTAGCACTGTAGCACTAGTGAAACAATATTTGCAACATATGAATGTAGAATTCATAGAGGTATGAGCATCTCTGCCCAAAGATTCCTTTTCTGGGTCAACACCTAAGGGTTGTATAAAGGTCAAGATGAAAAAAGATTAATGAGGGATCAGTACTCCACAGGAATTGAAGGAAATTGGACTTAATTGGGACGTAAATTAGCAAGCCTTGCATCTTTTAGCCTACCTTTAAACTGGAAAAGGTTAAGGGGAGCAGCAGATCTGGAAAGCAGGTGACTTCAAAACTGATGAAAAGACACAAGTGTCTCAGTGATCAAATGATCCAGGAGAATGCTCAGTAGGTTCAAACACTGTGGGCTTAATTAGAGGAAACTGTGATAACAGGCAAGAGGAGAAATTTGTGCTTTCCTAATCATTGAGTTTGTATTAATGTACATAGTATACAGTATTCTATAGAAGAATAGCCACAAATCTTGGATACTGAAATGATTAAGGTTGCACCCATAAAGCGTTTTGCAGTGCCGTGAAGCTCTGTAATGGCAGGCTCATCTTCTAAGCATTCCACAGGGAGTCAACAAATGCCTGTGGCAACTAAAAGTGAAATTTAACTCACAGACACTGTCTATGCATAAGTGTTAGCCCTAAACGCAGGAGGAGAGTACTGAATGCAAAACATCCATTAAACTCTATGATGTCATGCAAATATGGATTTTGTGCTCTAATTAATGTGTTGCATATCTCACACCTTGAATTCAAGCAAGCAATACTGCCACGTCACCTTGGGTCATAATTCAGAAACAAAGAGATTGTCTAGGATAAGTATAGGACTTTTTCTGATTCAACTTATTACACTTTCTATTAATATAGGAAATATTATCCAGAGACTGATCAAATGAGTGTAGACTCTTGTCTACATTCAATATACCTACTTTAAGCAACATCAGTGAGGATGCCCCATGGAAATTTTCTTGTAGAAACATTGAGAGAGATGAGTCTGATTGTTAAAGTATCCAAATGCAGGTGAAGCATTTTACTTAAGAGTATAACTGGAGAGGAAGAACCAAGGAACACAACATGTTCTCCTACAGGTGATGCAACTGGCCAGTGTCTAGGACTTGTATTTTATTATTAGGATTTATTAGGATTTATGTATTTTATTTATTAGGATTGACACACTATTGCTCCAAATTTCAACAACATTCTTACTGTCATTGTAAAAATGGGGACTTCTGAATTACAAAACCTCCCAAAAGAAACATAGGAAATACATATTCTGAAGAGCTAAAAGATGATTTTTCAAGCTTCTTTTGACAGCATATTTGAGTTTTGCATCAATGCTTAAAGCAGTGGGTTTAGAAAGGATTATTCAAATACAGAAGGAAAGAAAGAAATAAGATCATGGTTTTTGCATTCTTTTCTTTTTCTTTGCTTTTAGCAAAAATGTTGCCCTTTAGTGAGCTCCAGGTTTTGTCACATAATAAGGACATTTTGTTACTGTAGAAATTTTGTGTGTTTAGCTATGTTCTGTACAGAAATATTTCTAGAAAAAAAAACAAACCACTACTTAATGTCTGTTAAACTAGAGTTTACTGAGCAAAGAATATGTCCTCAATACGTTGGATAGCAGAAAGGTGTAGTGCTAACAGCTAACAGGTGAGTGGACTTGAAAACAAACCAAAGGCCTATGGAACAGCTTGCAGCAGAAGTCTCACATGATGTCGGAAGGAGCATGTGAGAGCCCTAAATTTTCCAAATCACAAATGAAGAAATGTGAAGCACTTGAGTTGGCAGTAAAGTTCTTATTTCTATCATTATACTTCATGAGGTCTCTCTAGAAATGAAAACATGTTGTATTGTGAAAGCATGAAAATTGTATATAGGGGGTTTTTTTGTAATATTAAAATTCCAAATCACAGGAATCCTCAAGGTTTGTAGATTAAGACAAATTATCTGAAAATAGAACAGCCAGAATGTTTTCAAGAGCATCATCTTTCACTGCTAGAAGGAAGACCTTGGTACAAGAAAACGTCACAGAAGCTGTATACGCATTTCTGCTCAGGTGGATACTATATTTCAGTAGGGTTTGTTTTGGTTTTTTTACAGGACCATAAATGCTAACTACTAAAATGTAAAGTTCTATTAATCTAGTAAGTAAGAGATAAAAACTGGAAGGAACAGTAATGCCTTAAGTGTTAATTGGTACACAATGTCACTCTAATAGTCCTGAACAATTATTAGAATAATGGCAGCTAAGGCTAACTCGGCTCTGGGAAGTTACTAACAATTATCCTAGATGACAGGTGACAGAAATTTGGTTCAGACATTGAAATATACAGTCCCTTTTTCAAGTACTTTTCTTACATAAAAATTTCCTACTTGACAGACAAGAAGTTAAGTTTTCACTGTGTTAACTTGTTGATTTTTTAATTCCTCCTTTTCTAGTTTGTGATGCTCTTAATCAGATCTGACAACAACATGTGTTCTTTTCTGAAGGCAACAATTACCAGTAAGGTATTTTCCAGATAAGCTTTACAGAATGCTTTCAAATTAAACCCAAAACAAATCTGGGACACATTGAGAATGAAGTGTTCCAGTGAGGTATAAAGTCACATTTGGAGAAGGATCATACACTGGGCAAAAGCAATATCAGTCTTTGCAAGCCTTGACCAGTGATCATCCACCAGATTTACTTGCACAGCAGGATCACTTCAAGGACGAGTGGATGTAATTGTGTTGCATGATTTTTGAGCCTACTTAATACAGTAGATTTGCTAGTCAACACCAAACTCCTCATTCTGTGCTCTTATTGCAGGTGAAAATTAAAACAGAAAAAAACCAACAAAGAACAAAACAAACCAAAAAAACAAACAAATAAAACAACAAAAACTACGACAACAAAGAGAGAATGGGAAGAAAATAGAAAAGATGAAGCTAGTAAATGAAATTAAGATCAAAGGAAAACACTTTTTTTGTGATTTAAAAGATTAACACATTCTTTTAAGCTGCTTGTTACCTCATATTGAGTTCAGAGAGGCCCCTTGGCTTTGCTGCTCCATATTCAGTGCTTCAAAACTGAATTTAAATGTAATATTTGTCAGGATATACTTGTGTTTCAGATAGTCTTATCATACTTGCTGATTCCAATTTCTAACATTTCTTCATAGTAAAATTTCCAAAATAGCGTGATTTCATGGGCTAACAGTAACAGTGTTTCATAAAAAACATTGTAAACACTACTTGTATATTCTGAAAATGCCCAGATTACAGAATGGGTCCTCCAAAATTCAGCTTCTCATAAACTGTCAGCGTACCACAGGCAGATTCAGGAGTTAAACCCTAAGTCCAAATCCACTGATAAAGACAGAGTCACAGTCTTTGTAAGGAAATATTCAGTGTTAATAAATTTATCTCCTTAAAATATTTTCCTTGCTTATAAATGAAAACAGGTTATAAATATGCAACCAGCAAGAAGAATACAAAGAACATTCCTGATAACTTTCTATCACTTTCATCTTGCTCTTGCCCTTTCCTTTTTGCAGTGGAAACTGCCGTGACACTGGCTTTGGTCACTCTGACTACCTCTGAGAAGGCTCAGACGGAAATCTTGTACTTTTCTCTACAAAAAACACAGTACTGTTTTTCTCAAACTGTTCCTGTGCCACCNCTATTCCACCTCCATATTTTAAGATTGTGCTGCCCTTTTTTTTTTTTTTTTTTTTTTTTTTTTTTTTGGCACTGGTAACAACAGAAAGGAAGTTTTGCAAGCCCGAATCTCCTCCAGGAAGCTCAGAACTAACTGGTAAAATTTGTCTTGAAATATTTTAATACTGATGCATAACAGGCCACTCTGTAATTAATAAAAGTGGAATAAAGGAAGTTACTGTTTAGTGATTGAAGAAGGAGACTACCAATAGGATTAAATGGAAATATTTAAGGAAAAACACAAATTCATTCACATCAATCCACATTTGGCCCTTGTCTTGTCTCCTCCTGTATATATCTGTCATTATACAAGTATCCTTTCTTTTTTAATATCTCTTGTTCTTTTACAGAAGACAGAAGAAAACAGAAAAAGAAATGTTTCTGCATCTTCTGTAGCAAGATTCTTCATATATAGGATAACAATTTGCAGGCAAAGCAAGCAGGCTAGAAAAAGATGTCACTGTGCAACAATTTTCCTGTGAAAGACATTTGTATGTTGCTTAGCTGTATTTTTCCTATCAGTTTCAACCATATTAAGAAAATCAAGAACAAAAAAAAGCAACAAAAAACCCCAACAAAACTACAATACTTGTTTTTTGTTATGTTTACTTGTCTTTATTCAGAGTCATTAGTAAGCTTTTTGCACTGAACTCATCAAATTATTGAATGGAGTATGTCGGTATGCTATGCCAATTACATTCCATAATGTAATTCAAGACCATGACCACTACTGCAATGAACTGTTACAGCCAATTTAAAAAAAAAAAAAAAAAAAAAAGAAAAAAAAAAGAAAAAGGAAAAAAAAAAAGAGAATTAGAAATATGTATCTGTAAAATGTCAAGTATAATTCTATCAAATACTTATTCTGGACAGACCCACTGAAAAGACATTCTACTGGCTGTACTTGGTTGTTAATAAAAGAAAGACTTACACAAGGGGAAAGTTTTTTTCATATTGAAGAAATCTTGCCTCCAATGACATTGAGTTTGGATTTTGTTTTGTATGCTAGGGTCCTGCTCGTGCTAAAATTTTGGAAGATAAAAATTGTCATCTTGCTGTTTTAATTGAAATGATCCTCACAATGAATTGATTAGGAAATCTATAGATTTCTTCCTCTTCTGTCATCTATTACAGTGCACAAATTCCTTAGTTTTTTTTCAAGGTTTAGCAGAATCTGTTATATAGTATTAAGCTATGAATAGCTTTATGGTCTGAAGTGTCCAGAGGTCATCTTTTGTTATAACCTTCCTTAGTAGATGCTCCAAGGCATGACAGCCTTGAATTGTCAGAAATAACATAATTTGCATTTTATTTTGAAAGAAATTTAATTTAAAAACTTCAGGCCAATCTTAAAATTTTCCCTTTATGCCCCAGCCCTTTAAAATTTTAATCTGTGCTAATAGACCTAAGAATTGTGAGGTTTAAATTTTTTTTGCAAAGGAGTATATAAAGAATACAATTCTAGTTAACACAGGCTTAATTTTCTCTTCATGTGGACAAAGATAGGTTACTAAGAATTAAAAGAAAAATACCTGTACAACAATTAGATATCAGAAACAAGAAGTGAACTGATTATCCAGTATTGAAGCCTGAAAAATGGATTTGTGTACTATAATAAATAAGCATAAGAGGTAAATTAATGCACTGAAAAAAAAGAAATTTTTTTTCCAATAAACTTGTATTTACATTTCCCTTTGCAGAAGCCAGAAGACCTTGACAAAATGTATATATGTGGTATGTAGGTACATGTCAAAACATGATCTATTTTGAGTGTACATGTGATGTAAGCGAATAAATTGTATTATTAAGGTAATTAAGTCAATACATTCCATCGAAGCTAGTGGAGGATGCACTGCACTATAGACAACATCAGGATTAATTCAACTGTTTATTGCCTTGTGAAACACATAAACACATTGTGTGTAGTTTCCACCTACTGTTCTGGAAACTTCCTGGTTTCTTGTGGGTTCTGTCTTACATTTCTCTGTTTTGTGCAGTTTACAGCAATGGAAGAGCATGAAGAATGGCACTGGACACCTAAATTTAGGAAACTGATTCAAGCCTCTAGTAGAGCAGGTCAGCTAATTGCTTTCTAGACCTGATGGATTGACGTCTAGGTGTCCACTATTTGTACTGCTCACCTTTCTTTTAAACCTCTTTGTCTAGAGTTGGAGCCCACTTTCAGAGCTACATTCATCTGCCTACATACAGGCATACAGCTGATTTGAGGTAGACAGAAGTTTCCACAAGCTGCTAACAGATGTAATATGGGACTTGTTAAAGTGTGGAGTTATATCTGAGGAGCAGTGGGATAGCAGGGACAAAACTCTAGATTAGCAATATAAAAGGCCAACTGAAGTAAGATAATCTGTAAATTTGGAAAGTTTTGTCTCCCAATAGATCTGATCATCTGTCACTTAGAGGTTGGAGACTTCCTGTTCAGGTTATGTATCCTTTAATGGTTCACAGAATTGCACGCATGTACTCCTTGACTCTCACACTCAGTGCATTATTCTCTATTTCCTTTCTATCTTTTTTTTTTTTTTTTAATTACTATTTTTAATTTTTTAACAAAGGGTTGTAAGAGCTTTGTCTCCTTGGATCATGATCTATTGTGAGTAAACACTACAGGAGATAAGGTTGATTCTTAAGGTTAACTCACAACTCCCAGAACAGAGAGAATGTTGATTGAGGTTAGGCAGGTAGCAGTAGAGCTTCCAAGTAACTCTTAAGGCAGTCTGCTGTTTTGAGCACGTCTATTTGGCTGAAAGTGTTATAGGAACTAACAAGATTTAAGAAGGAGACAGAGGACTGAATTGATTTTTGAATGCTACCTCGTCTGTCCCTTTCAAGAGAAGATGGTTTACCACTGAACCCCATCCTTGACATGCTACAAAGATCTTTTCATACAATTGAGTCTGCAGAACCATTCAAAAATAGCTGTTCCACAGGGATAAACAGGTTTCCAGTTATCTGAAGTATAGCATATACAATAAAAATTCAGACACTGTTTTGTACGAGGGAAAGATACTCACAGTTAACATTCTTTTGGTTTTGCTTGCAGGAAAATAAGTAGTGCACAAATGCTAACTAAAGCAATGCAGAAAAAAAAAGAATACAGTTAGACATGAAGGTAAAAGAACTGATTTAATTTTTAATCTATTCATGAGATCAAGAGCACTCTGTAAAGGGCATATCATACTGTTAGTTTAAACATCTAAGCAATAATTATATATCTAGTCCAATTTGTTGAATGTATAGAGACATTGTGTATACATATATATATACAGACACAAGTTCTTTCTCTTTGTTAAAAACGAATGGCATTAATGAGGAGAAAAAAAAAGAAATAAAGTTAAGCTTGCTGTTGTTTCAAGAACTTAGTGTAGAATTCAGAAGTATTTTTTCAGTCCTAAAAGGAAAAAGTAGAAGCACAGGTGATGAACATTGTGGCAGCTCCGCTATGTAAGAGTTTAATGTAATCCAATTCTTGCATTAAAATAAAACAAGGAAAATTGCCCTTTATCAAATTGATGAAGGGACATAACAAGACAGCAGTAGTGTGAAAAAAGGCAAGATCATTAATTTTTTTTTTTAGTAATCAAAATTTACTTAAGCTGATATAAAATATCATAAATCCAACAACTTGTTACATCTGCATGTGACTCCTAGAAGTTTTCTGCATGCTGGAACTCAGGTGTGCCACAGTACTGGATGGCAGTTCAGTGCCCCAACATCTCAGGTCACACTAGTTCAGAAAGTATCTCTGTGGTGGCATCTACCTGTCAATGCTGAACAGTGGAAGGGCAGAAGAACCTGTCTCCTTGGTGCTCCCACAAGGTTTTTGTGCTGTCATGACTGTGCCTATACCCTGAACAGAAGAAATGGGGAGAGCCAAATCAATCCCAAGAGTCAACATTATTTGTGGAAATAAAAGCCACCAAGCCTAATCCCTTGGACAGTAACATCCTTGTTATCTACTTATGTAGGCCACAAGGGCAACTTTCTGACAGCTCCTGAGAGTGTCCTTAGATCATGGAGAACTCTTTTTGGTCCCAGTTGAGTTTGGAACAGGGCATTCCCCTGCTCTGTGCATGCTTTGATTCATGGTCATGCATTTCCAGACTCTCCTGGATATTCTCACGGCACAGCTGATGCTATGTAGAGATATGGTACACAGAAAGTAATCACCATAAAATCCTGACGTGACAGCTAGCTTCTTAGGACCCTGCACATCCCAGGCAGATTTTAACTGTGTTTATCAGATTGATGTGTTAAAAGGAAAAAAAAAAAAAGCAAAAAAAAGCAAAAAAAAAAAATAAAGCAGCAATCTAATCAGGCCCTGTTAAAGGACAGATATGAATGTTTTGTGTCTTGAGTCTCCTTACATTGGCAATTTATATCAGGTCAGCCTCTATCTCTATGGGCTTCCTTTAGAGCTGTTAAGTGAGGATTACCTGATTAAAATGCACTTGTGATGGTGTCTGCTGCTGCCTCTCCTACTTGCTGTACAAATTTACTATAGTTATTGAACAACTTGTTCTGTCCTGGCCATATTTATTGCAAGCAAAATTATCTAATTGATTTTCTATGAGGTTTGAATCAGGAATGTCGTCAGTGTGTTCTGCCATAGCTTTAAACGGAAGGCCATATTAAATCAATAAGCCCTTTTTTTAATTGATTTTCTTTATAAGTGGAAATAAAATAAATAACACATACCACTTTAGAAGTCCTAATCTCTGGACCATTTTCAGCCTCAAAAATGGGAAATTCAGAGAACTCATTGAGAGATTTGCTATGTGCTATCTTTCATAATGTATAACTACATTGAACAAATTCAACTCTTTATGAACATATAATCAAGTCCTGTAAGGAATACAAGCTTTGAAAAACTAAACAGTCTGTTTTCTCATTTACATAGTAAGAGGTTCCTGATAAAAATCAATTTGTGCATAGAAGTGAAACAGCCAGTCCCTAAGAATCTTCTCAATTATGTGAAAGAAGTAAATGCAGCTACAACTCAAAATTCTGTATGAAAGAAAATTCTGAGATTGAACTCCCCTTGATTAGTACATTTTCTCAGCTGATAACCAAGATTTTAGAGAAATAATTTCAAATTATATATTTTGAAATTTGATAGGTATTTGTCCCATTTACTTCCAAATTTACTCTTTTAGAATCTTCTATCATCATTTGATTAAAGCAGGATTATGAATAGAGCTGGATCAACTTCCCCGGCCAATTGGAACATTTGAGGCCTTGGTAATATCTCTTAATTTCTGTATCCTTTCTCTGTTCTTCATGCTTGCTATTCGACCTAAAATTGCTAATCTTGAACAGCAAGAGCATCTGATAGGATTATTTTTTTTCCCTTCATATGTGTGCACATCCTGGTAGTCACTTGTAGCAGACATCTCACTGTGTGCGTCATTGCTGAATTTCTACCTGGTGGTCCAGTATGGTATAGTGCCCAGAGAAGTGTTTTATCAAGGCAGGCTTGCATGAACACCTGAATTTTCCAGTGTTTTCCATTAAATGTCAAGTCACTAAAACTCTCTGGGCTTGTATAACAAAAACAGACAACAAAATGGTTCAGTGGCAAGTGGTATAAAAAAAAATGGAAATCATTCCATGTAAAGTAAATACATACTGTGATGTAATGTAAATGCCTATTGCCACATTTGGCAGAATATAGTCATAGTACATATTGAAACATCTCAGTTTTAATTCTGATCTTTGCTATGAAAACTGTGTGATACTTTAATAAAATGGAGCTAGATTCTTCTGGAAAGCAACTGATTGATCTAAATAAATGTATCTCATGTAAAGAATAAGAAGAATTCATATTAAAAGAGGCATCCAAAACAGGCCAGAAGAACAAATTTTAGAGATTCTTCTTTTTCTCCATTAAGCACAGAATGTGATTTGGTATAATTAACTCAGACCTAGACAGCAGAATTTAGCTACCTACAGTTAGGCAAAATGATTCCACTTCATACAGTGGAAGAATTTGTAGAAGGTATGACCAAGCCTTTCATTTTCCAGCCTCATTTGGATTTCCTAATCAGCTGATTTCAGCTCATTCAGCACCTCTTCCATCTTCAGTTAAAAAAGCCCTAATATTCCATTTTTGAAGTAATGACAACTAGACTATCAATTAAAAATAATATAATTAAGGCAAACTAATTAAGTAACTTCATGATGTGTTCTTTTGTTTATGGCATATTTATCATGAAATCAAGGAAAAGTGAAGATGATTGTTACTACTGATAAATAAATACTTCTAATTTTTGTATAAAAGGCACAATATTTTTCCAGGCTTTTGGCAGTACAGATTTTTCAGTTTTACACCTTCATCTGAGATAAATTTTTTATGCTACAGCATTTCAAAAGGACATGGAATTCATTAATACTTGACAAGCCTCCTGCTCTTTCACTGCCCTAGAGCTAACCAGCAATTTCTGCCAAGTCATTTCTGGTCAGTTTAAAAGAAATGTTGGATATTTGTTGAGAGACAGTTGAAACATTTGGATTTCTAAGTTTGTTTCCCTGTTTGTGTGATTGATGATATTGATCTAAAAGGCAAGAGAAAGGAACACACTCAATCTTTTGGATGTCTTTGAAGGGAGGGTGGAAGCTAGCTTTTGGGAATGCATGTGCTGTTACCAGCTTGTCTGGCTCTTTCAAACTATTTCCTTTCACTCCTAGGGGAGACCTGGATTTGTGACTTTGCAAAGGTAAATTGCCTCTCTAAAAATAAAATCAATTACTCTTGGGATTCTCATTGTCAATACTTCTAAAGGCTTATCTTCAGACTTTTTTTTCATCTTACTTTTCAAATATTTTTTTCCCTATAACATCTCTTTACCTTTTCCAAATACTTAAACCAGAAAACTAAAGCTAGGAATGTAGGTGAAACCCTTGAAACGTGGCAGCTACAATGCAATTCTTGTGAAGATCAGCATATGCTTGCACAGTGTCAGGTGCCACAAAAAAAAAGAATGTGTGCTGCTAAGAACATATGTTTTAAAGTGCTAAAATAACCTGTGCATGTAATTGAATATCCTCAAGTGTGTTCAAGGCCATTGATCAGACACATGACAGAACTCACACTAAAACCAGATTTCCCAAGGAACAAATGCCATTTATTGATGTTCCATTGACAGGCATTTGATAAAGTTCAGGATTCAACATCTGACATTCTGAATAATTTTAAAATTAGTTCTGTAATGGAGGATTTCTGATAGATTCAGACAGTAATTTATAATTAATTCCTTGTGAGTAAAAATAAAATGTAGTGCATAGATCTTTAAAAAAAAAAAAAAGTTTTGAAAACATTTGAAATACGAAGTTCCTCAGGTAATGAGTTTGGGGCCATTTCTCTAACTCTAGAGCAATAAAATTTTTTTCAAGGACTGCTATATTGAAACCAGTACTATTATTATGAACCTGTCATGTTTAAATGCATATTGTAAAATTTATCACATAAAATGCTAACATCCCTTGATGACATTATATTGAATATTTATTCATAAAACTAGCCTGAAACCCAAAAACTTCTCATATCAAATGAAGAAATATAGTAGTGCTGACTTATGGACAGATAATTTTACATTTATTAGAAGAATGTGATGTATTTTTTCCAAACCAAAGTTACTTGTGTATGGACTTTAAACCATATCATTTCATGACATGTTCATTTTTTCATGGAGTATTTATCATGAAATCTATTAGAAAACTTAAATATCTAATCTCAAGTAATTTCAAGCATAACCAAAACAATAGTACAGTGATTTGAGCAAGGAACATTTTAAAACAAAATATTATTTTACGCACAGAATTGCGCACAGAATTAACAAGGTTGGAAAAGACCATAGAAATCACTAACTCCAACCTTTTACCTAACTTAACAACCTATCCAGCACCAATCCATCATCTCAACCATCTGAACCATCTAAACCATGTCACTAAGTTCATCATCCAACCTATCCTTAAATACATCCAGGGACAGTGACTCCACCACCTCCCTGGGAAGCCCACTCCAATGAAAGATCAGTCTTTCTCTGTGAAAAATTTTAATTGATAATTTTCAAGTGATGGAGAATTTGCTATATCCCATCACCTCATTCCAATGAGGTAACCAATGAGTTGTTACAGAAAGTAATTTATCTGTTTACTGCATATTGAATGCTTTCAGACTACAAATGAAAACAAGACACAAAACATCACAAAAATAAGGCATAATTTCTGCTTTAACATTCTGACCTGGTGATATGCTTTTTTCATTAGAGAAGACATTTTTTAGTCACCTTTCAGTCTGTCAAACTTAATGGTATTTTCTTAAACTGTGATAGTTTATATTTAACAAACTTTCTGTCATCAGTCATTAAGAAGAGTTTCCTCATTTTATGGATGATACAATGGCAAAAACCTGCTCTGTTCCTAGGAGAAAAAAGAAATATTTAGTCAATACTGTCATTACAATTGACATTTCTACCTTGTTCTTACATTTACATTTTATTGTGTCGTTATTGAATCTTTATAATACTAGATTATATTTATTCTCTATATATTTCAATCCTATCTTTTTAATGCATATAGCATCCTTAAATATTTGACTGATTAACAGCTAGTCCACATACACAGGTAAATGTATATAGAATATATAAATTTTTCAATACTTTTTCAAAGCATCATTCACAAAACTAAAAGCCACAAAATGCATTAATATTTGTTTAGTTAATTAATTTCACAAAATATTAGCCCAGAAATTCTTTCGTGGTAGCAGTATTTTCAAAGCCTGACTCTAAATAATGTACCTCAGGAATATATCTGTTTGTGAAAGAACTTCTGTGTAATCTCCCAAATGTGTATTCCAGCAACAGTGCAGGAACATGCCCACATTCCTGCTTGACAAGCTAAGCAGACAAGATGCAGCAAGCTCCAGTTTGCCATAAAGAAAACAATTTTAAAAAAGTGAAATCAAGGATAGGATTCTTAATACTATGTTCTCTCAATTTGAAAATGTATTGGTTTTCCTGTGGCCAGGTTTTGGTAGCAGTGGGGGGGCTGAGGGAGAGGCTTCTTCGAGAAGCTGCTGGAAGTTTCCCCCATGCCCAGGCTGGGCCCGCTGCTGGCCAAGGCCAGGCCAATCAGTAGTTGAAGGAACGCCTCTGTGATAACATATTTAAGAAGGAAGAAAAAAAAAAAAAGTAATAGGAAATGAAGATGGCTGCCAGAGAGGAGCAGGGTGAGAGCCTGTGAGCAACAACACAGACACCAAGGTCAGTGGAGAAGGAGGGGGAGGAGATGCTCCTGGCGCCGGAGCTGAGATCCAGCTGCAGCCCATAGGGAAGACCATGGTGAAGCAGCTGTGCCCCTGCAGCCCATGGAGGACCACAGGAGTGCAGAGATCCACCTGTAGCCCGTGGAGGAGCCACGCCGGAGCAGGTGGATGCTGGGGAAGGCTGTAGCCCGTGGGAGACCCAAGGTGGAGCTGGGTCCTGGCAGGGGACTGTAGCCTGTGGGGAGAGGAGCCCACTTGGAGTAGGATTCTCCTGTTAGGATGCGTGGCTCGTGGGGCCCACGCTGGAGCAGCCTGTGCCTGAGGGACTGCACCCTGTGGAATGTCAGCCATGTGGCAGCTGTGGGTGAAGGGCTGCTGCCCATGGGATGGACTCTCGCCGGAGCAGTTTGTGAGAGGAACTGTATCCTGTGAGGGATGGGACCCCATGGAATGTGGCTGGAAGGACTCTTCTCCCCAAGCAGCGGCTGAGAACAGCAGCTGACCACAGCAACACCTCCCCCCCACCTCGCCTTTTCCCTTGACCGCTGCAGGAGAGCAGGTTGGATGTAAGAAGGAGGGGGTGGGGGGTAAAAGGTGTCTCTTATTGTCTCTCACTCTTAGCTCTGATCTTGTTAGTAATAAATTTGACTATTATTCCCACATGGAGTCTTGTTTTGCCTGTGATGGTGATTAAGAAAGAATCTGCTGTAGTCCTTATCATGAATAACGAAACCTCTCGTTATATTCTCTCTCTCCTCTATAGCTGGGCAAGGGGGAGTGAGAGAGTGGCTGTAGTGGGACCCTGACAATCAGCCCGGGTTAAACCACTACAGAAATATAGGCATAACAGTGAAAAAACTTAAATGTTACAATTTTAACTAATAAGAAGACAAAAACTTAGGCACTGCAAAGCATTGTCCTTGTGGAGGCAGTAAAACACACTCTCAATTTTGAATTTTTAAACTCATAAAAACCTTGCTGTTAAAAACTAATATCTAGCCAAACAAAAACCTGCTTCTTTATTACTTTTGTAACTAAAGTGTCAAATGCAGCATATGTAAAACACTAGCAGAATACCTGAGAACTAAAGGAAAAAGTTCTTTGATTCCGATGAAGCTATATTTCATAAGTAATTTCAAGATATACGATTTCCTGCAATCGAACAAATCCATCAGTTGTCCACATAGGTGTCCCCTTTGTCCCATTTGCTAGTTAAAGGTTTTCATTAAGTTTTGACACAAGAAAGCAAGCAAAATATACAGAGCGTTGTGACTAACTCAGGTTATGTTGCTGTATTTAGACCTTTATTGCTGCATTTAAAAAATAGCACTGCCTTCTCAAGGTCAGAGAACTCTTGAGGAACTCTAGTTCACTCATAAAATATCTTTGCAAGACTGTGTCAACTGGACAAATTTTTTCAAGGAAGATGAGCCAAAACACTCTAATACTCAATGAGTATTTTTATGTTATAACACAGTGATCCATTGCACTCTCTTTTGGTGGACTGTGTCAAAATAGGGCCCCACAGAAGTTTTAGTGCTGAATAACCACAAATCCTACCTCAGAAATCAGGAGGAGTCCAGAGACTTCAAAATGAAGTCTGGATTTGTTTGCACTAAATGCAAAATACTGACAGGTAGGATCAGTTTAGGATTTGCAGATGGGAAATGGAGACTACTGTTTTCCCCAAAGAAAAGCTCCATGCCCTCTCCCTAGCTGAATGGACTTGTCCTACAGCCTTGACCATATAAAAATAGATGCTACTATACAAATCAAAAGTAAGAAAAGACCCCTTTCATTAATTTTGTTCTTTCTCAGGTATAGAAATGATCACAGATTGGTTTTAGTACTGTATTTTTTTAAAAATTATATTTAGAATACCCCAGGAGGGAGAGTAAGAGCCCAAGCTCCTACCAGACTGCTGGATGAATTTGTCAAAAACATTATCAATCTCCATTTATTCATGTGTAATGAAGTCTATGTGAAAAAGAGGATTTACTTAAATCCCAGTTAACGTGCAAAAATCACTGAGATCTTTAGAAAATGTTACAAAATTTCAAATTACACTGTTGTTAATTTACAAAATTAAGCAGACTATGCTTGAAGTCGACCATGTATGTTCACAATAGCTCACAGTTATTTTCATCTTTTCAAGAGAAATATAAAAGTAAATTGTATTCTTTCATCCTCTGATCTTATTACTTTCAGAATAGATATACTCCTGGACTTCCACATCTGAAAGCTGAACCTCAGGAGAGACCGTTTTTAATGGAAGATTCCTGTGATTTTTTTATGAAAAATTTCAGAATATCTCAAATGCAAAATAAATTAACTGGTCCCTTCCACGTCAAAAGCCTCTGATAAACTACAATCCCTCCATGTAGCCTGAAATATTTTATTTTTAGGCTCAATGGATGAATAAATTCCTGTTGTCAATCAAATCTGTGAGTTCTAAACAAAAGAACACATAGGCTTTAAGGATGGATATAAAAACATCTAGGCAGGATGCATGGCAACCTTTATATGAATTGGAAATCCATCATCCCCATGTCCTCTCCTTTCTTTCTTTGGTACCCTGTGAAAGAGAAAGTGAAGCTGCAACACATGACCCCAGAGAAGAAAAAGCACTCCAATCTACAGACACATCTTTGGCTTATTTCTGGAAAAAGTGATGGACAAAACTGCAAATGAGTTTCCAGTGTATCATGGAGAAAGAGAAAACTTATTCATGATTGCATCACATTCATATCTATGTATTGTTGCACCAAGCTGTTACAAAGACTCTAGTCAGATCCATCATTTCCTTTACTTCAGGGTCATTAGTGACAATCTTTGTGATGAAGGTTGACAGTCTGGCCCTATGTAGGACTGAGTGCTGCATTTGACTGGATGTATTAAACCCATGCTGAATTGCTAGGATGCCCTTGAAAAATGCTAAAAGAGAGTTTCCTATAACGTTTAGTCTTGTTCAGCTTCTTATCCAGAAGTATTTCTTTTTAGAAATTCAGTGCCTTCATTGGCGCAATTTCTGAACATGGATCCTGTAGTTCTTGTATTCAAATAAGATATCAATCTCTTCTAAAGATATTTACCCGTGTCTTACCTTGAAAATTACATCTCTTTACTCTTCAGGTCAAAGGGTAATGAAGACTGGAAAAATTACAAGCTTCAGAAAAGGTAGGCTTTTTTGCTCTGTGTCAGAAAAGGAAACTTTGAAAGGTTACTTGGAAAAATGTCTTCTCCCACACAATGGAAGGCTCCGAGAGACTCTTCAGGGTTAACACATGCAAATGATGTCTCAGAGGGCAGCTGCTGAGTTTTGATTCGTAAGAAACTGAATGTGTTTGCACCTTGAAGAGCTGAAACAGGAAGAGTTGTTGGTTAGGCCAATGCAGTGGAGCTTCTCCCAACCTGAAGATTTGTTCTGTCCTTGGCTTTATTCACAGGAAGAGGAGTTGTGCAAGTGGTACGCCCTAGGCTATGGGGAACAAGGGGAGGAAGCTGGTGCTTGTGTGTGTCTATGGATGCATTTGGGAAAGGTCAAGCTGGATTCCCTCATGGGCAAGTCTTGTTCCTGTGACTGCTGAATCCAGGATTTCTTTTTAACTGAGCCCAGAGGAATAGAAAGAAACATTTACTGTCTCTATCCATACTCAGAGAGATTCTGTGTCTCCTTTACAAGGGCTAGAGTAAAACAAGTTGCCATAAAACCATCAGAAACAGAGGAAGCAAAAAAGAAAGCAAGTCCAGTATGTGCCTTAAAAGTGGTGGCATTGCCATAATGCTCAGGAAAAGAAAAAAGATTCAGCAATAGAAATGCCTGGAATACTTTTTATTAGCTTTTAATATATTTATCTTTATTGACCGTGCCAGCATAAAATTTCTGTGAGACACACAATACACAGAATTCTGTTTTTCACAAGTCTTCATGCAGAGATCTGCCTACAGAAACAGTACATTAATGAAGCTTCAGAAAGGAGCTGTTTAAATAATTAAAATATCTGGCATGGTTAAGAGATGAGTTCTGCTGCAACTTGCCATTTATTTTTCATCTATTCAAAGCAACAAGACGTTGGAAAGGAATTACTTTGAAAAAAGGATAAGAATTTATCAAAATTGTCATTAGTAAGGTGATATTAAATTTATGAATGGTTCTCTCATAATTATAACAAGTGAAAGAGGGAAGTGCTGACAGGTGATGAAATGAGTATGGTAGATTATCAGAATGGATGATAGGGTACCTGATCCTGCAAAAGGATTTGACAACATACAGGTAAACAGTGTCTCATCGGGACTTTCCTGCTGTGTCTACATTTCTGCTGCTATAACTATAGCTATAGGAATAAAAGCAATATTTTCATTAGACTGCATTCGATTGGCAGCAGTATTTGAGATGAAAGAATATGTTTCTCTTGTTGCAAGGTAATAATGAAGAGCCTGATACAGGCTAGTTCCAATGTATCAGCTGATGCTCAGAACTTCATTGGATCTTATTAACAATATTGGCATGTCCATCTACTGAATAACTCAGGGAGAATATGAGATAGCTGGTTAGAGCTGCTTTAGTTATTTGCAATTTGCATTGTGCCCCACAAGCAGATCTGAAATGTGAAAGGAAATAAGTGGTAAATTGCCATAGCATTGCATTAGAATTCTCTAATTTTGAAATGGAGATAGCAACATATAGGGTCTTAAAGGAAGGAAGAGAACTTGCTGGAATTCTTTTTCTTTTGGTGAACAACACGAAGATTTAAAACACCTCTCCATTCCTATCTAAGGAGAAAAAAAGTCCTGCAATTGAAAATCTGAAAAAAAAAAAAAANAAAAAAAAAAAAAAAAAAAAGAAAGTGGAATAAGAATATGCCCAGTACTATCAGAGAAGAATTGCAGCATAACGTTGTCATTAGAAAAATGTCACTGAGATGACTGATTATTTTCAGTTGGATATTTGTGTTTTGGGGTCCCGTATGATTTTTTTGCACCATACAGGACAGAAAAAACTTATGATGTAGCCTGTTACTGTGTTTGTGTATAGCCCTGTGTTATGCTCACTATGGGTTTACTAAATTTTCATTAAAACTATTATAGAACTTGCACTGGCAATTCCTATCATGGAACATACCAAGGACTTAACTAATGAATAAAGAAATACATGCAACCTGTGTATTTTTATTTATGCTTTCTTGCACTTACTTATCTACCCTTTGATATACTTCATATTCTTTTTTCGTTGCTATAACAGCTCTTGTGACAGATGGGGATTTCTCACTTTCCTATAATTCTTATGGAACTAAGTAATATGAAAATCTAGGAGATGAGACATGTCATGCCCACATATTGGGAGGTTCTCTAGGTTTGAAGTTTCATTAGGGAATATTGATGGTGAAATTGTTTGGTTACAGAGGTGCCAAGAAAATTTCATCTCAGTTTTACAAAGCTGAGAATTCATCTTGTCAAGTAATTACTGCTTAGGAGCTGGAGTCAGGAATTATCTTTTTGTTTGTTTGTGCTCATCTGTATCACTGACTCTGTTACATTAAGATAAGTGGTTTAATCTGTGCACTGCTCCTCAGTATAAAATATTACCTTGTTTCACAGTACTGTTGCACAATGTAAGCATTGCCTGTTAACATACTGTATATCCACTCTCTAACTGATAATGCAGAAGAGAAATACTAATACCATGTGGTAAGAAATTAATTAGTCTATTCACCTTATATGCAAGTGAGGGCAGCGCCTCTGTAAACACCTTCTTTTTTTCCTGCAAGGCCTGTTATTTTTTTCTTAAGAAATTTATTCTCCTTTCAGCTTTTCTTTATAACATTAAGAGGTTTATGTGAATGCTTTGACCACTTTTAATTTATTGTCTCAAACACATTCAGAATCTTCTAGTACTTTCTGTTTGCCTTTAGCTTGCAGTATCAATGATAATGAATAATCATGCTGTTTTCTTCTAAAAATCTACATTATCATTCCCAGAGTAAAAGAGTCACTACTTCAAAGACTGATATAAATGAAATTTTATTCTTATCTCAAAGGTAAGATCAGTTAACATTGTTTATTGGTTGATGAAAAGTTCAACATGACCCAGCAATGTGAGCTTGGAGCCCAGAAGGCAAACCATATCCTGAGTTGCATGAAAAGCAGTATAGACAGCAGGTCGAGAGAGGTGATTCTGCTCCTCCCACGAGAACCCATCTTCATTGCTGTGTCCAGCTCTGGGGCCCTAGACATGTTGGAACAAGTCCAGAGAAGGCCAAAAAGATGCTCAAAGGGAGAGAGTACATCTCCTATGAAGAAAAATTGAGAGAGTTGGTATTGTTCAACCTGTGGACGAGAAGGCTTTGGGGTAACTTAATTGCAGCCTTCCAATAACTGAAAAGAACCTAGAAGAAAGATGTAGAGAGACTTTTCACAAGGGCATGGAATGACAGGACAAGAGGGAATGCTTTTAAACTGGCAAAGAAGAGGTTTAGATTAGATATGAGGAAGAAACTCTTCACTGTGGAGGTGGTGAGGCACTGGAACAGATTTTTCAAAGAAGCTGTGGATGCCCCATCCATGGAAGTGTTCAAGGCCAGGTTGTATGGGGCTCTGAGCAATCTGAGCTAGTGGGTGGCATCTCTGCTCACAATGAAAGAATTGGAACTAGATGATCTTTAAGGTCCTTTCCAACCTAGCCCATTCTATGAATCTGTGATTCTATGAAATAGATTCTATGAACTAGATATCTCATGCTCTCATTCAGTTATCCAGTGGATGGACATGCTGATACTGCTAATTCATTCTGTGATTCTATGAGTTACAACTGATTTCCAAACAAGCAGAAATATTGCATACTACAGTAAAAATATACTTTAAAAGGTGAAGGATTTTTTATTACATTTTCCTCATTACATTATCTTCAATATTTAAATTGTTTAGCTGCTTTATTCTCACTGGAAATTGGAAACAGAACAAATAACTTCACTATGAAAAATTTAAAGACTTAAAATTTCATAATATTTTAATAAGATACCTGTGAAATATTACATCCAATATGAGGTTGTTAAAGCTAAGAACAACGAAGGAACTCTATGAAATGTGTAACATTTTCTAGCATTGCTCATTCATCAAACGCCTTATAAAGCTAATTGCTACCTCGTTTATTGTAGACTGAATAGCAGGAAATCACTACTCTTCTATGTAGTAGAGCAGATAATCCATTAAGCAGCACAGTAGGACATGAGGCCATCAGGAGCCTCTCCATGACAAATGATTGATGTCTTCGAAGACAGGCGAGAACCTGGCTGTGCAGAGGTATGTCCTAGTCAAATCACAAATTCCTTTTGCACTGATCATCACTAAAACACATTTGTGATACTCTTGAACTGTAAAAGAGATCTGTGTCATTAGAGATGGACAATTTGTGTTCCTTTCCCTTGTGCTGCCATGCATGATAACCACAGACCTGGGGCAAGACTGTAGCAGAGGGAGAATCAAGGCAACTTAGTTATTGATTTGATAGCTTAATCTGTCTGTCATGTTCCCACTCATGTTGCAGCCTTTTCATTACAAATGGTGTTCAGGAGGTCTCTGTCTTCTTCCCAGACACTCATTTCCCAGGAATTGTAGAAAATGAACTATTTAGAGATCTATGTTAATTCTAGCTTTTGACACTGGCTAAGAGGTTTATCTAGGACAAAATACATACACAGTCAGCATGACCACATAAACTTCCTTTCTCTAGGAAATCAATCTCAAAATAGAAATAAGCATGAAGGCTAAATTGTAAAAGTCAATGATAGAGTAACCTCAGTTCTCTGTCATACAGGCTTTTGGTGATCCTGACCTCGAACAACTGTACAAAAATATACCTACTGCAGATTGAATCTGATAGAAAGCAGAGCACTTTTCTTGATTCATAGTTGTGTTATGTTTACATAACAACATCCCCTGGTATTTTCATGCATCCATATTCTTGCCATATATTGTACTGTGACTGTACTAGATAAATTTGTAAGCATAAAATTCTTACCTCTGTTTTTATTTTGATTGTTGGAATTTATAATAACCACTGCTTCCACTTATGTGAGAGTGAGAGGTAAGAACTGTAATCTGGATAATAAAAAATTATCTCCGTGGGCCACAGATTTCACCACTTCTGAGTCCTGTGAGACAAAGAAGAGAGAGAAAGTAAAAAAATTTATTGAGCAGGATATTTTCTTTTTTTTTTTTCCAGAAAAGTGTTTAAAAATTATATATTTTTTTTTATTTCAAAAGACAGCATGTTTGGATTCATATATTTAGCTGGATAATTAAATTTTATCAAAATTGATTAAAAATACTGAAATATTTGATATCCTGAAAGTTTTAAACTATTTTTTATCTCATACGTATACATTCTTAGTGTATTAGTAAATAATATTTTCATCTAAATTAGAACCTTCATTCAAAACTCTGATTATCTATTTTCTTAAAAATTTGAGTTCCGAAAGTCAACCATGTTAGACTTAGTTAGACCCACAAAGCCAATTCAAAGAGAGTGTTGCTGACTAATATAATAAAGTCATTTTTAAAAAAGAAAGTTTAAAGTTAATTACTAAGTTTGTGATAGCTGCATTTTGAATAGAACTGTCCTTCATGTTTGTGAACTCTGTTCTACCAGAGCAGTGTATTGTAAAAAAATGAATAAAAGATTTTTTCCAGTTACTTTACTCTGGTGGAAACTTCATCTGAAAAAATCTATTCAGTCTGGACACGGCACTTTTAAATACAATTCAGGCAAATCAGAGAGGGATTAGGCAACAGAAGAATAACATATATAGAAGACAAAATCCATGAGAAAATGCTGAATGACCTGGCTGTTGTAGACTATAAAAAAAAAAAAAGTCTGAGAGAGTTTGTAATATATGAAACATCTCTGGACAGAGGCTGGTTGTAGCAGAATATTAGGTTGCATTACAGCGTGTCAGGCGGTGATAAAATGTCTTAGGTATGTAAACATCATCTTGTGACTGTCCTGTGGCTCTGGGACAGTGACACATGACCACCTTTCCTTTTGTCTATTGGTTGTATTAACCAAAACAATCCTTAGACTATAAAACCAGATAAATTTGCAATAAAGAAGAGACTACTTTAGCTTCTCCATTTTGGCCCTTGTACAGCTTGTATATAGACTGCCTTTCTTTCCAAAATCCTCTGAATCAGCACCATGCACACAAAGCCAGTATGTTTTGTTAGCAGTTGTAGTTTCGGACAGTCCCGATCTCTGACGCCACCAAATTGATGATTCCATTCTAAGAGATCATAAACACAACTAGCAACAGCTAGTGAATATTTTTTATTCCTCACTTACCAAAGACAGAACATCAGGAAATTAGATTTGACATTAGAACACTGGGGAAAACATGCTAAAGGTAGTGAAACACACAAGCAGGCTGTATGGACAAGTCAAACAGATATCTTTCTTGGATGGATTTGGTCCTGAAAGAATGGGAATGGTATTTTTTGAGCCTTTTTGACAACTAGTTCTTACAACTAATGGCAGGCTTCTGCTAAAATTTATCAGATTCCTTTTCCAGACTCACTTTTCCAAAGTCTCACACTTCAAACTGCATCATGCTGATTAAAGAATAATTGTCCTCATTAGATAATCAACCTGGTGAGACACTTGGGATTCAATCCTATTATTTCAAATGAATTTTTAACTATTCACCAAGCAACTAGGAATACAGAAACAACTGGAGCAAATCAGAGCATTGACAGATATTAAACTGTCTCATAGAGGCACCAGTATAATCTTTTCCAAAGGGAAGTGCAAGAATCTTGCAGAAGGCTGGCATGAACACACATGCTCTAATGCTGTCTCCTTAGCCTTAGATAAATGCATGGATCATCAATGATTATAAGCTTTCAGCCATCCTCTTCTGATTTTCTTTTAATCTTTTCAATTCCCTTGAAAAGTGGACATTCTTATCATCTAGACAAATCCTTACAAACCTGCTTTAGTTTTAGTATCATCCACATTCATAGTAGTGAATTCTACAGACTGATTGGGCAGTGTTAGGAAAGTATATTCTTATAGTTTTAAGTATTCCTGACAGTGCTTTTGAATCTCTGTTTAGGTATTTCTTCAAATCATGTTTGTTCTGGCTTGATTTTTCAATTTTGAAAATAAAGAATTATTAAATAATTTAAAATTCTTGTAGACTCTTTTTTCCTCATCTTAATCCCAGAGTATATGAAATGAGCAGGTTTCACATTTTCATTGTGTCTTTATGCAAATTATATGTTTCTGTGTCAGATCTAACAGCTAAAGTCCCACCCAGCTGCTCACTCCCTCTCTCCCTCTTCCTGGCAGGACAGGGACAGACATTGGGCAAAAATAGAAGGAGAAAGCTTATGGGTTAAGATAAAGACAGGGGAATTGCTTAGCAATTACTTTCACTGGCAAATCAGAAACCAGACTTGGGGAAAAATAATTTACTGCAAATTAAAATAGATTCTCGTAGTAAGACTCAAAAAGAAAAAGGAACACCTTTTCTCTCCCCCACTGTCAGGCTTAGCTTCATCCCTTCACAGAAGCCTGATCTATCCCTACTCCAGACAGCAGAGAGGATGAAGAATTGGTTATGATCAGTGTGCATAGTGATTTCTCTTTGTCAGTTTTCTTGCTCTTGTATGTGCTCTATGCGGGCTACAGGAAATCTGCTGCAGCATGGGGTCTCCATGGGCTGCAGGGAATATCTGCTCCAGTGCCTGGAGGGCTTTATCATTTTCATTCTCTGATGTCAGTGATCTTAGTTCTCACTCTTCCCACACACACACACACGTTCTCTGCTTTATTTTTTTTTTCCTTTTAAAAACATATTTTCACAGAGGCCATACAAAATCCACTAACAGGCTCAACTTTGACCTGCAGTAGGTCCCTTGCAGGTGGATGGCTGGACAGCTGACTGATTTAGGAAGCTGACCTTCCATAAGAGGCCAATCCTGCAGCTAGAATTTGCTAGAATTTGAAATTTCCCAGTACTATTAAAACAATCATATGTGGCTGGCAGATATTCCTCAATACAAAACAGAGCTGTGAGCAGACTGATAAGAGAAGACTAAACAGGAAGATTTTCAGAGAATGCAACAAGACTGAAAAAGATGTTTCCAATGCTGTGCAGAGAAATACACTTTCATAAGACAGAAGAGCTACAGCAAGGATATATGTAAGGTGCAAACGGAGAAGTCTGATAGTCCAGTAAAATGTGGGTACACAGTACCCCATATGCAGCCATATCTATAAGAATTCTGGGAAAAGCAGGGACAAATAGTCATTAAAATAAATGAAACACATAAATGTTTCACTCTGAGCCTGGATACTCAGTTTTCTACACAGGCAGATAAGGAACACCCATAACAGGAAATTATACAACAGATCCTCCGTGGGGATGCTTCTTCTTAACTCCATGAAAAATACTCTAGAACAGTCTTCAGGAAAAAAAAAAAAAAAAAGAGTTTATAAACCATTTTTGAGCAGTGTAAACACAGATGTTGTCAACAGATCTAAGCATGTTTAATTATTCTTTAAAATACTGTCAGGTAACAGCTACTGCAACCAACTATTACCTTACATTTTCTGACATTCATAGTATTTTTGGTCCATGCATTAAATTCTTGGTGAATATATTCAACTATCTTCAAAAAATCTTGGTACTTTAAAAAAGGTAGTAATTATGTCATTCTTCAAAAGTCACAAAATGACATTCAGTGGCTGATGCAAATCTAGAATTTATTTTTAAACTCAAAGTTCAAGATATGTGCCTTGAAATATAACAGAAAATAATGTTCTATTTCTCCATTAGCTCTGAACTCTTGTATTTTTTTACTACATTTGTCATAGTTCTTCTGACTAGAAATATTATCAGATGATATTTTGTAGGGTTGCATTTTATTTCATTTACTCTGCCTGAAAACAGACTTCAGTGTTTCATCTTAGGGAGGAGTGTTGCATTCTTTTAACTTGTTCAGCTAATCAACATAATTTACAAAACAGAACCATTCTCCTGTAATAATAAGCTCTAGAGCACCCTCAATTCCCATTTCATTTCCAAAACTTACTGACTGCAGCCTTCTCCACCCCCTTCCCCCTGCCTCAAGCTATATTTTGGTTTCAGTGGCTTTCATAGACAATAAAGGCATTTTGAATTTCCAAACTGAAGGCAATTAGTTCTGTTTTGCTATACTGATAGGTTAGGCAATTAAAATTACTTGTCACACTGATGCATGGTCAGCATAAGCTATTCTTGAGGCAGCACAAGAACCCATCTAAAACAACTATCTGTAAAGGGTAGAAATCAAGTGATATATTACCAGTGCGGTCAGTAAAGGCACTGCTGTGACAAATCAATAGAAATGCAAGATTTCATTGAAAAATGTATTTTATAATATCAGGTTTGGAAGAGACCTATAGCTCTGCAAAAGACCTGAAAACTAGTATTTTTTTAACAAGTAAGAAATAAAAATGAAAGGGAAAAAATAAAGTTTTCTTTGCACAGTATAATACCCTTGTTGCTTACATTTGCAGAAGCTGAAATTTTGTAACGTGTTTTTTCTGTCAGGCACAGCTGCACAGAAGACAAGTCTATAAGAGATAAATGCACAAGTGAGTTTGATAAAACAGAAACCCCAACAAAAATTCAGCTCTAGTGAAGGAGAGATAAAATCAGATCTTTCAAGGAAAGGCCAAATAAAAGATGAAAATGTATGAATTGGTTACCTTCCCAGAATAAAAAATGAATTTATTTTGTTATAAAGCTGCATCATTGTTTCACCGTGATGGTCTAAGAAAATACCTGAAGAAAAGCTACTGTGTTGTTTTTACCTCTGCCTGTTACATTGCACAGCCTCTGCAGCAACTAAGATTAGCACTGGAAGCCTAATGTGAATCAAATCACCTTCACATCTCCTATATATACAGGAGATTTTAGTTTACATTCTTGTTTTCAAAGTACTGCATGCATGCATCGTAATTACACAAAAATGGGGTGTGTAGTGTGGGTGTGTGTGAGTGTGTACTGGAAAGAATCAGTTAGGATTCTTCCACCGTTGTTATGAATCAATTTTATCACAGAAGTGACTACAACACAGAACAAAAATACAGATTACGTTTTTTAAAAAAGATCTTGCTCCAGAACTGGCCTTTAGGAAGATTGTGCATCTCAAACACAGGAGGAAACTATAGGGGTCCTATGCAGTCTCTCCTAACAACCAGGGCAGGAGAGGTGAAGACCACTTCTTCCTGAGATCTGGCTTCATCATAAAGAAAGTCTGCAAAAGTCTAAACATTTATTATCCTTTGATCTTTACAGCAGAATGAGTGGAGCTTTCATATTCATATTGCTTGAGCATTCGTTGGCAAGTTACAAAGATGTAATGATTCCATTAGGGAATGCCTCTTTTTTTTGGGTGCTGAACTCAACCTAGCAAGATAGAGCCAAGCCTAATAATTACTTCTAGCTTTTAAAAAACGTTTTTTTAAGAGAGTGTTGTCATTTTTGTGAGAAATGCAAACTTCATAAAGCAATTCCTCTCTTTATTAAATGCCGTCATGTTTTTTTACTTTTATACTACTTTTCTATGCTCTTTTCAAGTGCTAAGCCAAAATGACTGTTAATAGTAAGTTGTCCAGAGCCAGCAACAGAAAGTTTAGGATGGAACCTACCTTGCAACAGAGGTGATGGGGCAACAGTAATCACTGATGTTTTTAAACTTCTACCTTTACAAAGATAATAAATACCACTAATTATTTCACTGTGGATGAATTTTAATTACATTTCTTCTCTACTAGTTTGTCAAGCGTTATATAATTTGCAAAAATATCAGAAAGGGTCAATATAGGAGACTGAACTAAAATGTCAATATTTTAGTTAGAGTATGGCATTAACGCTTCTTAAGAATTTATTTATTTATTTATTTATTTATTTATTAAGAGTAATTTAATGAATTTTAGTTAATTCATTAATTTTTATATTAATTTAATCTTATATTAAGAATTTCTATCAAACTCTGCCTACATGAGAACTCCCAGGTTCACAAACTAACAAGGGTTCTGGAGAATATTCACTCTGCTGTGCTTTGCTGATACATAAATAGAGTATATAGACTGTTATATAACTTCTGAGGTGGCAAGTACTAACAACTAAACAGTTCTGATGGTAATCTGAACAAACATCTACAGACACGTACAATTACTTGGTTTCACTAGGTTTTCATGTCTGATCTTTTATTTTAGATTTAAAAGGAAATGCTTAGGGAAATGTGGAAAGCTGTGTGATGTTTTAGGATGTTGATTATCAATGAATGTGGAAGCTATAATTAATTTTATGAGGAAAATTTGATTAACTGTAGACGCATAGATTTCTTCTTCAATGCTATGTATTTCATACATCCATACCATAAAGGTTTTTTATAAAATGCTTTTAAGTTTTTGAAAAATTGCTCAGCCTTAGAAAAATATATTAAGTCAAAATTATGAAAAGGATGAAATCTCAGTAAAAACACATAGAACTAAGGCTAGTCTGTTAAAGAGGAGTAGAGTTGTTCCTTGTGTAAAGCAATTTGTCTTCATTGAATCTCATTTCTACCATTTCTGTTATGCACTGAAGTTTACAAGATTAATCTGATGAGCATTGTCTCTTTTGACTTCAAATCAGCTCACACAATTTTTTGTTGGCATTGAAAAATGGGAGGAAAACCTTATTACTGATTTTTAAGGGAACAGACTTGATAGAATTTGACACATTAATTATGAACCATAATAAATTCATAGTCAGGACTTTGATCTGTTTCAGCACCCAATCTTCATTAGCTTTCACATAGAAACAAATTGACAGAGATCAGTCCCGCACTCTTTGTGTACTCATATTTCCTAATCTTTTTTGAGGAAATTTTCATACATAAAAATAGAAAAAGCAATGTTGTTACCTGTGGTGGTTTGAACCACTTTTATTGTCTCAGGGTGTGCAGTAAAGATGACGGAAAACTGAACAAAATTAGCAGCAGTTGAACAGTTTATTGCAGGGGGTCTAAAATAGGGAAGAAGGGACAACCCACAGGGACCCCAAAATTACACAGAGAAACACCTGACACGCAGAAAACACAAAGGGGAAAAAAAGGGACAAAACCAGAAAGGGAACTGCTCTCCCAGCTAGATGACTAGCTGAGAAAACAGGAGAAGGGAAGCTGTCTCCCTCCCTCTCTGCTGGAATCACTCCCCCGCCCTTGAAAAAAAAACACAAAAAGAAGTGAAAAGTGAACCTTCGCACCACCTTTCCGAAGGGCTACTTGCTTTCAAGCTGGGAATTGCTTCTGTGCCAAGAGAGATGGGTGGAGTCATGCCCCGGGACCTGCGACGGAGGAGAGGCGCTGTGTGCTTTGCCCCCGGGATCGAAAGCCAAATAGGAGTGGGAAGGCTGCTGTCCTCGGCTTTTTAAGCCCTCTAGTTCTCTCGTGAATCTCGCTTTCTTCTTCCTGGCCAAACTGTCTCTCCATTGCTCCAGCGGGGCCGAGCCCCTCCTTGTTTCTGGTGTTTTCCCGCTGAAAACTCACGCACTCCGGGCTAGAGTGCCATCTTTGTTTTCCTGGCTGTGGCATTTCGGGGACACCCTGGCGCCGGTATGGTGCCAGTGCTAGACCCCTGCCGCTGTCCACAAGCAGCCACCGCACTCATGTTCCCGGCTGGGGCTGGTGCCGAGGCTGCCACGCCGACAGTCATAGAGTGTCTTTGCCTGCAAGCCGGAGTCACCAGGACCACACTCATTGCATCACCCCGCTGCCCCCCGTATTGACACCTGCACCACCTATGCTGGGATTGAGGGACTACCATGCAGCCTGAGACGGCCACCCCCCATCGCGTGGGGATCGGCACCAGCCACCGCTGCCCCCACCCCGTTGCGTGGGGATCGGCACTGGCCGTGGCTGTCCTGGTCTCGGGGAGCCCCCGCCACCAGCACTGCTGGCCCCATGCTTCCGGGAGGGCCCGGGGGAACAAGGAGCCACCGCTGCCCCTCTGCCCCCGACCCCAAGCTCCCAGGGAATGGCGAGCAGGAGCGAGGACCATCCTGGCCACAGCCCAGCCCCAGGGAACAGCGGGGCACAGGGGGAGCAGCTCCCCTTCCCCCTCCTGCCATATAATTTTCTTGTGCTTAATTATGTGAACTACATTATTCTTAATGAACCAATGAGTGTCCAACACTAGCACTACTTTGATATTCATTTTTCTTAAAAATAGCTACTAAATATTCTGCTGGATATCTCTCCCCATGTATTTTTGAAAATACCTGATCAATGAATTACTTTAGATAGTTCCTTCTTACACTGCAGTAAATTCTCACAAAATTTTAAGAGAAATAAAGTCATTCCTCCTGGCCACACAATGTACTGCATTTAATGTTATTCATAGAGGTTATGCCTATGCTTTGCCTCCACTTCCCTTTATCATGACCACTTCTTTCTCTTTTTAGCTTTCTAAGAAATTGTTACACAAAGTGTTCTGCCAGTGTTTGAAAATGTGTGTCTGTATATATAGACAGAGATTGAGTGAAAGAGATCACAGGAAAATATCTTAGTAAGCACTGTTGGCATCCTTGGCATCTGTTATTTGCATTCTTTTCTTAGAAGAATGATTTGTTCATCTAGCAGAATATGATTGATTAACTGAGCAGAAGGGATATTTTGCATGTGTCAGTACTTGGAAATGCCATAGTCTGTATCTATTCTCCTTCCGGTCTCTTCTCTCACATGGTTTAATGCAAAATGCTAATCTTTGTAGGACCCTGCCATTGTTTCTCCAGTTTCATCATCCTTCTGAAAAATTATCTTTGTTTTATGCAAGGATTGGTTTTATAACCTAAGGGAAAATGATGTACAAACCATTTTGTAAAATATCTCTGTGTGAGAAGTTTTAAAATATTTTCTTATGAAGTTAATATTCACTGGAAAAGTGAGATGAAAATGAGGCTGATTTATTCCTCAACAGAGTCAACATTGTACCAGCAGCAATAGTGAAAACTTCTTCAGTTAAACTATGAACATTAATCAGTCTCTGCCTAAAGATATGCTTTCTTTAGGTGTTCTGAAATTGGTTTATTCTGGTTCTATGAGAAATTTACTACTAGTTGTCACTCAGTTCTACTGTCCTTGTGCAATTTCTTCAGAGAAACAGACTTGAACATAAAGTAAAAGAAAAATGGATTATGAGTGTGTTAATTCTCTTGTAGAAAAAGTTCACCAATGTTTCTATGTAGATATGCACTTAATCCTAATTTACTTCATTCCTTCATTGAATATACCAGTATTACAGTTTATTTCCCTTGTACTATTTCAACTTACAAAACTCATGGTTTTAATACAGTCATGTCTAAACTAAAAATTAATAAAATTATATATTCATTTTTGTATCCAGGGAGAGACAGTATGGTCCCACCTGATAGCCAGAGTCAAGCATGGACTTTTGAATTAAAAAAAACAAAACAAAACAAAACAAAAAAAGACAAATCAGAAAGAAAATTAAAAGCTTAAATACAAAAGCTTTCTGACTCCTGTATTTCTTACTCATATCTCTTGGAAAGCTATTGGGTTGTTTCCCTAGGGAAATAATAGAAACTAGAATAAAGTCTTAGGCTGTCAACTTCACTTCTTCAGTGCTATAATTGCAAACTTTTCACATAGTTCACATTATAGATTTAACTTATTTTGCATACACAGCTTGAGAATATGTTTCTGTACCATAATTGTTTGGTAAACTGGGGAGGATAATCACCTCACTTAATTTAAGCCAAGATAATTGTCCAGTTAGCCACTGGGGCTGCCACTAGTCAGTGGAGAAAAAGAGTTACCAGAAGTTGATTCATCCCGTCTCTATTGGTCAAGTATCTTAAGAGTGAGATGAATTTCTTTCCAACATGCTTATCACTCTTCCCTGGTCTGCTACACAGTATATCTTGCTTACACAGTATATCTTTTTTTTTACTGAAACTGGCACAAATTATTTTAGCTTTCATTCAACATACCAGAAAGACAAGTGAATATTTATGTACTTTTATGTGCTTTTGTTTTTGAAACCTCAACCTTTCTCTGCAGTTAAGATTTATTTGAAGAATAGGCAGATACAAAGACTAAAGCCAATGAATATGTCATATAAAATTCTTTGCTAGAATTTTGTGACATGTAGACCTATTGTGTTCAGTCTCCACCATTTTTTATTTTATCTTCCTGAATGCTCATCGAAACCAAGCAGCAACGACATGTTTTATACGGATAGGACATTTCTATTATGCCAAAGGATCATATTCCCAAAGTTCCTACAGCAGCCTACTAATACCACAGAATGGGTCTGGTCCTTCATAATTTAGATCCCTTTTATAAATCATTTTTTCAATTGTTTAAAAAAAGCTCAACACAAAATATTGAGTTATTTCTGTGCCTATTACAAAATATTTTCAGGCTAACTAAAGCTTATTAGACTCAGAAAAGGATGAGTGTAAAATTCCCTAATTTGCTTTCCCTTCCATTTTTTTCTGATCCCAAGTGGGCCTTTTGATATGACACATGACTTTAAAGGTGGAGTTACCCTCCTGTTACATTCAATAGGAGATGGTGGTGGTGAGATATATCCAATCATGGAACAGAAATGAGCACTCATCATCATGGCCAAATGTAACTTAGCAACAGCTCACATTCCTCCTGTCAATAGATTTTAATGTTGCTGTGCTATTGAGACCTAAAGGAAACAAAGGTACATGCACACATCCACTCTCACAGAAAAGTCAAATAATTCCAACCAAAAAAATATTAACCTTCTAATATCTTGATAAGATTTTGCATGATAACTTGGGCCCTTTATTTTTTTAAAACAGAAAACCAGTTAGATTGCTGCAAACAAGCTCAACACAAAAAGACTGTAGGGAAAGCAAAAATTTTTTTCCAACAAAAGAGTGCAAAGCACTGTCATTCCCAAAATTGTAACTCCCAGACGGAATACACCACTGTTGGTTTCATGAAGCTGTGCTGCAGGTAAATCTGCACTGAGGCACAGACACTGATTTTACAGCCACAGATGTGTCTTTATAACTCGGTTAAAAAATCTCTTATGTTGACAATTCATATAAAACTGAAAAAATAGCATTGCCTAGTGTTTAATTCATAAACCCCTAAGTTTTATTACTACTATTATAATCAGCAGCAATGCATATTTCTTTCTTGGCTCATTCTATCTTTTGTTATATGTCTATCAGTAACTTGAATTAGATTGGAAAAGCATTTTTTGGTAATGAGTTGGAGGTCAAGGCTGTAATAAACAATGAAGATGATGGATCACTGAAGAAGTAGCACATTGGGGCAAACAGCTAAATGTAATGCTTTATTTAATATAGGCAAATAGGTTGTTTAATTTAAATTGGTCATCTGTAAAACAATTAAATTTAAAAGATGGAAAACCATTCTGGAAAGAAAAATCTTGGAGAACAACTTAAAAGTCCAGGAAACCAGTATTTGCATGTGATCAGTTAGGACGACATTTTTGACTGAGACAGGGAGCAATGTGTAAAATATAAAGCAATTTCCTTGATGTGAATACCACTGTGAAAAAAAATAAAATAGCTCATTTCATGGGCAGTGAAAATTAGAAATTAGTTTGGAAGACACCAGTGGGGATGGAGTGCCAACATCTGCAACTGAGACACTCAGATGTGTCTGAGTTTGCATTGGCAAGTACCAATATGCAAGTTGTAGCAATGAATTGGCAGAATAATACAGTTAGTGCTGGGCACCAAACATCCACACTGCAAATGGATGACAATTTTATTTAATATTACTTCCAGTCTGGTCTTCTTGTTCACACGTTCATAAGTCACATTAAAAATTGTCCTGAAGTATGTATCACCCAGATTTGGATTTGTCTAGAGTCCAGTCTGTGCAAATAAAAGCTGTGTCAAGAGGAAAAGACGTCTTAAGTGGGGATGATAGGAGATTTCCTTCAAATCAGCTCTTTGTCTCAATCAAAACACATTTAGTGTATTTAGAGAAGTAAAAACATGAAATGGCTTGATGTCTTTGTAAGTATCTGCTTATGGACAAGTATATGTCCATGTAACCTGTGAGTATAAATGACATACACACTAGTTTTTAATTACTACAGTGAGTCCTCTACCACTTAAAATGTTTTAACCATGATTTTCTTTAAAAAATTAGTTTAGGCTTGTGAGTGGAGACTCATTTTCACGAATACAGAGGTGCACAGAGATACAGTGAAAAACAGGGTAATTGTAATAACCAAGGCTGACACAAGAAGATGACCAATGACGCAGCGAACGAGACCACTGGTGTTGTCAGTGTTGTAAAGACTGTTTCTCCATGTGTTGATCTGTGTATGTACATATATACATGTATTGTAAACATGTGATCATATGTGTCCTTTTGGGGAATACAAGCTCACCTTCACTGTTGGTTTGAGCATGGGGCCTCACATCCACAGGCTGCAAGATTCAACAGTCCCTATCAGTATATGACAATTTTGAAAAAAAAAAAAAAATAAAAAAGGATACAAAATAAATAATATGAAGAGAGTGATTTTATTAATATCTTACCCCCAGTTCAGGCCTGATGCCATAGACTTCAGTTAAAAAATAACAACAACCAGGTGGCCAAAAATATAGATAGGAATTGAAATACGCTTCCTAAGGGAGCTCAGTGTCATGTGAGCTGGGGATTTTTATGCAGCCAAAACCTGTAAAAATCCCATTAGTCCCTTTCCTTCCCTTCCTCCCTCCCTTCTTTCTAGCTCTCCCTCTTTTGATCATAACCAAATAATGAACGCATAATGGAATTATACTTTTTTTAAAGAAGGATTGCTTCTTATTTCTGTAAATTTTTAACTTGCACTCCTCTATTTTTCTTATTGTGTTCAGCATAAACACTTATTATTCACAGGTAATTTACACTAGTTTGTATAACAAAACCAGTCGTTACTAAATTTAATTTCTCAAGAAGGTCTCAAAGCATTTTTGTGTTTCTTTATAAACTCTCTATGAAGATAATTTTGTTAAAAATAAGTGAAGGGTTTGCTAACATTTTCCAAAAATCCTATGAATTATATAAGATTCTTTTGTATTTGTCACAGACAAGAAATAGATTTCAAGATTCAGAATGTTCACCTTAGAAAATTAGCACGCCATGACATTTATAAAAAAGAAAAACAAAAATCCCCATACCAACAAATCCTGACAAAACCAGACTTTTACCTAAAACTTTATTACAGAGCTTTATATCCCAAAAATATTTTGAGCTTTTTGTTTTATTTAGATTGAAAGATCATTTCTATTGAAAGTACTTTGGTGAAATCATTCCAACATTCTGTCACATCAACTAGTCATGTCCCATAATGCTCAATACATTTGCAGACAAAATGTAGATATGAAATCATGAGTTTTACCCACTATTTTTACACTTCTTTGCAGTTTTGTAGTTTATTTTACAAATTCAAAAGTCTGAGACATCAGTTAACTTTATTTTTACATAGATCACCAGAGAGAAAAAATAGACAGAAATAGACAGAAGATGGTCTGAGCAAATGAAAACAGAGGCATGCAATTAGAAAAATGGAAATTAAAATTTTGTCCAGCGTACATCATCCAATCTTGAAACTTCAAAGAGGTACATCAGGAAGACAAATTTAAGAGAGAAGAGGAGCTCCGTAACCTGGCCTGACTGAACATGATGAATAATAATTGGTTTAATCTGATTAGTTATACCAGTTTGAAGGAATGTTGGGAAAATCCCCAAATCTATCCAACTTTTCCTGCTTTCTTGTGATTTCTGTAGTTATTTTTTTTATCTGACAAGAAAGCTGCTGTAGGTTGGAATTTTACTGAACGCAATGTAGAGTGATTGCTTGTCAGGGTTGTTGTCGGATGGTGGGCATACCTCAGTTATTACTGCCATGAGGTTTGTTTTCACATTTTCTAGAACTTGGAAGTTTCTTCAAGAGAGAAAAAAATAGGCCATTATCACTGAAGTATTTCCATCAAGTTTTCAAAGTTTTCAAAATAGTAGGAAAAAACCCAAATATATGCAATGGCTTTAGAAGACTCTTTTTTTGTCTGACAATTAGGATAGAGACCCTAAACTTGCAGTCCAGTGCTGGAGGAGTACATGTCACGACTTGCCCTAGCAACCTGTTTTCTGGATGCAACAGAGAAATACTGTCCAAAGCAGATGCCTTAAGAAAAACAGCATCTCTTTTATACTATCTTCCTCCTTGGTGGCCTTTCCCTGCCACACCCTACACAAACATAAGATTGTGTGAGTCTGGCTTTGGGAACCAAACCTTTCACTTCTGCACACCAGATTTTCTCTACAGCCCTTGAATGCTGAACAGGGACTGTAAATCTACTTCTTGAGGATACCGGATACATGAGGCTTGCACTGGTGTTCAGTCTTATACATACATGAAACTCAACAATATCTGTGAAAATCATGGGAGTATTTTGCACTTCTTGAATCTGTCTTATTGCATATGCACAGTGAAACCATCATTTGGTTGGAAAAATATGGAAAATGCAGCTTTTTCATGAGACAAACACAAGGCATATGAAAGTAGACACTGGTGGATGAAATGAAAAATAATAACTATATTATCAAAGCTTAGAAATTTAGTAGGAGCAAGAAATTTCTCATTTTTACAGACTTTTTTTTTTGTGATGGCTTTTTTTTTTTAATCAATATATTTCAGAACACTATGGAGCACTTTGGAATCCATCCATGTAATGGTCAAAGTTGAAGTAGACTGGGAAGGAAAGTTCTGGAAAAGTTCTGACTGTGTAGTACCGTTTCCTCCTCAAAATGTATACTGGATACTTTTTTTTTTTTTTTTTTGTGAACAGGCGTTCACAATTGTTTTGCCTAGAATTTGTTTTAGCTTTTTTTTCCCCATATGCTGAATGTGGTCCCCCTTTTTTTTTTTTTTTTTTTTTTTCTTCTGCTGAAGGGCTGCCCAGGCAGCCACTAGTCTCCTTGTTCTGGCTGTTTCACTGTGCCATGCAGACCCTGCAGAGGGAGGTGCAGATCGTATCTCCCAGGAGGGAAGTGTGGGAATGAGACTATGAGGGTGGTCCTGCAGTGCAGGGGGAGAGTAAGCAAGGAATCTGGAACATGAGAAGATACTGGGAGATGCTTGAGATGAAAAGATAAAACCAATCAACTCTATGTAAAGAGGAATATGTAACTTGAATACAGAAGTAAACAGGAAACCTTTGAGGGGACTTAGAGGGAGCAAGACTCAAGGGAGGAAGATACCTTAGGGAGTGCAGCTGTCAGGGAAACATGAAGCACTCTTGGAGACCAGATGTATTCTCTCACCCAGAAAATCTGTTTTGTTGGTGTTTTTTTCTATTTGAAAATTATCTTCTTTAATAAAATTTAGCTTTGCTCTTTGAAAGTGCCTTTAGCACTTTTGCTCTTTTAATGAAGAGATGCAACCAGACTTCTCTCAATTCTCTAGAGTGTTATCACAATCACAGAAAAAAGAAGTTCAGTGCAATGGGAGAGCTCAGACTGGAATTTAGCACAGTTCCATGAGCACAAGAGGTATTCACTTGACTTTCTATAAACCATTTTCTCATTTATGTTTCTCAAGAGGCATAATTTACAGACCTTATCCTGTGTATCTGTGCTAGTGGAAAGTAAAGCTGAGCAGAAGATAACTTTCTTGATCAGATATGAAACCTAGAAATAAAACTTAGGCTAGTGTTAATTCATGCTTTGGATCAAGAAATTATGCACCATTAAAAGGAATCAATTTCTTAGTTTAAAAAAAGTAAAGACAAAATTTATAAGCCAAATGACAGGCAGGAAATAAAAGGATATTGCACTAGAACTAAGCCCTGAGATTCCTTATTGGACACAGAGAACTCAAATGGACTCAAATCAGACCTTTCTCTGCATCCAAAGTGACAGGTATTAACACAGTGGCAGAAACTCCTCAGACAAGCAACTCAACTACATCAGGATTATCACAAACTAGTCTTAATAAAACTAAGAATGAATGCATGTCAGTATAAACTTGACAAAAATGTCACTAAAGAACTTCCCAATGACAGCATAATTAATATGCCAAGAAGTAAAGTTAGGCTAAAATTTTCGTGATCAGTTTTATAGAGAAATAATTGCAGCTGTTCACATGTAATCCTTTGAGTTTCTAAGACAAGTTGAACAGATTGAAAGGGTGGTGATAGGATCTGTAACTGATGGTAGATTTTTATTTACCAAGTAATCCATTCTTCATGAGCTGGCAGGCAGGTTTGATTCCATGACAGGCAAGAAAACCCATTCAAATGGGCTTGAATAATTTCTTCAGGGTACTGAGGAATGTGAGAGAATTATGGGACATCTCACGGGACTGTAGCTACAGTACTGACAGGCCCATTTTTCCCAGTAGATGGTAAAAAGGGGCTGATGTCTACTCAGTCATAGGGAGTATGTTTTCCAGGCTATGTGTCATGGGGTTGTCCTCCCTGCTCTCTCTTCCAAACCACAGATGAACCTGGCCATTACTTCACCAAAGTGAAACAGGCTTACATGGATGGAAAGTTAAATGATGATGAGATTAGAAAGACAGAGTGCACCTGAGCAAGTGCCTTCAGTTAGAGATTATAAAAAAAAAAAAAAAAAAAAAAAAAAAAAAAAAAAAAAAAAAATTTCAGGAAAAAAAAAGAGAGAAAAAGCATAAATTTCAGTGAAATCAATAGAATTGCCCTTAAGTTCTATGGGATATTTTAAAAATCTCGCTGTGAATGTTCATGACCTAAACTACTTATGTGTGGAAGATAAAGAAGGGAAATTTTAGGGAATTTTTGGAAACAAGGTATATTTTGCAGCTTCAAGCACCTAATTAGAAATGTTACCAATTGATTTAAATGGGCAGAGAAAGACCCTATCTTCTTTGATCTAACTCTGCCGGATCAAGTGACGCTTACCTGGGACTGAATGTGTGATTTACATATCGATCTCACAAGAGTACTTGGGATTTATTTTATTGTTTCTTCTGACAGGTTAAGTACAAAAGAATAAAATCAATGGGGCAAACATCTTTTGAGGTGGAATTTGAATAACACACTGACCTGATAGTATTAAAACCTTAGTAAAGGACGGCATATTTTATGTGCACTAAGTTCTCCATGGAAAGGAATGTGAAGGAGGATGATAAAAACTGCTATCCCAGCATAACTTTACTGAAGTAATAAAATTGGTAACTATGTAACCTCTTTATTTGTTTCTTTAACAAATTAAGATAATATTCCAGGATAAGTGTGCTTGAAAATAATACCAGACCTCTTTACAGCATTACACCAGTAGTGTTAGCTACTTCTTGAAATACAATTGTATTGTGAGATATCCCATAGACTAGTGTCAAGATCAACATCCCCTTGAATCGGGTACTCAGTCTAATTCAACATATTTACTTCCCCCATTATTTTTTTTAATTTTTTTTTTTTTTTAGAGACATGTAAGATAGTGAGAGAAGTTGAAAAGAGTAGAACTGCAACAGTGCCTGGAAAAGAGGAATATCCAAGTGAAAACCACAAGTTATTATCATAGAATCATAGAATAATTTTGATTAGAAAGGACTGCTAAAGGTCATCTAGTCCAAACCTCCTGCATTATGCCAACATTTTCTCCACCCAGAATTACATGGAAGAGCAGGGCTCACCTCATAGGGATTATCCAATGCTTTAGATATCTGCAGAGTAAATTGCCCTAGGCACATTAAGGCATCCAAAGATTTGCAGCCACATGAATTGTGGGGGGCTATAGTGCAAGAAGGCTTGGCAAATGTTTTGGAGTATTTTATTTTGCTCGTTCTTGCTGGAAGTTGAGACTGGGAGTGCCTAGCTTCCTCATTCTTAAGATCTCATATGTTGCTATTTTTTTTCCACCAGTAAACTTTCAAGTCTTTTATTCTCCAAAGAGAGTCTCAGGACAGTGAGTTTCACAGGCTAAAAATATATTAGGGGAAATCTATATTTCTTACAGTTTTATGCCATCTTGCCTTTTCATGAGTAATCCTCACGTTCTTTTCTCTCAGTTTGACCACTCCTTCTGAGATAGTTCTTTTTTGTTATAACTCCATCTTCATTAGTTAATCTGTAAAATGACCTAGTAAGGAGTTGGGAAACGGTGGGATGAGTTTTTATTTTAGTATGATAGTTTATTCTCAGGTGAGTGACTTTAACTTTGCTATAAGAACTATTGTGCAGATGACTATTCTCTCCTTTGCAGCTGCAGTTGTGTTTCTGATAGTGACAGTGTTTCTGTTAGTGTGTATATCACCTCACTGCAGAATTGAAATGTTGTCATTTTGTGTGTGTCATTTGTGTGTGTTCAACACACTAGTGGTATTCTCATGTTTTCCAATTTCACAGATGCAGTTTAATTGACTTTCTGTCATTTTTAATGACTACCACATTGAACAGGCAGGCTCGAGATTCATCTGCAGAAAGCCACTTCAGAACAAAATGGTAGAGTGTGCTATGGGCTACGGAAATTACATCTTGTTTCCAATAAGAATTTAGTCTGAAAAAAATATTTTTGGGCTGCAGTTATTGGGCTACAGTATATTGTTTTTCTTTTCATATGGGAAGAATTAGCTTTTCTTATTGGTGTAAAGCACATAATAATCCTTCTAGAATGACCTAATATGAAACTTCTTGTTGCAATAAATTCTTAGTCTGAAATAATGCTACCAAATATGTGTAAAAATGTAGGAAGTGATATATTTTCTAGTATAGACAGCAATATTAATACTGACCTGCAAAGACAACTCAGTTCTAAAAAATATTGATGGTTTTCCCTGCCTTTCATAATGTGCTAGAGACTAAAGAACTGATCCACTTTATTTAAAAAGTTTTGAGATTACCATAATTGTAATCACCTCATACTGAAAAAAATATTTATGGCCACAACTCTAAGTAAATATTAGTATTTATACATATTAGTAAATATTAGTAAATAAGACCAACATTTCCTTCAGGAAAACTATCAAATTAGCATCAAAAATACCATTATTGCTACCAACTTTATTAATATTTCTGAGATATCAAAATCTATTGCTCTTTATACAGTCAGATGAAGTCAAGATGTCTGATATCCCTTTCAGGAAAACAATCTTAACTTTTGTGTTGTACAGGTAAAAACATAAAATCTATTACAAAATTTAAGCTTTGGCCATCTCCTCTTTCTTTTCACAGAACTGTTTTCTGTCATTATGCCTGTATGCATTCAGCAGAAATGGCAAGAGATTAGTTAACAGACAAGTCATTTGAGAGGTCATATTGGAGATGTATCATCATGTACTAGAAAGGCTTGCTCTGCCACAATGAATTTATTTCACAGTTAACTGATCTTGATTTTTAAGGTTGCTTGTATTTTAAAAGAACAACATTTCCTCATAGGAAAACAAAATAAATAAATTCTACAATAATTGTTTAAGAAACCATATGTCACATCATCTTCTGCTTCTCTTTCATTTTTTTTCCCATCCAAAGGATTAATCTCCTGATGCACAACCTTTTCTTCTGACCTTTAGGAAATTAAATAAAAATGAGGAATTTCCCTCCTCCCCATTTAGAGGATGAAAAATATGCCTATAATGTGAAGTAAAATAGATTAAAACCCTTCTTAATAAGTTATCAAAACCTCTAAAATGCTTTTGACAAAATCTCATAAATGCCTTTTCCATCATTTGGGAATATGTGCAATTAAAGAATACTAAAAAGATTAAAAATTAAAATAGATTTCATAATGGATTACAGGTCCAATCCATGATTAACATGCCCATCAGCCTTTCTGTCTTCACCACAGACTGGTCTTTCTGGCGTAATTTGATGGCATAGAGATTTTGGTGGTGGCACAAAAATGAATCATACTGCATTTTAAAAATTGTTTTAGCCGATTCCTGTAATCTGCCTCATGTCAGAGCCTTGACCAATGTTGCAGCTTCCCTTCAGGCTGTTTCTCCAGAGTGCATCTGTCCTCCACCAACATTTACAACCCCCATAAAATGTTCATGTTTCATGTCCTTGCTTTACATGCTAAGACTGATTAACAAGACACTCATTAATGGGCTCAATTATCCTTGTATGAATTCCTATTTGCTAGGAGCTGGATCATTTCCAAGGCTATTTTCCAAATAAATTAGCACAGGCATTTTTGTCACTGTAACTTTTGGCCAATATTCTTGTGGGCTGTTTGTGGTGACAGAGTTAAAGGAATATACCTAATTATTAAAAGAGGAACCTTCAAGATCCTCAAAGAAAATTTAATTGGGGGGGGATGTGCAAAACGTCTTTCACATGCAAAACTATGGGTCCATTCTTTTCTTGGCAGGAAGATGACCAGATTTTGAAATAAGCCAGTACATGTCACACTCTATCATAAAGATCCTGCAAAAATTACGAGTTAAGACGAATATGTTGCTGTGCGTAAGAATGAAACCTCTCTTCTTCTTTTGAAACATACTTAAAATCCATAGCCAGGATTTTTACCAGTATTGTGTGATGTGGGTTTATGCTTTGAAATTTACAGGATTGGGAAACAGCACTTATTTTGCGAATTCACTGCCATTTGACTTTCTTTTACTCCTTGATTGCTGTAATGTGAAGAGAGACTGTTACTTACAGACATATCTATATGACATAACTCTTCACCTACACAGAGGGCTTTCTAAAAAGGATCAAGTGAAAACAAACCAAAATTTTTCTGCTGCCTAGGGAATTAACTGATGTGCCATGTGTGAAAATGGCTCTCCTTAAAATGAAGCAATTCAAGAAGTAGAGAGCCTGCAGTATCACAAAAAAGTCAGCTGGTGCTTAGTGGAAGGCAGCTTGAACATATGCTGATATTCTGAGTGGGATGGATACAGTTCATTCACATCCACCCTAAAAATATCATGCAGCATATTGCTGAGGAAGTAGTAGGAGAAGAGCAGGCAGAAGCAACATTCATATCCCTGCACTGGGAACTGTGTTAGGAAGCTGGGAAATGAGAGGTGGTGCTAAAAGTGGTGCTGTCACCTTCATCTGCTCTTGGATAGATGAGCTTGGTGGTGGGATGCTGTCCTTCACTGTTGCCACCTCCCTTTTATACAGTGAGTGTTATTACTGCGATTACTCACTGTTTAGTGATACCCTTAAGGGGGACAGTTAAAGAAGGTCAGATGGATGATATTTACTCTGTGTGTCCTTAGAAGACAAGGACCAAAGAAACACTAACTTTGGGAACATGATGACATTAACCATAGCTTACAAAAATGTCATGTAGATCTCAAACATCATATTGAGAGGGTAGAAATTTTATGCCAGAGCTTTGTTATCTGTGTTTCATACAAGTGTGTTTCATAAACTGAAAAAGACTGGGACCAGAAGAAGACTCTTGGAAGATTTTTATTCTTTTTGCCCTCAAATAAGGTTTATGATTTTACAAATAATGCTAAACTCTTTCTTACACTCCTTAGCTCCTTAATATAATTTTATATACAATTTATAAATGACATTTCCGGGAGAAGCACTACAGTATTTTATCTGAATAGTTTTATTGGGCAACTGAATATTGCTTCTCTGACTGCTTTATCTGAATCTAGATCCAGAGTCTCAAAAAAAAAAAAAAAAAAAAAGAGAGATACTTTCCAAATGGTTTTACATGCAACCTACAAAGACTGGGAGCAGAATTAATAGGGCTATTTGCAAATGTATCTGCATCCCTTATGGAGCTTGTATTTTGTTGACATAATTTTACACTTTTCTAGGTTTCAGGGCATTGAAGATGCTCCTGGTTGCCTAATTATCTACAGCTTTCCCTGAGGAAAACTTCAGACCTTCTATTCATATGAGAGCCACTGACTCTAAACCATATGTTTATTATATCCAGTTTTCAGCAATAAGATAAGGTTTTGATGCCCAGGAGTGCAACTGAAAATGCAGTCACTTCCACATGGCAAAAAGAAACGTGTCACATATCAAGGCACAGCATTCATATATCAAATTGACTGCAAGCACCTTTGGTGGGGCTGAGATGTTTGATTTGGATACATTTCCAGTACGTTCTTTCATGGACAGGAGTGGAAAACAGCTCTGAACATCCCCATTTGTCTTTGCTTTTCTTCTTGCCCTCTTCCACGAAGTGATGTTGTATGTGACCCATTTGAAATGGCAAATATAGAACAGCTATTATGCTTTGACAGGTGGGAGGAGTTGATTTGGCTTCCTTTGATCCAGTGCTCCTCAACTGGCCATGAGCCTTGTGCACCAGAGAATCTGCCACCAACCTCTTAAAATTATTGTCTCTCTCAAAATGTATTAAGCATCCTCAAAGTGCTTTTATTTGACTTTTTCATGACTTTTTCATTGCTTTCTAATGCTGACAATTACTGTAGATGCTTTTGTATCTGTTGTTTCGCTTGGCTTTCTCTTTCATCCCCACATCGCCTTTTGTACGGATATTTCAGCTGCCAAGAGACAGATGCGTTAAGCAGAATCTTTTTTATAGAAAAATGGATTAGAGTTCCTGAATTGTGTTGCTTTGGCAGCTCTGATAAGGAAAAAAACACCCGCAGTGTGGTGATAATGTGGGAAAAGCTTCATCATCTGCTATTTCTCACTCCTTTGCTGCATTTAAATTATGTAAGAGTCTGCTTCCACCTCAGCTTACTGCACCCCGCTTAGCAGTCTGCATGACTCTGCAGTTAATTCTTGCAGCTACTGTAATTCCCTCTTGAAATTATTTGGCAACTCACCCTGCTGAAAAGGGTATATCTGGAAATTGCCTTTTGTGCAGTTTCACAATGTCTGCGATTATCCGATTTAAGCCTGAGGATCACACTCAAAGGAATTGAATTTCCATACCTGACTAATAGCTCCTGTCTGCACTTCCATTTCTAGTGGATTCTTCATAAAGCAGCAAGTTTTGAATACAAGATTCTAAAAAAAGCTCACTGAGGAACAGCAGAACTCAAAACAACACAAGCAGTGAATGAAAACTGGACATGAACATTCACACTAAATCTCAAAAGGTAAAAATTTCTGATGTAGCTCAGTGTCTTCAGGAAGAGATTTGATTCTTGGGGTCAAATTTTCTAGACAAAAATAATGTTAGAACAAGCATCATCAAAACAGTGTTTGTGAGAGATTTTGTGTGCAGAAGCACGCACTACTTTCCTTATTTCACAATATCAAACTACAGTGAGTTTCACAAAGTTCTTGAATTGCTTAAGGATCATAAGAATTAATTATTATTGGTTTCTGTGAAAGTACTTGTGGTTCAAGACCAAAGCTAGTTGTGACAATTTCTCTTTGATCTGTAATCATGATGAGCTATAACAAAAACAGATCCTAAAAGAATAATCAGCTTCTTTATATTTTAACGCTGATCTTGCCTAACATTCCATGTTCAAGCAGAAGGAAAGGAACAATTTCTGGCAACTTCTTCTTCAGCTATGAAGAAGAAAGTATTTACAATTAAGAATCATACACTCTTATCTTGAAGGTTGCATATCTTAAAGATGGACCCAGCTGTGTTCCTCTTGCAATGTGTTAAGTACCTTCAATTCCCATTGAAACCAAGTGGGGTCAAAGGACACCCGGCACCTCACTAGTGTGGACTGTTGGCTGCCGACCAGCCTGGATGTTTATGTGCAGGTGTGTTACACTACAAATGCTTTCGTAAGAGTTGTAAGTTTTTCCTACACAGACAAGACTGAGGACGTCTCAAGGACACAGTGCTTTAAAGCTTTTTGGAACCTACAGCCTGCAATAGCCTCTCAGACACATGTCCAGCTCATAATAAAATAGTAGAAGAACAGTGCCACTAGTGCGCATACCTCTGCTGCAAATGTTAAAAGAAATTCTCTCATATAGGAGAGACATTTTTTTTTGCAGCAGTGTTTTACATACTGGCCACGAAGAACACTGCACCAATCTGCAGAGCTATCAGAATCACAGGGGACATTTTAACACTATGAAACCAGCATCATAATAGTGGGATGCAGACTTCATTCAATCCTTTTTAGAATGATTTCCTATGTCATACTGTTAAGGGATAAAAAATATGTAGTTTAAAATCAAACAGAAAAAAAATTCAATCTTCTAATCTCCTCCTGTGTACTTTGTAATTATAGTACAAATTATTCTAGCACTTTTGCCATGTGAGGCAGAAGTACAGAGCTGGTAACAGAGAATGGCTCACAGAATCCGGATTATCTCTTGTGTGTTTATGCTCACAAATGTACCCATTCTTGCTGTGCTACATGTTCTTTATTTGCTGTAGTGTAAGTTGTCCAGTCCATACTGATGCCCTTTTGTGACATTTTTGAATGTGGTTTTCAGGGGAGCTGGACACCAGTAGCTCCCAGTTGTTCCAGTAGATCTATGGGCACTTTATAGCTCTTTAGGTGAGATTTTTCTGATCATGTCTGGACAGCTACAGTACAGAGGCCCACAGCTGCCTAAGTCACCATATAAATGAAGAGAGATAAGGTCCAGAATGGGAAATTTATTCTACTGAGGAATACAATACAATAATACAATAGAATAAAATAAAAAAAAAACAACCCCTTCCCCCCCACCACCAAAAAAGCCCCATAAAGAATAAAAAACTAAAAACCCCAAAGGAAAGCCAAAGGAAAAAAACAAAACATCCTATTTCTTCTCACTGATATCCAAGTGGTTAACTAAGCTATGAGAACCTCATGGTTCTCTGAGGTTATATGAGTCCCACTTCACAGCTGTCTAGGGTAACCAAAGCCACTTAACGCTTTAGAATATATACACTTTTTTCTGTTATTGGCATGGCACATTTTGGTGACTTATGGACGTATTTAGAAGAAGCTGCTGCCTTGTGAAAAAGTCATGAGTTTTCCCAAGGGAGGCAGCTCCTAAATCTAGCGGGTGCCGCAGAGCAGCTTGCTCAGCAGTTGCTGCCTATGTGCAGCAAGGTGCTTGATGCTTTTCAGGTAGTCTGCCCTGCAGCAAAAGATGGAAGCTTCTCCTTCCTAGGGAATATTGTCTTTATTTCCCCCTGCATGAGGTATCAGGACCCAAATCTCCTCAGTTCTGTAAACAGGAGGAAGCTACTCTTTTGCATGGGGCAACTTGTCTCATTGTAAGGCAGGAGTTCCCAGTTCTCAAATGCTTCTTACCAAACTTCCCCCACTTTTGAGTATTGTTTGTCTGCCTTAGCAGACCTTACACTGCTAGAAAAAACACTCTGATTTTGTTTATAACACAGCCATGGAATAGTTTATGTTGAGAGGAACCTACTGTTTGTACAATCCACTGCTTGAAGCAGAGCTGATCAGAGCAGTTTTCTTGGGGCTGTATTTCATTGAGTGTTGAACATTTCCCAGGGTGGTTCCCTTCACACCGTGTGTGGGCAACACGATCTGGAATTTGCCCCCTTTCATGGTAAAAATATTTTTTCTTCTGTCTTACCAGAGAAAAATCTGTCTCTGTTTTGTGTTGCAGAAAGCATTAAGGTCTCCCTTGAGCCTTTTCTTCTCCAGAGTGAACTGATACAGCTCTTTCAGCCTCTCCCTATATATCATGTGCTTTGTCCCGCTCCCTGGTCTCCACTGAACTCATTGCATAATATCAATATCTTTTTCTACTAGAGAGCCTAAATCTAAATTCAGCACTCCATATCCAGTCTCAGCACTGCTAAATAGAGGAGAAAGCTGATCTTCCTGGAGCTGCTGGCCACAGTTCTTCTACTCGTTTTAATTGAAAGCCAAGTCACTCTTCCTTTTCTAAAAAACGTGTCCTTTATAGCTGAAAGCCAATGCTAAAGCACAGATATTTTTCACTTCTAGTGCTCCCATTGTTTTCAGCTTCAATACTGGAGAAACTTCTAAACCTTGGTGATAATGTCAGTGAACACACAGATTTTTCTTTTTCTTGCCTCTACCCATCCTCACACATTCATCTCTCACAGAGCTGAGATATCTTCCCTTCATTCTTTTTATCTTATCCTCTTCCTCCTTCAGGATCCCTAAATTGTTACTTTTCTGAAGCGTGTAGCACCCCACCCCCAATAAGAAAAATAAATATAGTACTATAGCTGTACTGTAACATCAAGGCTTTATGAGATTTTTCTCTCATATTGGGTTTCAAGAAAAAAATTCAACTTTAATTAAAAAAAATGTTTCTGTTTTTCTTTGTTATATTCTTGAAGACAGGATTGAGCTTCTTAATGAAAAAAAATTAAGCAAACAGTCTTTGTAGACAGTGCAGCCCCTCATTCTCTGACAACCTTTCTTCAAACATCTTTCTTATTCTTCTTGACTGACATCTGAGCCATCAAGTAAAGATGCGTTTTATAGTTATGCATTTCATTTTTTAAAAAAAATCAGAAATCCGTATCTGGTCTATTCATGTTTGTTTAAATAAAAATACAAAGCATCTCTGATCAAGAAAAATAAGCACTTCCAGTAATCCCTTGCTGTCTGTGAAAAAGCCTACTGAATGCAGGTTTCACCCCTCAGGATCCAGTTCCCATGAGATACACAATAGGTTTTGAGCCTTTTATTATGCAAGACTGTAGCTGCAGTTTCACAGAGCAGTGTCCCTGAGGAATCCCTCACTGTGGGTGATGTAGCATGGTGTGCACTGCCACAGGTGAGTGAATTAAAGTGGGCCAAGGGGCGTTTCAGCCTGGTCTCTGGGGCATTGGCAGAGGCTGAAAAGTGTTGCCCTGAGTGGCTTCTGGCACAGATCAGCAGCTGTGATGATCAAAGCATAACGCACAGCAAACACCTTGGGTGCAGTTATCTTCTTTTGGAGAATATAAGAGTTTAACAACATAGAAATGATGATATTTTTGGTTTGGTCCCAGGAGTGAATATTCTCTAGTATCACTTAATGTAGGAGTATAGAAGCAGCAGTGAGTCCACGAAGAGAAGGATGCACATCATAATCCAAGTGAGAATGAGAAGAATAACATATTTAGGAGTTCTTCCTGCCTCAACAAACAATCAAACAAAAAAACCCAAATTAGTTTTATATAAACTGTGAGACTGTGAGGAAATGGTTTAATTCCTAGGGCAGTTTATCCTGATTCCACAACCAGCCTTTGCATTTGTCTTCAACTCCCTAATAAGCAAAATACCCCAACTTTGCTGTTTTGCCTGCTGGTGTGGCGGGCAAAGGATACGGACTCCCCTTTATGACACAAAGAGAATCGAGACTCAAGGATCATAGGGAATCACAAATTGAGAATCATTTTATTGTGTTAACAGCATTATTTTTTTACCTTCTAATAGTTTACATGTTCAACTGTTTTTCCTGCCCAGATAGCTACAGCTCTAACAATAGGCTCTTAAAGGGCCAAGTCCTTAACCAATTAGCTGAGAGTCTACTGTCCATGAGGCTTCTCCAAGCTGTCTCTTCCAATCATATTCTTGATCATGCTGTATTCATGTGCTTGGCCAAACCTTGTGTTCCAGTTCTTCTGTTCCTGGTGAAGTTTCCTGTCCATATATGGATTTTCCAGTTTCCCTGACTCATGCTCAAGCTGCAAATAGCTCAGCATGCTTTGTTAGTATACCTTATTTATATTGCCACGTGCTGGTATTGTTTGACTTTTTCCCTAAATTAATAAGTTTCTAAGACTGTTTTGAGATGCCTTGCACCCTTTCTTTTTCATTTCAGGTGATCTTAATGATGAGTCAAAGGGTCTTGTCTAAGTTCATTATTCCTAACTGAGAGCAGAATTTGCTTGACACAATTTAGGATTTTATGGTAATTATTAGAGTTATTTGGTCACATTTCATGATCAGCTATTTAAATGACCTTCAGTTTCCCTACTACCTTATTGAATTTTTGTTGGTTTCTATCATAGAACCATAGAGTACTCTGGATTGGAAGGGACATTTAAAGGTGTATTGGTTTTTCTGTGGCCAGGTTTTGGTAGCAGTGGAGGGAGGGGGTCTAAAGGAGAGGCTTCTTTGAGAAGCTGCTGGAAGTTTCCCCATGCCCAGGCTGGGCCCGCTGCTGGCCAAGGCCAGGCCAATCAGTGGTTGACAGAACGCCTCTGTGATAACATATTTAAGAAGGAAGAAAAAAAACAAACGAGTAGGAGACAAAGATGGCTGCTGGAGAGGAGCAGGGTGAGAGCCTGTGAGCAACAACACAGACACCAAGGTCAGTGGAGAAGGAGGGGGAGGAGATGCTCCTGGCGCCGGAGCTGAGATCCAGCTGCAGCCCATGGGGAAGACCATGGGGAAGCAGCTGTGCCCCTGCAGCCCATGGAGGACCACAGGAGTGCAGAGATCCACCTGTAGCCCGTGGAGGAGCCACGCCGGAGCAGGTGGATGCTGGGGAAGGCTGTAGCCCGTGGGAGACCCAAGGTGGAGCCGGGTCCTGGCAGGGGACTGTAGCC